>CAWUFW010004539.1:1200000-1518902 GCA_963921515.1 Calotriton arnoldi | reverse complement strand
CCTCATGTACAGCGATGTTTTGTAATTCCTTTTCTTCTTCTTTGTGTATGTAAAGCGCTCTGATACCCACAGGTCTAGCAAGCGCTATATAAAACTTTATAAAAAGGTATTATTAAATTAAGGCTACCACTATAATGTCACACTGAGGAGGGGTTAAATATCCCTGTTGAAAGCACTCGACTGTACCAATGATGCAACGCATATTCCCAAAACTACCATTCATTTACAAGGGCACTAGATTTCTGGTGATATGCAGCAGGTTTAAGATTTTCTTAGAGTTTCTTGTTGTCCAAATGGGTTTCATTTCTGATATTTATTTAGGTTTTCCTCGTCTTTACTGCTTGATTTTGCTCGCGAAAAAGTGTCACTCATAGTGGTTGAAATGTCACTCATAATTACACTGATTTTATGGAAGTAACACACATTGCAACCTGAAACCTTAGCAGCTGTGTCCAGTAGGCAATTTATTACAAAATATCATTGCCCCAAAAGGGGGAGTGACCCTTGCCTAAGGGGCCGCTCCCCCCAAACAGTTGTCCATTTAAAAAAATAAAATAAATCCCTGGCGTCCAGTGGGCATTCCTGCTGCACGATCGCACGATCGTGCAGCAGGAATGCACAAAAGAGGCATCGGGGGAAAGGAAACCCCTTTCCTTTCCCCCGATGCCTCTTTTGTTTGAATGCCCCCCTCCCCAGAGCCAAAACTCACCTCTTTCTTCCGTGACGCGCTGAAAGCAAATGGCTTCCAGCGCGTCATGGAAGAAAGGGAAACCTCCAATGACGTCAGCGCGCCTCGCGCGCTGACGTCATTGATGACGTGTGCAGGGGTGTGGGGGGAGGCAGGGGAAGGGCTTCCCCTGCCTTGCCCGGTAAAAACACCCAGATCGGCGTCCCACGGGGGAGCACCAGCGCTTCCCCCGTGGGTGGGTGCCATGACAAGTTGGACTCGTCATGAGCACACGCCCCCTGTTTGCCATGACGAGTCCAGCTCGTCATGAGCACCGAAGGGGTTAAATGCTCTCCACGGGTGCTGCCACTTGCATGGGCATAAAAGAGTTACTCTTGTTCTCATATGTCTTCCGAGTGTAAATGTCACAATGTTTATCGTTTGGCAATCACTTGTAGGAAAGTACAATTAAAACCATCTGATCTTTCTTAATAGTTCTAGCAGTATACCAACTTCTGTAACATAAAAGCCATTAACACCAATTCCTTTATTGGCCTTGTGTGCGCTGCGTTTTCTTCATGAAATCATTACTAGCATCACAGTTCTTTTTGCATGGCTCCTTCTGAGTGCTGGCAGCCAGTCGCCAGTAGGTAGTTATAGTTAGGTCCTAGTTTCCATCAAAAAGGAGATTTTCAGTGGCTTATATCTTTGGCACCGGTTTATGTACCATCATGAAATTTTCCCAAAACATTTGCCCAAGACTTTAGGCGCTGCCTAGAAAGTTTCGGGGTGGTTCATCAAGTGGGGGCCGAGAAAAAAGGGGTGTCCCATAACGCGTTTTCCCTTTGTTAATTCCCATAGGACCTTGCAACAAACCTACAGCCCGAACCGATGGACGGAATTACAACAAATTTGGCAGGAAGCTAGATCTTGGTATGCAGATTGTGCTTTTTGTGATTTGATGTAAATCCATTCAGTAGTTTGGGAGAAACAAATTTGTATATATAGGGACGCAGATCTTCCCCGGATCCAACAGTGCCTGTGTTGAAATCTGATTGGCTGCAAACACTTCAATAAGGAAGAGTTAGCAGCCGTCTTGGGACTCGGCTTGAGCTGACTCCCACAAAAAAGGTAAAAAATAAACAAAGGGGGGCAGGGTAGGACCACCCTCATCCTCTATAACTGGTGAGTGGGTCCCAGAGGGACCCCACTGAGGGTTAAAAACATTTTTTAATATAAATGTTGCCGTGAAATCGCAGGTAAATCCACAGATTTACCGCAAAATTGAAAAAAAAAAGCACAGGCTCCCGCACCTCTTTGAAAGGAAGCCCCTGAGTGGGCCAAATCCCAGGGGCATGCAGGCTTAGAAATATAAAGGAGGGGTGCATGAGGCTCCCCTACAAGACTTTATAAAAGCCCCGGGGAACGCCACCTCCATGGGGCACTTCATTTGAATTATGCTAGCGGTGCCCGTTAGCACCCCTCACGCCCCTAGGACCGCCACATCTCCTGGGCTATTTATGAAATTAAAGTGCGGGAGGCCCGTACGGCCTCCCCCGCAGCCCCGGGGACCACCCCCTCCCCAGGGCTAATAACAATAAAATCGGGGGGGCCTCGTGGACCCCCATGCCCTGGGGACACTCACCGGGCCAATTTCACATTATTTTAAATGGGAGGGGGGCCGCACAGCACTTCGCCCGGGCTGTTCTCGGCCCTGAGGACTGCCACCTCCCCAGGGCAGGCCCTACTAGGAGAAAGGAGGGAGGCCACCACGGTCCGACTGGCTGTAGCGGGCACCGGGCATTTCCCCGGTGGGCCGGAGGGGTGTCGGCCGGTTTTGTCTTTGGGGGCCGGTTTTGCAGCAGTGCTGCAATATCAGCCCCCTGTAACAAAATAAAAGTGGCAGCGGTGCTCGCAACTAGAGCTCAGTGCCACAACCCCCTCGTGCCCCCAGGGCTGGCCAAGTGGAATTGCCAGGGCTGGTTTCTTTTCCCAGTCCAACCGTGGGGGCCACACAGCCCCCCTCCTGGAGCTAATAATGGCTCTAGGGGCCGCCACCCCCCCAGGGCCGGCTCCTGTTATGTCTTGGGATATCCACCCCCGGGACATTGCGGTTTGCTGTGGGTTGACTGGAGCTTTACTGCTCCCACCAAGCTGCAGGAAACGCTTCACAGCCAGCAGACAAGAGCATTAAAAATGCTCTCGCTTGCTGGAAGTGGAGCAGAATTGTTTTCACACAGCAAGCTGCTTTTCCAGCAGCTTCCTGTGTGTGACAGCAATGCTGGCTGCTGCAGGAGGCAGGTACCCGGCAAGGACTGCGGGGGCCTTCAGGCTCCCCCCATGGTCCCCAATGAAATTCACTGGGTGCCCTGGCTGGGACCAGGGCACCCAGAATGGGAGCCAGGCCCCAGGGGATGGGGTCACGCGGCCCCCCCTCCCCTACTATAAAATAACAAAAAAATAAAAAGGCCAGGCCCCGGGGGATGGGGTCCCCGAGGTGGAAATCGGCCCGGGGAGGGGGGGTCGCGTGGCCCCCTCCCCCATTAAAAAAAGCCCTGACCCCAGGAGATGAAGTCCCCGGGGCCCAAATCCATCGAGGGTAGGGGGTCCACGCAGCCCCCACCCCTACTCGTAAAAATAAATAAATAAAAAGGCTGGGACCAGGGGATGGGGTCCCCGGGGTCGAAATCGGCCCAGGGAGGGAGGGCGCATGGCCCTCTCCCCCATTTCAAAAAGGCCTTACCCCAGGAGGTGGGGTCTCGGGTCCCAAAATGGCCCAGGGTAGGGGGGCCACGCAGCCATCTTTCCCCTATAAAAAAAGCCGCCCCCAGCAAGTCAGCAGGGGCCCGCCCCCTTTCACCACAACTCTGCAAACGCCCCTCCTGGCGCACTGCTAGTTAGGCAATGAAGTACCCTTGACTCCTGAGGGTCCTTGGGGGCCTCCTGTTACCTCCAGTAAGTCCCACACAGCTAGATTGCTGAGAGGTCTTTGGAGGCCACGTCCCCTTGCTCCACCACTCTGCAAATGTGCTTCCTGGTGCACTACTGGTTGGGGGATGAAGTCCCCTTGGCTGCTGAGGCTCCTTGGGGGCAAACAACCCCTCCTGTTACCTCCAGTAAGAATCAAACGGTGCAGAACGCTGTACAATAAATCGTATACAATACTCCCCATAAAAAAAGCACACATAAAATGGATGCAGAGGGATAATCATAAACGAGAAGTTAATAGGCAACAATTGACGTTATGTGCTTGCCAAAAAACATTTCATTCATGTTATCTGTTCAATGTAATTGACTTTCCGTAGTACTCGGTAACACCTGCATTTTAAAGGACTCTCCATACATTACTGTAGTAATTACAGCACTTCGTCTGTGTGTCCAGATAAGTTTATTTCAAGTTGACATCCCCAGCATAGCAGCTCCTTACACGACGCTGCCTCCACAGCAATGCAGCACACTCAGAACACTGAGAATTAGGCAATCTAAGTTCTGTCTGGACATTCCAGCTCACATACTAATCTCTTGGTAATATGATAATTAACTCTACATATCTTTTCCCTTATGAAAATAACAAAAGGAAATAAAACAATAAACATGTAACGATTAACAACTATGCAAGTTCACAAAGAAATGAATTTAGAAAAATGAGATACCAAAAGTGACATTTATCCCAGCTGCCCGGTCACTTTGCAAACATTTCCAACACTCCATACTGTACCATTTTCTAGCACAACTACATTACGCCTCACTTCAACGACCTTCAATGGAGTGGAAAATTGACTATCTCCCTTTATTACCATACCACATTTTTTTGTAACAACCCAATCACCAACCACAATGTTGGATTCTTTCACACCTTTCCTTGTGTTGTAATATTCTTCTACACACTTCTGCTTTATTGTGACACCAGCTTTAATAGCTTGATGGTCTACCCACAAACGATCTTTTGGCAACCAACCAGGATTATCTTTTCTCCCTGGTTCTCTACCCTTGAGAGAAACAAAAGGGGAAATACCATTAATAGCATGAGGAGTAGTTCTTCAACTCCTCCTTCCAGGATAATCCATTGGCCAACGACAATTGTATATTGTCCATGATTAAACGGTTAATTCTTTCAACCATTCCGTTGGCTTGTGGTCTGAATAAAGCTACTCTTTCATGAACAATTCTCCACTTTTCCATAAACTCCTTCATTTGTCTTGAAACGAACTGTACCCCATTGTCTGATACAATTGTTTTCGGCACCCCCTCTTCCAAAAAAACTTCTTCTAAAAATTCCATCACAGCCTTGGAGTTAATTACTCCCATGGGTTTATACACAAACCACTTGGTATGGTAATCAGCAAGTACAATGATAAACCTATTTTCACTTCCCAGCTTATTTATAGGACCCAGAAAGTCCATTGCTAACCTTTCCCAAGGCCTAGCTGGTATCTCAACACACTTAAGTGGCGGTTCTCTTAACGTTTTTACTTTATCACTGTTTGCACATGCATAGCAGTGCTTAACAACATCCTCAACCATACTATCCAATTTAGGCCACCAATATGTTTGTCTTATCCTCCTCTTGGTCATATTCCTTCCAGGATGTCCTTCATGTGCTAGTTCCACAATTTGACTCCAAAGTCCCACAGGAGGTACAATGCGACTCCTCCTCATCACCTTGTTGTCTAGGATGCTCAACTCTTCTCTAACATTCCAATATTCCTTTATCAACTCATCACAACTCACACCAGATTGCCAACCATCCCTTATATACTCCTTTACTCTTCTTAATACCAAATCATCATCCATGGCAGCATCCCATACTTCTTTCTTTAACGCTACACATTCATGGACCCTGAACTCATCGTTCACCTCAGCTTCTGGATTTATCATTTCAACTATTTGATTTTTGGTAGGTAACCGAGACAGGCAATCTGCTACTACATTTTTTAATCCTTTTAAGTAGTCCATCTCAAAATTATACTCTAAGACAGATAAAATCCATCTAGAAATCCTAGGAGTAACTCCACCTTCTAACCCTCTGCCACCCTTGAACAAATGCACTAGTGGCTTATGGTCTGTTCTAACTTTGAAAGGCAGTCCCCAAAGAAAATGCTTGAAATGTTTAATTCCCCAACAACATGCAAGGGCTTCTCTTTCAATTACTGAGTAAGATCTCTCAGCACCTTGCAATCTCTTGGAGGCAAATCCAATAATCCTTTCCTGTCCATCAACAACTTGAGCCAACACTGCTCCCAGTCCTACACCACTGGCATCTGTGGTCAAGTAGGTTCTCCCAGTTACTTCAAAGTGGCCTAGGAAAGGAGCACCGATGATACTTTCTTTGATTTTCTTGAACGCATCCTCACACGCAACATTCCACACAAATATTACATCCTTTTTCATCAATAATCTTAGAGGCTCCACAATTTCAGTGAAGTTCTTTACGAACTTTGAACAATATTCGGCCAACCCAAGGAAGGACTTCAATTGATCTTTGCTTTCCGGGCAGGGTGCATCTCTTATTCCTAGAACGATGCTCTGCTTGGGTTGTATACCATCACATGATATCATATGTCCCAAATATATAATTTTTTTTTCCCAAATTGACATTTTTCACAGTCAAGCCATATTCCTCCAAACGCTTCATCACTTCTTCCAACAACTCGTCATGGTGTGAAAATACCAGACATTTTCTAACCCTTCAAATATTTTCGTCATTACCCTTTGAAAAACTGCTGACGCAGATGCCAGCCCAACTGGCATTCGCAAATAACGGAATGCCCCTAATGGGGTGACGAAGGATGTCAGATGCCTGGAATCCTTATGCAGATTGATTTGATGGTACGTTGCTGTCATATCGACAACCGTAAAAACTTTCCCTCCTGACATGGCTGACAACATTTCAGAAATATTGGGAAGTGGTTGTCTGTCAACCCAAATATTTCGATTCAGGTCACTTAAGTCTATGCATAACCTGATCTTACCACCCTCCTTGGGAGCTACGACAATTGGAGCCAACCATTCAGATGATTCGATAGGCTCGATTATTCCCTGACTCAATAATTTGTCCAATTCCCCTTGCAAAGGTTTCCTCATCATAAGAGGCACATTGCGTACCTTATGTACCACTGGAATTGCTCCCTTTTTAAGGATGATTTTGTGACAAAATCCTTTCAATAGACCCAAATCATCACTGAGAACACGAGGAAATTTCTTCACTGCCCATTCATCAAATGTATCCACAGAGTTTACACCATACGGTTCGGGTAATGATACTATGACAGGGTCTTCTGCATTAGGATTTAACATTATGCCCAAATCTTTCTGATGACGCCATCCCAAAAGATTAGAGCCATAATCAGTTAAATACACACGTCCATATACTACTTGTCTCTTGAAAGAGATGTTCATCCATCTTACAGCTAGAATTTCTATTTTCTTCCCACTGTAACCTACTGCTTTTATATCAGGTTCGGACCATCATATAGGTCTTTGGATAATGTATCTTTTGACACGAAGGTGTACATACTCCCTGAGTCAACCAACATTTTCACATGCAAATCATCTAAACCTACAATACAATGTGGTTTTTCAAGTTTCCCATCACTTTCTTTTCTTGCACCATTGAATTTCTTGCCATGTGTGACATCATTGGAAACAGCACATTCTTCTTCATAAATAGGTAAGAATATTTCAGTCACACTTTCGCATACTTCTTCAACTTCTTTAACACTACTTTGTTTATATCTTGTTCTACACATTTTGGAGAAATGCCCTCTTTTCCCACAGTTACGACATACAACTCCTCTTGCTGCACATTTAAAGCTTGTTGCAATATGCCCAGGAGCCCCAGAACGAAAACATTTTATTTCCCTTGTAACGATATCTTTCTTTTCACCATCGTCCACTACATTCTTCTTTACTCCTTCAGTGTCATTCTTTGTAATATCCTTTAAAGATGTTTTTTGAATTTCACAAATAGGAGTACTCTCTTTTCCAACCTTCCCAATCTTAGGGGCCTATTACGATGGTGGACGGAGGCACCACCGCGGCGCTGGCGGTGCGGAAAAATGCCATTTACTGCGCGCCGGCAGCAGTCCTCACGCACGCCATATTAGCATGTCTAGACAGAGCCCATTTCCCTTCCGCTGCGGCGTGACGCCGACCGCCATCAAAGTGCGCCCGCCACCGCGGCGGTGTGAGCCAATGAGCACTCACCGCCGTGCGGAATGACGTCCCGTCCGCCGAACAAATCACGATGCCGGAAACAGGGCAGCACACCGCGGCGGAGCAACCGCATAGCCAGAGACGGCGGAGACACCACAGCGGAGCAAGAAAATAGACACCCGGCCCACACCGCGATGGATCCAGCCCTACACGCCTTTCCGGTGCTGTATATAATACATCACCTGCAAGTCATTGTCCGGCGCGGACGCCGCCGCAGGTACGTACACACACAACTGTGCATGCAACACAATACACAAGTCAAGGGTTTGAAAACGGTGCATGTCCACACCAGACACCCCTGTGGGAACAGGCACACAGCCATCACTGCATCCACACATGTCCCACCTGTCACAAAAACACCTCTCCACATCCTGGTCACCCATGTTCCGCGATCATGAACAAATGTCCCGGTCTCGTCACCGCCGCGGTCAATGTGCAGGAAAACATGTACACAACGCAGAGGCCAGTGCCAGCCATGGCCACTTTACAAACAGCACAAAACCACTACTCAACACACAACACACTAGCCCTCTCCCTGAAGGGACATATCATGTGCCTTCCATGTGCCACGCCTGCACAACAACAACACAGGTGAATACACACCCTGCCCCACATCCCTAACAACTGCAGAGATAGCCACAGCAGGAGTTGTTGCACAGGAACACATACCACAGAAGGCCAGGCCCCAGCCAACACATACACCACAACAACACCACACACATGCCAAGAACACTGAGCCCCAGCACAAAATGTACACACACACACATATTGATGATCAAACAATCCACTGCACACACAGCCTACCAACTTACACAGACACACCCTACCCTGCCTCACAGCCACATACACAGACCACATGCTAACAGCAATGGAGGACAACATACATGAAAGCTAAAGTGATGTGCCCACAAATGGAAGGACAAGGACACAACTATCAAGCATGTGTACATCACATGAAAGACAACAGACATCTGAGAACACCCACAGCCCATCAAATCACACATGGCTGCCACAGTGAGTCAACCCAAACCACAAGCACCTCAATTCATCAACTCAGGGAGACAGCAAGGCCACCCATGTTAAGGCACAGGGATGAGAGGAAGGCCATGAAGTCAAATACTGAACAGACACACATAGGTATGCAATTACCTGACAAGAGCATCACTGCACCACAACACACAGGCCCCATTCACACACTCCATGATTGAGAAGCACAAGTAGGATACGTCACACATCCCCCCTCTCACATCAGCAGCACACAACACTCCCATGTGCACCAAATCACAATTGCAGGGCACAACAAGTACACATTCACGCACACCACTCCAGGGTGACACATGGGTGTAGTTGACAATGCAGGTGCACACACATCAACAGTCACCACAAAGTCACCCCCTTCACACCACACACTTCACCACCAAAGTGTACACTTTGGAAGTAAGGCATGGGACCAGGATTACTGACCACCACAAGATGACCGTACACATACACTGCTGGGCACACAGTAAGTAAGCTCACACAGACACCATGACCCGTGCCAACCTGCATGAAAGCCTGTGCATAAACTCCTACCCCGTGCTGACATTGCCTCCAAACATGACATGTCTACACCATAGACAACATGGACAAAGAAGGATGATGACAACAAGAAATTTGCACAAACCACCTTCACTGCACCCACAAGTATAAGAGTCAGGAAGAATTGAAGTCCCTGTCACCCCTGCAAAAACATGGAAACGTGAGACAACCCATTGCCAATGTTGAAGTGCCATACTGAGCATGTGACACAGTAAACCATGCACACACAGAAACAGTTTTATTGAGAAATTACACTGACAGAACTGACAACAGGAACAACTGTCTTTATTCACACTTGTGCATAGATAGACAACAAATGTGGGCAACTGCAGGGCCAGTGGCCACTACAATGTACAGAGTAGTTACATCAGAAGCTGCACAGGCAGGGGGCAAACAGCAGTGATTAACAAGGCAAGTACAATGTGCAGATGAAGTCCATGAGAAGCTGCACAGGCAGGGGGAAAACAGCAGTGAGCAACAAGGCCAGTGGCCAGTCCAATGTGCAGATGAAGTCCATGAGAAGCGGCACAGGCAGGGGGCAAACAGCAGTGAACCACAAGGCAAGTACAATGTGCAGATGAAGTCCATGAGAAGCTGCACAGGCAGGGGGCAAACAGCAGTGAGCAACAAGGCCAGTGGCCAGTCCAATGTGCAGATGAAGTCCATGAGAAGCGGCACAGGCAGGGGGCAAACAGCAGTGAACCACAAGGCAAGTACAATGTGCAGAGTAGTTACATCAGAAGCTGCACAGGAAGGGGGCAAACAGCAGTGAGCAACAAGGCCAGTGGCCAGTCCAATGTGCAGATGATGTCCATGAGAAGCTGCACAGGCAGGGGGCAAACAGCAGTGAACCACAAGGCAAGTACAATGTGCAGAGTAGTTACATCAGAAGCTGCACAGGCAGGGGGCAAACAGCAGTGAGCAACAAGGCCAGTGGCCAGTCCAATGTGCAGATGAAGTCCATGAGAAGCTGCACAGGCAGGGGGCAAACAGCAGTGAACCACAAGGCAAGTACAATGTGCAGAGTAGTTACATCAGAAGCTGCACAGGGAATGTGTGCGACTATACCATGCCATGCTCAGCAACAGAGTCATGGGGATAACAATGGGCATCACAGACACCGCTGTGGACAGACAGGTGTGTGAGGGTGACTACCACTCAGATGTGGCTGTCTGTCAGACTTGGAGGTGACTGTGTGTCGCGGTCAGTGGGAGGACTGCCCCGGGGAGTGTGAGGAACATCTGTGGAAGAGACATCTCTGGCTTGGGAAGCTGGAGGGCTGCTTGGACCAGGTGGGGTGGTGGCACGGGGAGGTGGACTGATGCTGTGGTGAGACCCAGTGTGTGCAGGAGATTGTGGAGGGGTGCCTTTCCACTTCTTGGGGATCCTGAAAGGCTTCCCTGTCTGGGGACTAATGTGAACTGGTGTGGACACAACAGGTAACCCCACCACCAAACCTGCTCCTGGTGCTGACTCTGGGCCCCCCTCTGGGGACATGCTGGATCCAGCTGTGAGCTTCCCTGGGACTTGCCTCCGCCCTTCCAAACCCTGTCTACCATGTTTAGGCCCTACAGTGCCCCCTTGTGCCTGCTTCACAGGGCTCGGGATGGGAGTGGAGGTTGTGGGTGGATCAGCCATAGGGCACTCATCCAGTGTAAGCCTTGCAGGTAACACCTCCTCAGTGGGCAGGGAAACTGTCTTCTTTGCTTTGCGAGTGGTCCTTGGGACAGGAGAGTCCTTGGCGGGGGATGACTCTGAGGCCTGTGACCCTGAGGCCTCTTTCTTGCCCCTCTGGCCCTTGGTGTCGCCTGACGGGCTTTTATCCCTGTGCTCTGGGGTGGTCTTAGTTTTCTGTGGGGATGGTGTCTGCGGCCTGGACCGTTTGGGCTGTTGCTGCTGCTGTGTGCTGCGTGTGCTGTATCTGGACTTTGGGGTCTGCTGAGCATTGTCACTGTCGTCAGAGGTGCACACTGACAGGAAGGTGGACAAAGGGACAGGAGCTGCTCCCTGAGAATGTGCCTGTTGCAGGGCTGCCATCACTGTTGAGGACAATGACTGCACAGTCCGGTGTAGCCCACCCACATCCGAATGTATGCCCTCCATGAAAGCTATCACCTGGCCCAACTTTTTATCGTGGTCTAGGAAGGAATTGAGGAGAGCTGTCTGCCCCACACACAGCTGGCGCAATAGCTCTACTGACTCAGCACTGAGGGCTGCAGGGCTGACATGGGCCGGGGCAGCAGTGCCTGGGGTGAAGGACACTCTTCCCTTTCGACTTGTGCGAACACGGGCAGCACCAGTGGAAGTAGATGGGAGGCTGGGCACTGGACGCTGTGTGGCGGAAGAGGAGGCAGAGTCCCTGTTCCCTGTGGCCCCCAACATGGATGCGTCACCGCTGGTGTCAGATGACGTAGAGCTTTGCGTCTCGGGTTGTGATTCCTCCAGCAGACTCCTGTCCCCCTCCTCAGTGCTGGTCACATCCCTGGACGTCGCCTTATTGACAGAGACCTGGATGAACAACTCCTCCGCACCCGACATCGCCATTGCCATCCCAGACGGCTACAAGATCACCCGCAGAGACCGCACCAACGGAGTCGGAGGAGGAATTGCCATCGTCCACAAGAACAGCATCAGGGTCTCGACCAGCACCGACGACACTCTCAGCACCGCCGAACACATGCATTTCCAGATCCACACAGACCCCAACTCCACCCTCAGAGGCACCCTCGTCTACAGACCCCCCGGATCCCGACCCCAGTTCAGCGACTCCATCGCCGACTTCATCAGCACGCACACCCTGACCTCCACCGACTACATCCTCTTCGGAGACCTGAACTTTCACCTTGAGAACAACAACGACAGCAACTCCACCACCCTGATCGATAACCTCGCCAACCTCAGACTGAGGCAACTCGTCACAACGCCTACCCACTCCGCCGGCCACACGCTCGACCCCGTCTTCTCCTCAAGCTCCCATGTCTCCTTCAGCCACACCACCGAACTCCTCTGGACCGACCACCGCCGCATCCACTTCACCTTCCAGAAACCCACCACACACCACCGCACCCAACAGATCCCCCGCCGCTGCTGGTTCAAAATCACCGAAGACCAACTACACGCAAACCTCGCTCTCAGCCCACCCACCGAACCCTCCAACACCGACGACGCTGCCCACAGCCTCAGACGCTGGATCGACGACTGCGGCAACACCCTCGCCCCGCTGAAGAAACCCTCCTACAGAGACACCAGCAAGAGGGCCAGCTGGTTCACCCCTGAACTCCTAGCCTCCAAGCGAGCCTGCCGGAAACTAAAGAAGAAATGGCACAGTGAGCAGACTCCGGACAGCCACGCAGCCCACAAGGACGCCATCCGCAACCACCATCACCTCATCAGGACTGCCAAGAGGACCTCCTTCAAAGACCGCCTCGACAACAACGCACACAATAGCAAGGAGCTCTTCAACATCGTGAAGGAACTCTCCAACCCCAGCTCCAACACCAATGACATCCCGCCGTCGCAAGCCCTGTGCGACTCCCTCGCCACTTATTTTCACCACAAGATAGCACACAACCACGACAGCTTCAACACCCAGACAGCCCCAACAGACATCAACACAACAGACTCTCCCCACACCATCGACTACAACCCCCTGCTAGTCTGGGCCAACGTGAGCATCGATGACACCATCAAGACCATGAGCACAATCCACTCCGGCTCCCCGTCAGAGCCATTCCCGCACCACATCTTCAACAAAACCAGCAGCTCCATCGCACCCCATCTGCGCAACGTCATCAATCTCTCCCTCGAGACCGCGACCTTCCCAGAGAGCTGTAAACACGCCGAGATCAACGCCCTACTCAAAAAACCCAAGGCGGACCCAAGAGACCTCAAGAACTTCCGGCCCATCTCTCTGCTTCCGTACCCGGCCAAGGTCATCGAGAAGATCGTCAACAGACAGCTAACCCGATACCTCGAAGAAAACAGAATCCTGGACCCTTCCCAGTCAGGGTTCCGCAGCAACCACAGCACCGAGACTGCCCTCATCGCCGCCACCGACGACATCAGGACCCTGCTGGACAACGGTGAGACCGCGGCCCTCATCCTCCTGGACCTCTCCGCCGCCTTCGACACCGTCTGCCACCACACACTATGCGCACGCCTCCACACCGTAGGGATCCGAGACAAGGCTCTGGAATGGACCACCTCCTTCCTCTCCGGCAGAACTCAGAGCGTCCGCCTCCCCCCATTCCGATCCGAAGCCTCCGAGATCATCTGCGGCGTACCCCAGGGATCTTCCCTCAGCCCGACACTGTTCAACATCTACATGGCCCCGCTCGCACACGTCGCCCGACAGCACGACCTCAACATAATCTCCTACGCCGACGACACTCAACTGATCCTCTCCCTCACCAAAGACCCCATCACCGCCAAATCCAACCTCCACGAAGGAATGAAGGCCGTCGCCGACTGGATGAAGATCAGCCGACTGAAGCAGAACTCGGACAAGACGGAGGTCCTCATCCTCGGCTCCAACCCCTCAGCCTGGGACGACTCCTGGTGGCCGACGGCACTGGGGGCAGCCCCGACCCCCACCGACCACGCACGCAACCTGGGAATCATCCTCGACTCAACGCTCTCCACGACCAAGCAAGTCAACGCCGTCTCCTCCTCCTGCTTCAACACCCTCCACATGCTCCGCAAGATCTACAGGTGGATCCCGACAGATACAAGAAGAACAGTCGCCCAGGCCCTCGTTAGCAGCAGACTCAACTACGGAAACGCCCTCTACGCGGGAGCCCCGACCAAGCTCATCAAACGACTGCAACGCATCCAAAACGCCTCTGCACGACTGATCCTCGATGTACCACGCCACAGCCACATCACCCCCACCTGAGAAACCTGCACTGACTCCCCGTCAACAAGAGGATGTCCTTCAAGCTCCTCATCCATGCACACAAGGCACTCCACAAGACCGGCCCAGCCTACCTCAACAGACAACTTTCCTTCTACATCCCCAACCACCAGCTCCGCTCCGCCGGCCTCGCACTCGCCACTGTCCCTCGCATCCGAAGAACAACCACCGGCGGGAGATCCTTCTCCCACCTCGCCGCCAAGACCTGGAACACCCTCCCACTCAGCCTATGACAGACCCAAGACCTGCTGACCTAGCAGGAAGCTACTCAAGACCTGGCTGTTTGACCAGTAACGGCCCCCCCCCCTCCCAGCACCTTGAGACCCTCGCGGGTATGTAGTGCGCTCTACAAATGTCTGATTGATTGATTGATTGATTGTGTCACTCTGCTCCGGTGCGGCTGTTGCACTGGATGCCTCACCGCTGGTGTCCGTCCCCTGTCCCTCAACGCACACGGGAGATGCTACATGGGAGAGAGATGTAGTGTTAGTGGAGTGGCACCAACTGAAGTAACATGTGCAAGTAAATCACCATTCAAGAAGATGTGTTATCCACGTTGCACATCACCCTGACTAAATATACATTGCCACCTCAATTATCAACCCAACAGTGCATGTAAAGAACAAATCCAGCCATAAGTGATCCCGGTGACTCACACAGCACACCATCCTGCCTGTGGCCCACTTCAGACACAGGCACAAAGATCTCTCTGACCACACAGGGTGCTGAGGATGGCAAGGATGAACACCACAACATGGTGTCAATTACGTACATGGATGGAGCAGTAGGGGAGCACACACACACAGTGTTGTATTCCGCTTTAGGGGTCCGTATATAGGTTTTCCTGAATCATGTCCTTATATAGGCACAATTCGCCTTGCCCTTATATAGGCATAGAATCCCTGTCCTTATTTAGGCATCAACCGTGCACTCCAAATACAGGCATGGTCACCGACATCCGTCCACCCTAACGTCACAACGAGTTCTTAGAAACCAGACCCTTAAGCTTCGGGAGTTCACCTAGCACAGGACTATTTATTTCTCCAAGAACTCATCTATTATGTATGAACCGTTATACCTTAAGGGTTCATTCCTGACGTCTTGCTCTGTCCGACTTTACATCAATGCTAACAATCCAAGACACCTACCAGGTATAAATATACCTTCCCTTGCCCAAGCAAGTTAGAGGCGACCTCGACTTCAGAGGAGCCCGTATCCCGGCCTGACGCACTGAGAAGACGCTGTCATTCCTGCACGCAGACAAATCCAGCTTCCAGTGTTCTGACTCCCTTCGCGGGGTGTTAGAGTTCCAGATCCGGCAAGAGATTCCCACCTCTCTCATTCTCAAGGTATGGAGCTGACTAGATCCTAGAGGGACTCTTGGCATACTAGACTTGGCATACTAGACTTAACATACTCTTAGTCTACCATACTAGAGAATACTCCACCTACTTCTACCTTTCCATACACCTAGACTAGGTTAGGTACACTGGGGTAGAACTAGCATAGAGACGCATCGTATGAGTACTCACATTTTTAGTTCATGTTATTTATGTACGTGAATATATGCTAAAAGATAATGCTAGCGCAGTATTATTTATTTCTACTGCTTACGCTGTACATTATTTATCTTGCATACTGTCTTGTGATCATAACAGCACATATCTCTTACACGAGAAACAAGAATGTTCAATAAAACCCTTTTTATTGAAACGCCCGTCTTTCCTTTCTGTGTAACTCTGTAGAAACTAAGCATGCACGATTGAATGAGTGAAACTGTTATCTATTGTTTCCACGATTCTGAGACGTGTTCCGATTCTAAAGGGAAACAAAAGTTGTCATGTTTTTCGGTTGCCAGAAACTACTCCCTTCTTGTTCTCAAGGAGTTTCTAGTGGCCTCTGAGCTAGCTGGCACAAGTAATTAAGTTTAATATACTCGATAGGGACATACCGACCTTAGTCCTATGTCAAACCTATAGGTTATATTATTCCAATGCGCAGAGCCTATTAGGGAAATAGGAACTACACTACATGGCGCCCAACGTTTGGTAAGGCAGTAATTTAACGCTAGATACTGAGTAACTTATTCGTGCTTTTCTCAGAGACCCCTACTCACATACTCCATAAGACGTCTGGAGTGGGTAGGGTTAAATATCCGCCAAAACTAAATAGGGAAGCACCCTATAAATTAGTTGTTTGGTTTGTTCAACATTGAAGGATACAGTGTTCCAAAATATTGTGCTCCTTATCTTTTTGTTTCCTTGAAACTTGTTCGACATTTTTCAAAAAACAAAATGCCTGACTCCGACAACGATGAAGTTGCGGGTCACCCAGCATAAACAGCTTATAACATCACAGGTTTAGAAGGAACCGAGGAGGGTGTTATAGACATCAATCCAAACTTAAGAAGAGCCATCACTCTAAAACTTATAAAACACGGCCTACCACCAAGAGGAGGTAGAGCAGTTTTCGTGCTAGAGGCATACGAATCCTTTCAGACAGAGGTATTCTATTCATGGGTAATATTTCCTGAATCAAATTCAGTAACAAGACTGTTTCACTTCTACAAAGAAGATGATCCACCAGAGGAATATATTCCTTTCGAGGATATTGAAATTCCACTAACATACCAGTAGCATCAGCTCTGGTTTAAAGGCGCCCTAAAACATCACAAAAACATTACCAGGCTCGGTCCACTAGGTAGACCAGGAGCAACATGGCCGATTCTGCCGGCTACACACCTCATCCTGACATTGAAGAAATGTCAGACGAGGAATTACTTACTCAACTTACAGAGTTAATAATAATCTACAGACAACTAGTCCAATATGTCATGCAGACTTTCACAGTCCAACCACCATTAACAATTCCAAATGAAACTCCTCAACAGGGGAATATACTAAAAATTACACCACAGACTCCAAACGCAGTCAAGGGAAAAATGCCCACAAAACGTGAGCAAATTCCATTCTGGATAGCTCAAAAAATTACTCAAATAGAAGCAGTATTTCCAAATACTAGCCCTTATGAGAAACACAGAATCCTAACAATCTGTTTACCAATGGGGATCACACCACAACTGGAAGACTGCACCACTTGGGGCTCAGTCTTTGCTGCCATCTATACTAAAACACATGGTATTCCGTCAATTGCAGTAATACCTGATGTCCTGAAACAAATTCAAAACGAAAACGGGGCAGAGCCTGCTCTGAATTTAGGTATAAAATTACTGAAAAATTTCGACCAGGTCTCAATAATAATATTATCTAATATTAAAGGGGAGGCAGCAGCAGTGGCGATCCGCCAACGATTAAGGGAATTCGATGTTACAGAACATCAAACAGAACTACCCAGACTAATAGAACAATCTTATGCAGAATTAGGCAGAGATAGTTTGGGTGGAAGACCAGTGAAGCCAAAACTATCTGAAAGTCCTGAGAAGGAGTCTTATTAAACAAACTCCTACATCTTCTAAAAAGAAGTGGTAAACTAATAAACATAATTCAAACGAGAAACGTTCTCAATCCCGAGGTAGGTCTCCTCAAAAGGAGCACTCTGAAAGGAGGTATAACCTCAGGAATAGGGATAATTTGAAAAAGCCTGACAGGTATCAAGATACTGATACACGTTCCTCTCGTACCTTTCAGATCTCGTCACAGACATCGGAAAGAAGAGGACGGTCAGAACATAGAGAAGAACGCGTGAAATCGAAAGACGACAAACACGTTCCGAAAAATAAATCTAAACCTCAATTCTCAAAAAAGAAGGTAGCAGGTCTGAAGATCAGACATGCCGAGGATACTGAGAATACAACTCAAGAACGGAGAATGGGCTCAGACAATGCTGGACAGTGCAGCAGAAGTCACAATAGCTCGCCAGAACCTGAAGGAACTTCTGGAGACATTGGACTTGAATGAGTACATTACAGTTGAGACTGTAGACACCAGGGTTAGTACTCCACAAACGTTATATGAAATAACACCCCGGATGGAGGGAGACATACCTAGACAGGTGAAATCACTCTTTTGGGAAAAACTTTCAAGGGGCTATGATATACTTCTAGCAGAAAAAGACTGGCCACCACAATTTGTCAGGGAGTGCCCACATGGCGAGGACATTATTATGCCTGCCTTCTCTAACCATATTCCAATTCACCTAAAATATACTTATGCCAGGAAATGGGCAGTTGCCCAGGCCCCAGCATTATACAAAAATCATGTAGGATGGGATGAGGACTCGCCTCACCATAAAATACATCTAAAAAATGAACCTACTGCACAGAGGCAGTACCCAATAAAGCAAGAAGCTAAAAAACAGGTCAGGGAGATCTTAGATCAACTTGAATACCAAGGGGTGATTGAAACATGCACCTCTTCAATGAACAATCCTTTGTTTCCTGTCTCCAAACCAGACAACACCTATCGTCTAGTTTTGGATTACAGACACTTAAACACTTGTTCAAAAACATTTGCAGTGCAAAATGCACATAGTACAGCATTAATGAATAACATTGTGCGTAAAAAATACAAAACCACATTGGATATCTCAAATGGTTTCTTTTGTCAACACATAGCACCTGGGAGCAGGTACTTAACAGCTTTCTCAATAATGGGGACCCAGCATCAATTTTGTCGACTCCCACAAGGGTTCAAGAACAGCCCGGGGTTATTCTCAGCGAGAGTAACAGAGTTATTACAAATTTATGATAATGAGGCATTGTCATATGTCGATGACATCTATCTGACAGACGATGACCTGGACAAACACTTGAACAGGGTGAGCACCATTATATTGGGCTTCGCCTCTGAGGGCTACAAATTCAACTTCAAAAGTCCAGAATTGCCCATCTCAATGTCCTCTTTTTAGGATATGAGCTTTCAAGTGAAAGCAAGAGCTTGGCAGCCAACTTTTTAGAAAGGTGTGCGCTGCTCCGACCTCCAAAGACGCTGAAAAATTTACAATCCATCCTGGGTTTCCTAAATTTTGGAAGAACTTACATTCTAAATTTCGCAGAAAGGGTTAAACCTCTCTACGCATTAATCAAACCTGATTTTTCAATCAAAAATTGGACACAGGAACACACAGAAATCTTGCGTTCACTCCAAGCTAACATGTTAGCAACAAATCACTTACAAACACGCGTAAGTCAACGCAATTTAGTCATCCGAATAATATCGGGTCAATGCGGATTCACCTACTTAACATTTAATGAGGGTGAAAAAGTACCAATTGCATACAAATCGCATTTGTATACACAAGCAGAAATGCGCTTCACTTCAACAGAAAAAATTCTGACAGCAGTTCAAACCGCTGTAGCAAAAGAAAGAGCTCTAGCCCAAGGGAAACGCATTATTGTCGTAACCCCTGTTCCGGCCTTAGAGGCGGTAACAAAAGCGAGCATTCCAAATGTTAAAGTATTACATCCTAGATGGATACAATGGGTTAATTCTCTTGCTGCAACAGATGTTGAATATGTTTTTGATCCTGATTTAAAAACACAAGCGTTCCTGCAATATGAACATGAATGTCCTCTGCCCACTGAGATTCTGCCTCTCGATCAGTATGAATTCATAATTTACACTGACGGATCAGCACAACCCGCAACAGGGGGTGATTGAAACATGCACCTCTTCAATGAACAATCCTTTGTTTCCTGTCTCCAAACCAGACAACACCTATCGTCTAGTTTTGGATTACAGACACTTAAACACTTGTTCAAAAACATTTGCAGTGCAAAATGCACATAGTACAGCATTAATGAATAACATTGTGCGTAAAAAATACAAAACCACATTGGATATCTCAAATGGTTTCTTTTGTCAAAACATAGCACCTGGGAGCAGGTACTTAACAGCTTTCTCAATAATGGGGACCCAGCATCAATTTTGTCGACTCCCACAAGGGTTCAAGAACAGCCCGGGGTTATTCTCAGCGAGAGTAACAGAGTTATTACAAATTTATGATAATGAGGCATTGTCATATGTCGATGACATCTATCTGACAGACGATGACCTGGACAAACACTTGAACAGGGTGAGCACCATTATATTGGGCTTCGCCTCTGAGGGCTACAAATTCAACTTCAAAAAGTCCAGAATTGCCCATCTCAATGTCCTCTTTTTAGGATATGAGCTTTCAAGTGAAAGCAAGAGCTTGGCAGCCAACTTTTTAGAAAGGTGTGCGCTGCTCCGACCTCCAAAGACGCTGAAAAATTTACAATCCATCCTGGGTTTGCTAAATTTTGGAAGAACTTACATTCTAAATTTCGCAGAAAGGGTTAAACCTCTCTACGCATTAATCAAACCTGATTTTTCAATCAAAAATTGGACACAGGAACACACAGAAATCTTGCGTTCACTCCAAGCTAACATGTTAGCAACAAATCACTTACAAACACGCGTAAGTCAACGCAATTTAGTCATCCGAATAATATCGGGTCAATGCGGATTCACCTACTTAACATTTAATGAGGGTGAAAAAGTACCAATTGCATACAAATCGCATTTGTATACACAAGCAGAAATGCGCTTCACTTCAACAGAAAAAATTCTGACAGCAGTTCAAACCGCTGTAGCAAAAGAAAGAGCTCTAGCCCAAGGGAAACGCATTATTGTCGTAACCCCTGTTCCGGCCTTAGAGGCGGTAACAAGCGAGCATTCCAAATGTTAAAGTATTACATCCTAGATGGATACAATGGGTTAATTCTCTTGCTGCAACAGATGTTGAATATGTTTTTGATCCTGATTTAAAAACACAAGCGTTCCTGCAATATGAACATGAATGTCCTCTGCCCACTGAGATTCTGCCTCTCGATCAGTATGAATTCATAATTTACACTGACGGATCAGCACAACCCGCAACAGGGAGTAAGCAAGCTTACAGTGCAGCGTGCGCAATCGTTAAAGGTTGCATGCGCGATGGCAACTTCAGACCTATGCGATACAAAAGGGGATGATGGACGGAACGTTTGAGCCAATCAAACACTCACCCCCAGTCAACTGATCTGGGTTTAATCCATCATCATTCTTTAGCTCACTCCACCACCCCAGTTCAGACATGGCCATATGCAAATCAGTCTGACCCTGTGCCTCATGGGAACAGTCCAGCCCGAACTGCCAAGCCATGTCTTCCCTGGACCGGAAACAAGCATCCTAGGACCGGTTTCTGGCATTTCAGCCGTCATCAGCCAGGCTTGCTTGAATCCAGTGGCAAAGTGAGCAAGGGACCCACGTCTGGGCATACCCCCGCCAACTGAGGGCGACCAAAGCGATACAAAAGGGGATGATGGGCGGAACGTTTGAGCCAATCAAACACTCACCCCCAGTCAACTGATCTGGGTTTAATCCATCATCATTCTTTAGCTCACTCCACCACCCCAGTTCAGACATGGCCATATGCAAATCAGTCTGACCCTGTGCCTCATGGGAACAGTCCAGCCCGAACTGCCAAGCCATGTCTTCCCTGGACCGGAAACAAGCATCCTAGGACCGGTTTCTGGCATTTCAGCCGTCATCAGCCAGGCTTGCTTGAATCCAGTGGCAAAGTGAGCAAGGGACCCACGTCTGGGCATACCCCCGCCAACTGAGGGCGACCAAACCGATACAAAAGGGGATGATGGACGGAACGTTTGAGCCAATCACCTATGGTCACAAAAACCCAATCTCTAGGAGATTGTACGGCTCAGCGAGCTGAACTACAAGCATTCAAACTGGCACTTGAAAGTACAGATCGAGAATTCCCCACACTAATAGTGTGCGATTCTTTCTACTGTGTACAGTCGTATAATGAATATATACAAACTTGGCTTGAAAACGGTTTCAAAGTTGCAAAAGGTGGCACAATAAAGCATAAAACGCTTTGGGAACAAGTAGTTCAGTTAAAAAGCAAACTACCAAAGGCTCACGTGATCCATACACCGAGTCATCAACGTGATGGCGTTCACGTTGCAGGGAATTCATTGGCTGACGAAGCCACAAAGGGGCCTGTTCAGACGGCTTCCGTAGCTGCGATCACTCGTCCAAAAACGAGAATAGACAGTGAGATAATGTTGGCTGTCAATGCTACGAGCAAAGGCAGTGGTGCAGCGTTACCAAAAAAGTTTCCACTCAAGTACTCTTATGCAATTGATGCGAACAATGTTCCTTTTGCTCGAATCCCTGGAGTGGGGGATAGGGTAATTCCAAACATGGAACGTAGAGCAGCTTTGATTTATGAAACACATCTGGGAGAGGGTCTGTCACATCAAGGGATCTCTAAAACAATATTGACATTAAAAGAGATGTACTGGTGGCCTGGAATGAATACACAGATTCACATCTTCATCAATGACTGCATAGACTGTAAGATACAGCGAGATGCAGAACGCCACCAGACACCATGCTACGAAGTAGCCTGCCAGGGACAGACACCATTGTTAGACAGCATTAGACTATCTATGCACAGGCGTCCTTGTGGACGACTGCAATCCCACAAATACTAAACCAAGGTTCCTATGGATATGGCCTCAGCACTCGGCTGACGCTCGAACTGTTATAAAAGATTTGCGAGTCTATATCGGCACATACGCAATAGGCACGCTACATTCTGACCAGGGCCCTGCGTTTAGCTCTCGGGCTTACAAAGAAGCCATGGCCAGTCTGGGCGTTGCATTGCGGTACTCCTCCCCGTTTCATCCTGAGGGAAATTCTGTTGTGGAAAGGAAAAACCGGGACATAAAGCAGTCTATAACAGCTAGGGTATTAGGTTCGGGTGATGGGTGGGTCAAACATCTTTATGGGGTCCAACGCTCATTAAACAATTTGCCAAGAAGTTCTCTAGGGGGGGTCACTCCATATGAGGTCCTATTTGGGACAAGAATGTGGGTGCCAGATCTAGAATGCAGTGGCACAGTGGTGGAAAATAAACCCTTTGATATCAAAGATCGTTTGGCTGTTTTACAGGGTCTAAATGAACTAAGATCGAAACAAAGCAACGTATTCCTGCAGCCAACCACCACTGGGGAAAAACCAGCGGTCCCAGCAAGGCCTGTCTGGATTCCAAAAGTTGGGGATCTAGTCAGAGAAAAAATTGTGGACAAGATGGAATTTGGACCTTCATACAGACAACCAGTACCTGTCCTAGCCATACACAGAACAAGAACAGTACTTCTGCCGCCCCTTGCTGGAAAAAAGGAGAAAAGATTTGTGTCCATCGACCTCATCAAACCACAGTATGAGGCCAATACTAAATAGTAGGCCTCGTGGACTCTGACCTAGTAGCAGATACACTCCTCTCGCTACTATCCAAGAGGTTCAGACTGAAAGACTGATAACCATCGAGAATTCAGCAGTAACAGATGAAGGACTAAGCAACAATGCTATGGAACTCATCCCTCTTGAAACACAAGTAACAGTTTGTCCAAATACACCTGTCTACACCAATGTAACAAGTGATCAACTGGTTCCAGTGATTTCTACAAATCCTGATGCAATTCCAACAATTGACAGAACTGCTTCTGGCTTTTTCATTAACTTTGATACGTTTTCTGAGGATCCAAGTGAGCCCGAGACGTTGCCAGCATCAAAAACTTTTAAACAGCAAGTACAAGACTTTTTAAATTTTTTGAAAAAGACTTATCTAGTTTCACCGTGGATTGAACTTTGGGTTATTACTGGAATATTTTTCTTCCTGCTTTGGCTAGCTTTGGTTATGACTATGAGCGTGCTTATAAATGGCAGATACATCCATTTGGACACTGAAAGAAAAGAAGTGAACTTACTTTTAAAACCTCACAAATCATCCCATCGTGAAACAAGAGACTTGTCTGCAGTGAACATCACAGCCGTTCCTATACAGGATGGTATAGTGTGGGACAAAACTGACTTCGATATTTTTGGCCCGGCGGAACATTTGAACATTCCACATTTATTTAAGATTTCACTAAGTGATTTTGTTTCATCCAGTACCTACTCTGATGATTGGGACTTTGAAACTGTAAATAACATAATGTTTGATCTAGAAAAATCTGCTGCATTTTCTAATAATGAATATTTAGAAGGTTCATCAGACTATGAACAGCTGTATTGCTATAACCACTATGGTCATCATTTTTTGCATAAATCTGCAACACCTAGAAATGTGTTTATGTTTAACCAATGGGAGCATTGTCCTACACCACCAAAAGGTAGTTCAAAAACATTTGCTAAAAAGTTTCCATATTTTTCAGGATACAATACATCTGATCCAGAAACATTTTACTATAAAAATGTAAACAAAACAGGACTGAAAATTATGTTAACAAATGCAAAACAGATTTACTCTGCAGCATTTATTGCCCAATTGTCTAGACAGGGTTTCGACTTATGGAAAGACACAATAGACACAAAATCTGTCTGGGGTACTAAAGATTGGCAAGTGCAGGGGATAGAAGCTTTATTTAGAGCCTGTATCGTCCCTCAGCAAATAATGTTTTTGAATAACACGGTCCAACAAACGTCTTGCCTTGGGTTAGCCAAGATTAAAGACATGAAAGCACCTTCTGTACCGACACCTGCAAGTGATAACAATACACAGGCAGCGGTTACAGTTGACACAATATTACAACTCAACAGAACAAATCCTGATTGGAGAAAATGGTTGATCTGGCCCACAGACACAAACAACTGTCAAGAGAGATTCCTGAATAAAACACAGGGGTTTACTATTCATAGGCCAGACCCACGATACGTCCAAAGACAGCATAGGGGGGAGTAACAACATACAGTGTAGGAAAATTATGCCTCGATTGGCTGCAAAAATCTACACTTAAGGATGTGAAACAACACTTATCTTTACTTAAAGAAGACGCAGACCTTATGGAATTCTTGCTTGGCCCAAGAAAACCGCGCCAAAAACATTTCATATATGCCGGCATTTATGCTGCTTATAATGAAGCATGGAAGGTGTCACAGATGGAGGCCGCAGAACGAATACGTGAACTTGATCGTATTAACTTAGAGAAAACTCTCTCTGTGGTCGACAATGGGTTAACAACTTTGTCCTCCAGAATTTATTCATTGTACAGTATTGTATCCTCTGCTATCGACATACTGGAACAAGATTTAGCCATGTTACAGCAAGGCCAATCTCAGTTGCGTTCTATTATGTTATTAAGCTGGACGCTGCAATCTTTGCGTGCGGGCTATGTGCCTTGGCGTTTTATCAACACGTCGGCTCTGTTTACAGAATACAATCTAACTGATAAACAGATCAAACTGGCACAAAGGGGAGCAAAGTATACAGTACTGAGCATTGAAAAACTTGAAAAATTAGCATTCACAGTGGCAGAAAAACCAGCTACAGAATGGCTTATTCATGGCAAAATTAGTCTACCTGTGACTACTTTCCAGTTTCAGTATTGCCTTAAACAGATGCAAGCAGGCAAATATGAAAGGTTGGGTAAAGAATACATTAAGACATCCTGGAATTTACCTTACACCTATAGATGTTGGAGTGGGGATCGTGAAGTGTTTCTAAGCGGTACACACTGTGAAAGATGCACTAAGCGGTTCACTGATTTGTCAGGACATATCTTTACACGGGGCTTGTAATGGTTCTGTGGCAAACTTGTCCTGCCACCAGCAGGGTACACCAGCTGCTGTGATTAATCCAATGTTTGGACAACTTTCTAATGGGAGTTACCTCATGTTGAATGATCAGAGTTGCTGTGGCATGTTGCCAGGCATCCCATATCTAGTAACGGTCAACTCCAGGGTCACTTGCTGTATGCAAGTATTGTTTGCCCCAATAGACACAGTCAGGGAGTCGCCTCTATGGCCTTCGTTGAATGTCTCTTTTATACGATTTGATACTTTAAGCAGAATGAAAGCCATGCTTATACAACAATCAGTGCCTTTGACCTCGGCCAAAGAAACCTATGATCTACAAGTTGCAAGGACTTCGGCTGAGATACAAGCTTTGATTCGTACAAACTGCCCTATATATTTCGTAGAAATGATAGGACATATCTTTAACATGTCAGATACAAGCGGAATTGTACATGTATTTAAGACCATCTGTTCCGGACTATTAGCACCTTTCCAGGCTGTCCTCGGAATCATCCCAAACTTCGCACATTCGGTGTTTGGTGGTGTGCCGTTAATTCTAGCACTTGTTGCAGGAATTCTGTTTCTATTCCTCCTACTACGCTATGGCAAGCCTCTTCGCCAACATCACTCCGAGCGATGTGGAGAGAGCCCTCCTTGAACGGAAATGCCGTGAGCGAATAGTACAGCTTTTGGGCATGCCTCGTCTAAGGGAACTTAATACAACGTGGTTCCTGTCATTCAGACCAATCTGGCAAGATTGCATCTTACCTGTTCTACGCTGCCTGTTTTGCGGTGAAGAATGCGTGCTAGACACCTGTCTAACACTCCCATCAGTCATGCCAACGGATATCGATACTCTGCTGGACCCGATAACGGCCATTGTTGTCCCCAGAGGCTTCCAATCCTGATGGCGGCATTCATTGAGATCTCACAGACGCTTCCGGCTGCTGCTGAGGTACGAGATGGATCAACAGGCACACAGGTAACAACGGACGCGAACATTGCTTCTTCTGCTGAAGGCGATGTTTCTCATCTCTGTGCAATTAGCCTTCTGAACGAGGTATTCCAAATGTCTCCAACTTCGGTGGACGATATTTTGGCTACGGAAATAGATGATCTAATGTTTACGCCAGACCCATACACTGACTTTGATTCGGCTCACAGTGTACCAGGGCAACAATGAAATTTGGCCTTCATATTTTTCAAACTTGGAACTTTTCCCAGAATAGAACTTTTTTCTTTTAAAATTTTTGAAATGACATGGCAAATGAACAATCTGCTTACAGTAGAACTAGTCTTATAAAACGGACTTCTTTGAATACTTCCAGGGACACATTGTCACCTTACTTGTCTACCATTTCATTTAATTCTATGATATGCAATGGCTTTGTTTTTGAGAACTTATCGACCATTTCGTCATATGTATATATTTATGTTTCTTTCACGCTGCATTTTACTTCTGTTATATGCTTAGCATGAAAACAATGCTTTATATGTACAGTACCTATTGCATTTCAACAGTTTTGAGCTTCTTTTAAAATGCTTTTAGAAATGTTTTTAGCAATATGTGGTACTCAATTTTATGTTTAGCATTTAAAATGTTTAGCATTTAGTATTATCGTTCCATGGAAGATGGAGTGGGTGTTGTATTCCGCTTTAGGGGTCCGTATATAGGTTTTCCTGAATCATGTCCTTATATAGGCACAATTCACCTTGCCCTTATATAGGCATAGAATCCCTGTCCTTATTTAGGCATTAACCGTGCACTCCAAATACAGGCATGGTCACCGACATCCGTCCACCCTAACGTCACAACGAGTTCTTAGAAACCAGACCCTTAAGCTTCGGGAGTTCCCCTAGCACAGGACTATTGATTTCTCCAAGAACTCATCTATTATGTATGAACCGTTATACCTTAAGGGTTCATTCCTGACGTCTTCCTCTGTCCGACTTTACGTCAATGCTAACAATCCAAGACACCTACCAGGTATAAATATACCTTCCCTTGCCCAAGCAAGTTAGAGGAGACCTCGACTTCAGAGGAGCCTGTATCCCGGCCTGACGCACTGAGAAGACGCTGCCATTCCTGCACGCAGATGAATCCAGCTTCCAGTGTTCTGACTCCCTTCGCGGGGTGTTAGAGTTCCAGATCCGGCAAGAGATTCCCACCTCTCTCATTCTCAAGGTATGGAGCTGACTAGATCCTAGAGGGACTCTTGGCATACTAGACTTGGCATACTAGACTTAACATACTCTTAGTCTACCATACTAGAGAATACTCCACCTACTTCTACCTTTCCCTACACCTAGACTAGGTTAGGTACACTGGGGTAGAACTAGCATAGAGACGCATCGTATGAGTACTCGCATTTTTAGCTCATGTTATTTATGTACGTGAATATATGCTAAAAGATAATGCTAGCGCAGTATTATTTATTTCTACTGCTTATGCTGTACATTATTTATCTTGCATACTGTCTTGTGATCATAACAGCACATATCTCTTACACGAGAAACAAGACTGTTCAATAAAACCCTTTTATTGAAACGCCCGTCTTTCCTTTCTGTGTAACTCTGTAGAAACTAAGCATGCACGATTGAATGAGTGAAACTGTTATCTATTGTTTACACGATTCTGAGACGTGTTCCAATTCTAAAGGGAAACAAAAGTTGTCATGTTTTTCGGTTGCCAGAAACTACTCCCTTCTTGTTCTCAAGGAGTTTCTAGTGGCCTCTGAGCTAGCTGGCACAAGTAATTAAGTTTAATATACTCGATAGGGACATACCGACCTTAGTCCTATGTCAAACCTATAGGTTATATTATTCCAATGCGCAGAGCCTATTAGGGAAATAGGAACTACACTACAACAGACCACAACATAATAGCCCACAATGGCCATTAGCGCATGCCAGCCACCATGTTGCTTGCATGGGCACAAGTACTGTAGCACATTGTCCTCAGAAGTTGTAGCAGCTGAAATCTGCTGTCAGGCATTGCACGCATTGATTGAAACACACTCAGATTAGGCACACTGCCGTCAACATCAATATGAATTCACACAGTACCCCACTGCACAAGGTACCTGAATGCCACAGCTTTGAATGCAATGGCAATGCACATTGCGCAGATCACATCAGTGAGTACAGGTGGGACAAATGCATGTCAGATGCACCCAGCACAGACACCACTTACAATCCACTGCATCACACTACCAACTTCACATAGCTCAGAGTTTGTCCAATCTGTGGACACATGCAGCCACTCCCTGCCAAAGCCACCCGTCAACAAATACTCACCCCTAGCTTGCTGCTGATGCTCCTTCAATTGTGCATCCAACTCAGGCTGTGTTACGGCCAAGATGCGGGCCATTAGTGGTGTCATGGTGCGTCGGGCCAACCTGCCGCTCCGAGGGAGCAGCCCCAGCATCATCTCGGCCACGTTCTTGCTCAGCCGGCAGATGTCGTCCCACCTTTTATGACAGTGGCTGCGCCGTCGGTTTGACACACCCAGATCACGCACCTTGGAGGCAATGGCCCTCCACACGGCTTTACGCTGGTGGACTTTCAGCTGCAGGCATGGGAGGCAAGAGCGGTAATACATCAGTGACACAGTGTATACTACCAAAATCTCTCAATACAGTGGCACGATACTCACTCATCCCAAATCAACAGATATGTGTAACAGAGCCAAGAATGCATGGCACATGGTACAACGGCATTGGAGAACCACACGTGAATCCATGAAGGTGGGAGGGTGGACACAGTACCTCTACATCCCATTCACATGCAGGATGCCAGCACATCAAGCAATGTGTAGTCTGCCCACATCTACTGTCCGCTGTTAGCTAGAGCAACACATAGATTAGATAGCAACACATGGTTGTTGGTGGACTCACTGTGTCCAACACTGCGCAGCCCCCAATGTCCTAGCCCTGTGAATGGCTGACTGTGTCATGGAGCTCACATACAGTGACATCAACTCTCATACACACACCTTGTCACAAGGCTTGTCATGTGCAATCTACAGGGCTGAGATGGCTCTTTGATGAAGATGTGTGAACAAAAGACACATGGAACACACTGTACATGCAGTGATGTGTACTTGTGGGATTGGGCGGCGACTGTGCAGGCCAGGTGGGCTGACACTGAGAGGGACATTTGGGACCCACACAGCCATTCACACAAGCAATCACTGGCCAGACTCCTGCATTACCAATTTGCTGCTTCACTGTATGTCTGACAGGACAATACATGTCCCTCAAATCTGGATGGGCATGCAGGGAAACGTGTGAAAGAGGCTACACAGCCCTTCCCCCTGGAGAAAACATGCTAGGCAGTGCATGTCAGAGCCCCACACTCACTGACACATACTGCAGCACCTCCACCTCACGTGTGCCCCCCCTGCACTCTCACTCACACTGTTGGAGACTTACCACGACATTAGGGGCACCATAGAGCCTTGGGTACTGTGCAAGCACCCCGTCCACCAGGACCTCCAGCTCCTCGCTGGTGAAGGGACTGGCCAGGATCTTCTGTGTCCTCGACATCACTGTGGACAGGTGGCAGCAGCAGCAGGTGGAGTTCAGGGGTGGCAGGCAACAGTCCCTGGGGACAGCAGCAACAAGTGGAGGGTGGCAGGCAGCAGTCCCTGGAGACAGCAGCAGCAGGTAGAGGGTGGCAGGCAGCAGTCCCTGGAGACAGCAGCAGCAGCAGCAGCAGCAGGTGGAGGCTGGCAGGCAGCAGTCCCTGGAGGCAGCAGCAGCAGGTGGAGGGTGGCAGGCAGCAGTCCCTGGAGAGAGCAGCAGCAGGTGGAGGGTGGCAGGCAGCAGTCCCTGGAGACAGCAGCAGCAGCAGGTGGAGGGTGGCAGGCAGCAGTCCCTGGTAGCAGTGGAAATGTGGGGCACCCTCCCACACATATATAGGCCCCTGGGGCTGTGTCAGGTGGTCCCACGCCGCTGCAATTGGTGTCCCAGGTCTGCTATTTTTAAAATCATCCAATGTCCGCCTCCGCGGTGGCGGTGCACGCCTACCGCAATTTTCAAATCCATATGAAGCAACCGCTACTGTGCGTCCCATTGACTGCAAGGGCATGGACCATGGCGGTGACACACCGCAGGGGCCAGGCGCGCGCTACCGCTGTGGTGCATCTTTTGAATGCTTCCAATGACCGGCTCCGCGGTTGCGGAACACGCCTACCGCTATTTTCAAAATTGCATCAGGCTACCGCGAGGGTGCTTCCCATTGCCTGCCAGGGCATGGTCCATGGCGGTGACAGTCCGCAGGGGCCAGGCGGTAGGCACCGCCAGATGGGTGCCATACAGTGCCTGCAGTGACCGTCAATGGACTCGCGGAGCAGGTTTGCTGCACATATGGAGTCATCCAGCTCTATCCATAGCCCAACATGAACAGTGCCCAGTGTCTCCAACATTGAAAGACTTTCATGAGGCCAACATTACGAATGGGACATTTAACTCCATGTCACCTACACATGCCATATATGTGTATGTGATAAATTGCATTGACACATACACACGCACATGTCACATGTGATGTGTAAGGGCATGTAGACTGTACAGTTTTTGTGTTGCATAGCATATGTAGATAATGGTCAATGTGTGTAGGTGCAATTTCACGCACAATGCTGTCTCATTGTGTGAACTAGGGGCATCATTGACTGTCACATTGTCTACTGCACATGCACACACGTGTTCACCACGCTCAGCCTGTGGTCAGTGTGTACTTGATGTGTGCCATGTGCAACCTGTGTTGGGAGGTGTATCATGGACAGCAGCACGGTGTGCTAGGGTAGTATTGTGGTTTGACACATACGCTGGGGGTAATACTCACAGGTGTGCGCACACATGTGGTTCCATATCCCACTGTGCATGCCAATGAGCAGGAGGTGTGCACAGATCATTGCTGCGGGGAAGGGGACAAGTGTACGAGTAGTGTGCCTGATGTGTACCGACTGGTGCAGTGCTCTGTTGGTTGATGGTGCAGTCTGTAACATTTGGCAATGTGTCTGTAGAAATGTGAAATGTCCTGTACATCTCATGGTGTGTTTCATTGACATATGTGCACTTTCATCTGACCGAGGAGGAGGCCCAATATCCATCGTCCATTCACAGTGCTGGCTGACATGGAGAATGAAGAGATCATCCGCAAATTCAGACTGGATAGAGTTTCCCTACAAAACCTATGTGCCATGTTGGAGCCCCACCTGCAGCCACGTTGCACATATCCAACAGCTTTCACTGCGACTTCAAAGGTGATGGCGTGCCTGCATTTATTTGCGACAGGCTCATTCCAGCACACGGTAGCAAGTGCAGGTGGGATGTCACAACCGATGTTCAGCATGGTGCTGAGGGATGTACTGTCAGCTATGATGAACTACAAGGACAGATACATTCATTTCCCCAGGGTGCCAGAGTTGGTGGCTGTGAAGGGAGATTTTTATGCCCTTGGACACATCCCCCATGTCGTTGGTGCCATTGATTGCACACATGTTGGGCTTGTGCCACCACAGGCACGTGAGCAAGTTTACAGAAATCGGAAGCATTACCACTCGGTAAATGTTCAAGTGGTGTGCCAGAAGGACATGATCATCTCCCACGTGTGTGCCAGGTATCCCGGGTCAGCCCATGATTCGCACACCATGCGCAGCAGCATCGTCCCGCAGCTGATGGCCAATCTGCTTCCTGAGCATGCATGGCTTGTGGGTGAGTATGCATAGTGGAGTAGCGTGGTGTGTGTGTGACATGCTGTCCTGTGGCATTGTGGAACATCAAGGTTAATCTGTGTTTCTCACACCCAGGTGACTCTGCATATCCTAACCGTCCGTGGTTGCTGAGCCCACTGCGGAATCCTGTGACAGCAGCTGATGTGCGATATAATGATGCCCATGGGAGGACACGGCGTGTAATAGAGCGTACATTTGGTCTCCTAAAGTCACGATTTCGCTGCTGCCTGGACCGTACCGGAGGTGCCCTGATGTACTCGCCAAGGAAGGTGTGTCAGATAATCGTGGCATGCTGCATGCTCCACAACCTGGCCATTCGCAAGGCAATACCCCTGATCCTGGATGATGATGAGCAGCCAAGGCCCCCGCCTGCAAACCAACCCGGGTCCAGTGACGAGGACAGTGGAGAGGAGGAAGGTGTTGACATGCGTCAACAGCTCATCAACCGCTACTTCACTTGAAGGTGAGTGACGATGTAGGAGGGACACATGGTCTGATGGTGTTGCAGTTGCTGTGAGGGTGTATGTGAGCTTGGTGACTGCAGCCTTCTGTTCACTCATTGCTGGTTGGCAATGTTTGTGGGATAGGGTAGTTTGACACATATACAGGATGTCTCTATGGCGACTGTTGCTCTGTGTAATGTGTGAAGATTGGAGTACCTTGTTGACAAGTGTTGTGTGATGTGTGTGATGCCACACCAAAACAAGTGACTCTTGTTCTAATGTTTTTCCTAGGTCCCTTCAGCCTCTCCTTGCCTACCTACATTCCATTTCCCTGGGACATTTACATCACAGTGAAGGTTGCACATCCTGTATTAAAGATGGAGCAGACACAACAACATGTGTGTAAGGTGTATTTATTTACAATTGTGACATGTGAGGGTTGAGAAAATGTACAGGGGGTGGAAATTTGAAGAAATGAGTTGACGGTCATGGTAGATGTGATAATTGAGTAGTCACCACAGTGATGTGGAGTCCCAGTCCAACAGACAGATGCCATTCACATGGCAGTGTGGGGAAGGATAGTCCAAAAGGTAAATGCAGTGGTGCAGTGGTCTGCCATCATGGCTGGCTCCGGGACTTGCCTTTGGCAGGTGCTTTGGCACTTGATGCCTCCTGGCCTTTCCTTGGATGGCCCCTTTTGCGCTTGACTGGAGGGGCCTGTGCTGCAGGGGCAGTGGTGTCTGAGGACTCACCCCCCTCTGTGGACGCAGGGGAGGATGATGAACTGTCATCCTGCTGCCCATCAGGGGGAGGCGGAGGTGTTGAATGTTGCGCTGGCCTGACCTTCCGAACCGCCACTAACTGCCCCAAGAGGTCCACAATTTGTCCCATGCGGGTGTCCATGGACCTCATCAGCAGGAGGAGCTCCCGAGAATCTTCCTCAGACCAGCCCATTCGTCCCTGGGCCTGTTCGTATGCCCCAAGGACTCTGTTGATGTGGGACAGGGCTTCTGTCCCAGGCTCAGTTCCCCTCTGCATGACCCTGCCCCTCCCACCTACACTGCTGCCACGGGCCCTGTTGGCTCCCCACATTGCTCCGCTGCATCCTCTCCCTGGCCTCCTGAGTAGATGTTGTGGGGTGCTCATCACCTGGGGCAGGGAGGGTGTTGCGGGCAGCTGTGGTGGGGGTGGGGGTGGTGGTGGTGGTAGTGGTTGACACACAGGCCGTGACAACAGCTGTCTGGGGAAGGTCATGGGTTGCAGCAGATGTGGTTGTGGGGACAATGGGTGCCTGGGACTGGTTGCGGCCTGCCACACCAGATGGGCTGGCTTGGGGCTCCTCATCCAAGGAATCCAGGGAGTCTTCATCCAGTAGTTTCTGTTCCAGGGTGGGGGACTGGCTCTGCAGGTTGGTGGTGTCGTCCTCTGCAGTGAGTTCTTGGTCACCTGTGGGTCAGATGAGAAATGGTCATTGTGTTGCAATCAGCAAAGTTTCTGTTCGCACTGTTACATCATCTGTTTGTACATCCAGCAGTTGTTCACTGATCTAATTTGCAGTTACTGACATCCAGTGATGCATTACAAGCTGTTGAGGTACATGCATTACTTGTCTTTATTTGGAGTTTGCAAGACATGACATGCACAATTTACATATTTTACATTGACAGGTTAATGTTGGCATCCAGCGAGTGTTAAATCATTTGTGATCAAGTTACGCATGTATGTCACTTGTTGTGCCCATGCAGCCGTTTACTCTGCACATTGGGTGAACATTGTAGTTGCATCCATACCTTTGGCATGGGGTGTACATATCTGTATTTGCACTTCCAGCCATGCTTTCTTTGCTTTCATTTGGTCCTTGCTGGTCTGGACCCCTGCCATTTTCAGATGGCATGCAGTGGTGTGCAGGGTTGTGCACTGAGTTACATCTACATGTGGATCTGAATGTCACACTTTGGTTGCTGTCATGGTTTCATTTGCTTAGGTGTGTGCACACTATAGTGGCCAATGCTATCTGGGTGTGCAGTTGTGCAATGTGAGGCCTGGTTTCCTATGCCGCCATGCTTGTCGTGAAGCATATCTGGCTGCATGTAGTGGCTGGTGATATGTTCTGTTTGCTGTTTTTTGCTTGTATTTGTGAGACCTCACTGTGTGTGTGTGAGGAAGGCTTCCATCTTGGTCCAGTGTGGGACAAGTCAGCATGATATGTCTACCTACCAGTGATTTGGAAGTGGACAGTGCAATGACTGACACGTGCATCTTAGTGCAAGGGTGTAATCAGTCTTGGGGGCTGGAGCTCATGTGGGCTTGTGTGAGTTGTTGTGCAAGCTTCCCACCCCCACACACCCCGACCTGTGAGATGCGGTTAGCTACCTTTTAGTTGAGTGGGTAGTATACAATGCCTGCCACATGATTCTGATTGGGGGTGGAGTGGCCCATCCTACTCAGGGGTGGGACAGCATGCATGGTGGGATTTGTGGGACTATTTGCCAACCCCACAACACCGTCTCCGTGTGAAGATGGCTACCTACCGGTTGAGGTGAAGGTGAGCAATGACATGGCTATATGACTTAAGAGTCATTCTTGGAAGGAACGTGCCTGTGGAGAGCAGAAGGTGTGTGTGGGTTTCAGTACCCAAACTTTTCACATCACATTAGGGCATGGGGTGTAGCCCCACCATCACTGTTGTCCCAACTATCTGGGTGTGGGGTTCACTCCCCCAAGATTTGCAGGCAAAATAGGTCATGGGGTATATCCCCCCCATCACTGTTGTCCCAAGTATCTGGGTGTGGGGTTCACTCCCCCAACATTTGCAGCCACATTAGGGCATAGGGTATAGCCCCCCCATCACTGTTGTCCCAACTATCTGGGTGTGGGGTTCACTCCCTCAACATTTGCAGGCAAAATAGGGCATGGGGTATATCCCCCCATCACTGTTGTCCCAAGTATCTGGGTGTGGGGTCCACTCCCCCAACATTTGAAGGCACAATAGGGCATGGGGTATAGGCTCCTATCACTGTGGTGACATACAGCAGGTTGAACATCTCACCCAGCAAACATTTCCACACTATCATGGTTTCATGGTATTTGTGGACCTGTGAACATGAGCAAAGTACTGGTGATGCAGTTGTTCCGGGGCATCCATACACTTACATGTTGTCATCAACAGTGGTGTGTGTGTAAGATACAGTCAGCCATGTGCAGACAATGTGTTCTTTTGGGGCCAGACTATACCAGCACTGTTCAGACAGACAGTGTGAGATGTGACCATTGTCAATGCATACACACATTGCTGGTCCCAAGCAGACACATTTGTGCATTTTAGTCAAAGTACTCTTGTTATGCAATTCAGTGCAGCACTGTGGCTGCTGGGTCTGTTGCAAGACAGTTGGGATGTGCATAGTTTAGCAGTGTGAGTCCCAGGTCCAGTGGAGTTTTTTGGTAATCTGCACTTCCACTGTTTACATTGCAACACTGTGGTATTACATGGGTGATTAGCACATTGACAACCAACCTGCCAGACACTGCTGCAGGGAAGCATGATCGGTGTTAGTGTTGCAGTGTGTGATGCCTGGCACAGTAGACACAATGTGGGTAAGTTTTGCACTGAGACTTGTGCATGCTGAGTACAATACGACTGTTTAGCATGATTTGTGTAAGTGACTGTGGACAAAGTGATATGGTGTGATGTGCGGGGGAACAAACGTCACATGCCTATGAGTGGGACAATTGCTCCATCATGCTGAACTGTTGAAGAAGTGGGCCTGTTGTGGGTTGTACTGCAGTGTCACCAATTACACACACCACTCCCAGTTGAAATGGTTACCTACCAGTAAGTTTGATGAGTCACATTCAATATCTGCCACATGGTTGTGGTTGTGGGGTGTGCTCCATCTTGCACAGCTGTAGGACAAGGGGGCCTGGTGGGAGTTGTAGTGCAGACTTCCAAACCACCCACACACCTCCCTGTGAGGATGGATACCTACCTGTTAGGTTAAGGTGAGCAATGCAATGGCTGCCACATGGGGGGGGGTCAGGGCTCCATCTTGCGCAGCTGTAGGACAAGGGGGCCTGGTGGGAGTTGTAGTGCAGACTTCCAAACCACCCACACACCTCCCTGTTAGGTTAAGGTGAGCAATGCAATGGCTGCCACATGGGGGGGTCAGGGCTCCATCTTGCGCAGCTGTAGGACAAGGGGGCCTGGTGGGAGTTGTAGTGCAGACTTCCAAACCACCCACACACCTCCCTGTGAGGATGGCTACCTACCTGTTAGGTTAAGGTGAGCAATGCAATGGCTGCCACATGGGGGGGTCAGGGCTCCATCTTGCGCAGCTGTAGGACAAGGGGGCCTGGTGGGAGTTGTAGTGCAGACTTCCAAACCACCCACACACCTCCCTGTGAGGGTGGCTACCTACCTGTTAGGTTAAGGTGAGCAATGCAATGGCTGCCACATGGGGGGGGGGGGTCAGGGCTCCATCTTGCGCAGTTGTAGGACAAGGGGGCCTGGTGGGAGTTGTAGTGCTGGCAGCATGTACACATGTATCCATGGTGATGTTTGTAGCTACCTATGAGGTGAACCTGAGGGACTGTTGGATTAATGTGTGAGCGATGTGTTGGTGAGAGTGTGGTGCACATGACTGCATTTGTACCTAGGAGGTATAGCTTAGTAGTGGTGCAAGACAGTACATATCAGTGTGATGTTAGGCATTTGTTTGTACTTACCAGCCTCCACTCCCCCGGGTATTCCTGTGAGACTCTCTGGATGCAGTATGCCAAGCACCTTCTCCTCTTAAACAAGAAGAGGGACTGTGAGGGCTGTTTTACGGGGTCCAGTGTACGTGCCCAGACACTGTAAACTAAGAAGAGTACGCGGTTCCCCAAAGGGGATGGAATAACGAGAGTGGAGGCCAAAGGAGGGGAGTCCTCCTAGACGGAACTAGAGTCCTCACACACCCAGCAAGCTAGGTGTCATGCTTCATCATATGGACTCGCTCCTCATCGGGTCGGCGGTGCAATACCCGACGGGCACCCATAAAGGGGCTCTTTAGCGGAGATCTTCTGTTCCTGCCGTATGGTGCCGTGGGTGTGAGGGCCCTAGGGGTAAGTGTAGATGTGAGTGAGTGGTTTAAAAAGGTTGGATAATCCAAAGAGAAGTTTAATCGGATGGTCATCCACCTTATTAAAAATACAAAAGAGCGGCTGCTCGCTGGCTCAATGGTCCAGAGGAGCAATGCTCGGCTCAAAAAATGTGGTCGAAATGTTTCACGCAGTGTGTTCAAAGTATGATACTGTGCATTTCATCAGGACCTGTAAGGACTATCTACACAAGGTGGTAAGGTGGAGGAGTTCCTACCTACCACTATTCTTATGTGCGAGCACGTGGTCCTGCCAAGTCTAGTTGTAACCTAACTAGGTGATAGCGCTTGCTTCTGTGGTATCGTCAGCCCTTCTCACCTTTATGGATGGTGTCGTGTCCTTTTTAGGACGCACGCTGGAAATCTACCCCAAGCACCGGGCCGAGGAACCAGGCTCTGACGATACCACAGAAGTGGTAGGTAGGAACTCCTCCACCTTATCACCTTGTGTAGATAGTCCTTACAGGTCCTGATGAAATGCACAGTATCATACTTTGAACGCACTGCGTGAAACATGTCGACCACATTTTTTGAGCCGAGCATTGCTCCTCTGGACCATTGAGCCAGCGAGCAGCCGCTCTTTTGTATTTTTAATAAGGTGGATGACCATCCGATTAAACTTCTCTTTGGATTAGCCAACCTCTTTAAACCACTCACTCACATCTACACTTACCCCTAGGGCCCTCACACCCACGGCACCATACGGCAGGAACAGAAGATCTCCGCTAAAGAGCCCCTTTATGGGTGCCCGTCGGGTATTGCACCGCCGACCCGACGAGGAGCGAGTCCATATGATGAAGCATGATACCTAGCTTGCTGGGTGTGTGAGGACTCTAGTTCCGTCTAGGAGGACTCCCCTCCTTTGGCCTCCACTCTCGTTATTCCATCCCCTTTGGGGAACCGCGTACTCTTCTTAGTTTAAAGCACCTTCTCCTCCCATTCGGTGAATGTTTTGGGTGGAACGGGAGGGCCACTGCCTGTCCTGTGAGCCAGCTCATGGTTCTTGGCTCTCTTCTTCTTGACCACTGCCTTCAGATCGTGCCAGCGCTTCACAATTTCATTTCTATTGCGTGGCACGGTCCCTACTGAATTTACCTTATCTACTATCCTTCTCCACATTAGCGTTCTTGTGGCTACTGGTGTCTGTTGCACCAGGTTACCAAACAATTGGGGTTCTACCCTGATTATCTAATCTACCAGTATCCTCAACTCACTCTCAGTGAATTTGGGAATTTTCTGTGGTGACATGGTGTGTGATGTGCCAAGGTGTTTGAGGTGCAAGTGTTGAAGTGGTGGTAGTGGTGGTGATGTGTATGGTGTGTGATGTGCAAAGGGGTTAGAGGTGCAGGTGTAGAAGTGGTGGTGGTGGTGGTGATGTGTGTGTGTGTTGTGCAGATTTGCCTCTCCTGTCAGCTGTGGTGTATGTCCCTTCAGTTCTGGAGTTTTGCAAAGGATTGTGGTCTGGTAGGGGGCTGGATTTATACTGGGCTATGTGGGTGGGGCTATTTTCGTATCTCCTTTCTCAATTTTGTCTTTTGTCTTTTCTTCATTTTCTTATTATTGTTTCATCCCTATTTATAGTATTTGTCTTGTCTTTACTTTTTACAGCGTTTCAGTCACGTGGGAGAGATCAGAACATTAACGGGAAAGCTGAACTTAGCATCTCAGACTGTTTATAATATAATAAATATTTCGTCGTGGCTTGCACCTGAAATGTGGCAGCTCACGGTATTTCTCTATTGTACTTGTGACGTGCCTTTAATATCTTCACACGCTCATGGATAGCGTACCTTTCAAATATTCACAGCGCTCACAGTACTCTAGACTAGTGACGCTCACGTTTGACAATGGCAATTAAGTTCATTACAGACAACTGTGAACTGCCGACAGCTGACGCTCGCGCTTGAAATTGACTCCGTGCGCGTGTGTTCTGGGGCGCGTGTAATCGCCTCTTAATGACACTTCGTCTTCAGGACGTGCCTCGCGTTACCATTATTCATGCATGCGCAGGCAATTCAAACATCCACAAGCCCCAATGGTGACCTTCAGAGGCTTTCACGCTAGACAATTCCCGCAATAAAAGTGCAGGTGTGGTGTGTGTGTCGTCCTGGGATTTGTAGTTTTTGAGTTTACCATGGGGGGGTGTCTTTGGGCTGTGTTAGGTGTTTTTGGGTGCATGACTTGTTTGCTTGGTGCACTTTGTGGGCATGTTGTGTGTATTTTTTTCGACCGCCATTTTTTTCACGGAGCATACGCAGCGGTGGCTATGCTACGGCGCTTCCGCGGACTCTCTCATTCCTCACTATTGTCGACCGCGGCGGTCGGAAACAGCGCTCTGCACCGCGGTCATGTCGGGGATATCATAATTTCCATGGCGGTGTCTCCGCTGTGGTTGCGGTGGTTTGGGCTGTTTCCGCCGCGAATCCAAACGACGCGGACGGGTTTCGGCCTTCTCCGCATGCGACGGGCGGTTTCTCGGGTCTCCTTTCCGCCACGGTTGGATTTTTACCGCCGTGGATCCTAATCAGGCCGTCGGTTTTCCCGCGGTAGCGGCGGGCGGTGAGTTTCCGCTACCATGGCAGTCGGGTTGCTTTTCCGACCGCCATCGTAATGACCCCCTTAGTTTCAACTTTCAACGATGTATCCATTTCCTTTAACCACTTAGAAGCTTGCTCCATGCCCTTGATGACTTGAATAGTTCCTTCAAGATCGAGATCTTTTGTTAGCAACTTTTCTCTCACCCTTTTATCATTTGTGCATCTCACAACTTGATCCCTGATGAGAGAGTCACTTAAGTTCTCAAATTTACACGTTAGGGACAACCCACGTAAGGCTGCTACATATGTATCGATGTCTTCCTCCAACAATTGTGCTCGTGTAAAAAATTTATGTCGTTCCATTACAATATTAATTTTAGTAATAAATCTTATATCGAGCATCATAATAGACATTTCGTACACATTGTTAGGTTGTCCATCTCCCATACCCAAGGACATTTCTGGTAAATTCTCATATAGTCTCCTTCCCTCAACTCCCAGATGGTGTAGTAATATAGCTTGGCGCCTAACAGGTCCATACCTTTCACCACCAATAGCCAAAATATAAGTGAAGAATAGTTTTTTCCATTGTTCCCAGGGAACCGGTGGAGACCCTGGAGTAGCCAAAAATGTTGGCGGAGAAGCCATGGCTTGGTCAGACATGTTCACTGCAAAAAAATAAATAAAATAAAAGACTAAAACAACCAACTAAAATAAGGGATTAAAACAATAAATTAACAAAATAGACTAACACAATTAATCAATTGGAGATTATTCTAAGTATTCTGTGAGTCTATTTTCGTATCTCCTTTCTCAATTTTGTCTTTTCTCTTTTCTTCATTTTCTTATTATTGTTTCATCCCTATTTATAGTATTTGTCTTGTCTTTACTTTTTACAGCGTTTCAGACACGTGGGAGAGATCAGAACATTAACGGGAAAGCTGAACTTAGCATCTCAGACTGTTTATAATATAATAAATATTTCGTCGTGGCTTGCACCTGAAATGTGGCAGCTCACGGTATTTCTCTATTGTACTTGTGACGTGCCTTTAATATCTTCACACGCTCATGGATAGCGTACCTTTCAAATATTCACAGCGCTCACAGTACTCTAGACTAGTGACGCTCACGTTTGACAATGGCAATTAAGTTCATTACAGACAACTGTGAATTGCCGACAGCTGACGCTCGCGCTTGAAATTGACTCCGCGCGCGTGTGTTCTGGGGCGCATGTAATTGCCTCTTAATGACACTTCGTCTTCAGGATGTGCCTCGCGTTACCATTATTCATGCATGCGCAGGCAATTCAAACATCCACAAGCCCCAATGGTGACCTTCAGAGGCTTTCACGCTAGACAATTCCCGCAATAAAAGTAATGAAATTCGACACTTCGGCAATGTCCATTAAATCCGCTGAGGCACACAGCTTCAAAGTCGTTTAAAATTCGCTCAGGCACGCAGCATTATACAAGTTAAAAACGATCTTACCAGCATGTAGATCGTTCGTTTTGACAGCATCTCATTTAGACCAGGGGTGAGGATACCCGTAGTCTGCCCCCTGCGCAGACACAACTCGTCGCCAGAAAATGTAGTAATTACAGCACTTTGTCTGTGTGTCCAGATAAGTTTATTTCAAGTTGACATCCCCAGCATAGCAGCTCCTTACACAACGCTGCCTCCACAGTAATGCAGCACACTCAGAACACTGAGAATTAGGCAATCTAAGTTCTGTCTGGACATTGCAACTCACATACTAATCTCTTGGTAATATGATAATTAACTCTACAATTACGCTTAGAAGTAGAGCTAGACATCCAGGTTGCATCGCGAGTATTTTACGTTGCTCCGAAGCAGCGTGATAATATGCTTGTACTTTGTCGGTCACATAAATACTACAAAGTTCATATGAAGAGTGGATAGAGTCTGAGTTGGGAATCATGTAACATTTCAGCCTCACATTACCAAACCTTGCTTTAGATGCAAGTACGAGTGTAACTGAGAACAAACGGTAGGCGGGTTCCTTCAGCCAGTGGGATGTTGTATAAAAACCAAAGTCCTGGGCACACGTTTAGCGATTATTCGGTGAAAAAGTTCATTCAATTGTGTACATTCGAAGAAATGTCAATGCAGTCCAAGTAAATACGTTCTTTGTCTTTATTCTTTGTTAAAGTGAACAGAGCAACCAGCCAACACGTGTTTCGTCACAAAGGGAGATAGTCCCGCGACTTCTTCAGGGCTGGGAAAGAGACAATGGGTAACATAAACACAACAGAGTTGTCGTGTCAAAACATAGTGGAGATGGATCCTCCATATGTTGCGCTAGTACAATAACACCTTAAGTGTGGAAACCCTACATTTGTTACAAAACCATATGTGACATGAAGATAAAACAAGTGATCATGGGTGTGAGCCGAGTGAATAGTACACGTTTTACAAATTGACAAAGTGAGTGGTACAGTGCCACACTTGAGTATTGTGAACATTGCGTTAAACCGCAACAGTAAGCAAAAGGAAGGATGCGAGTTAAGGGGAAAGCAAAAAAATACCATTGGAAGCGCAGGGTGTGGATGACGAAAGAATAATAATTGTAATTATGAAAGTAGGACACCACAAATTGGGAACCCACGGAAAATTAGCAAGGGTGCACTAGATAGGTGTGGTGTTGGGATAGACACGTGGTGAGTGTCCTGGCGTTATCTTGCTATGAATGAAATTTCTTATCATACTTTTTAATAGTGGAATGGCAGAATTGGTAACACGACAAAGCACTATGCAAAATTATTAAGAGCGAAAAATTCTTATTATACTCTTTGGTGGTAGTACGACAGAAATGCTACCTGAACTCGGAGATGTAGAATCTTTATAATCTGGAAAGGTAAAGAAGTAAATAAAGGTGATATAGGGAAACTGACTGGGTCACAAACAGGAGGCAGAAGATAAACATAAATGTGCGAGTGAAAGGTAAAATTGAGCTCTCACCGCTCCGCCGGTGATAATTCCGACCCGGCTGATCAAGTGGAAAAATAAAGTGTTAAGTTGAGCTCGTAAAATGTAAAGACGTAGAGTGATCGGAGGACGCACCTGAGTAAAAAACGAATGGAGGTCAAAATAGGCGTCTAGAATAGTACAAAACGAGAGGAGTTGCGCACTAGCATAAGAGGGGTGAAGGGAAAAGGATCTTACCACAATACTGGTGATCCTATGTATTGCCCGTGCCGTGATTAGGAGGGAGAGTAGACCGCTCCTAAAATGGATCTGAAATGATCGCGCTACAGTATCAGTATGAAAACATTAAGTAATAGTGTTAGACTTTCTAACTATGCTATCCAGGCGAAGGGGATTCCTTACCTTCAGCGGGTGCGCTGAGTTCCCTCACGGCGACGGTATCGTATTCTGTTCCGGGTGTGGACATGGACGCAACCCGGAAGTGATTATTTATACTGCTTACACTGTGAAAAGACTAGAGCGCGTTGCTGCTAGCCTACCAGATTGTGGAAACTTTATTAGTTCCATATTCATGTGGACATTAAAAGTATACCTGAAAAGAAGATTATCTGTTGCGATTCACTGAAGAATTTATTTATTTAAGGAAACCTGTTCCTATCATTGCTTAGGATGATGCGACTCGTGAGGAGAATGGCATAATCCACGATAAGTCCGTGTGTGTATGTCGGGGCGCGTGTATACATGATTAAAAGGTGGAAAATTGAATTCCATATATATGTGCTTGTGAGGAAAACGGTATGAACCATGATAAGTCTGTGTGTGTATGACGAAGCGCGTCTATGCATAATTAAAGTATGGAAAATTGTATATATGCGTGCGTGCCTATATGAGGTTGATGTGAAGTGACAGTAGCGGAGTATAAGAATATAGGTACTTTATGTATGGGAATGGGTATTAGTGTAGGCTGTTTACAGTGGGGGATCTATTTGCGCAACTGGAACGGAAAATCCATGTTCATACAGGTGCACAGTTGGATATGATAAGCGTATCACAGATGGCGACATGATTGGTGATAGTGTAAAGCATATTATCTTTAAATCCAAGTTTAGGAACATATGTACACATACAGCTAAGAATGGTTCTTGTTGCGGTGATTGAAGATGTTAGTAAACATGCATGACATCATAGAGTATATACTGCTGATCACAGAATTTCGTGTACGATATATACGAAGTAATCAGTCTGATATTCAGTCTTAGGAAGTATCTGTAAAGGAAAGCAGCATGAATCGGATAAAGGACTTCTTTGTGTAATTACAGTTACAAGGTGTGGTCCAATACAAGTTGCAAGTAATAAATACAAGGTGCAAGCCATAAAGGGTATTAATGTACGGTGGTATAAAGTTACAATTTAAGTAGCAATATAAAGTGGCAATGAGCATCCAAATGGCTAATGCGGAACATTGATGGCATAGATTGTGGAAGACAATAGGATGGTGCTATTGTTACTCTCTCTATATTGCTGAATGCATATGGTCACTTGTTCCTATTGTTATCACAATTTGTCTTCATGGGAAAACTAGTCTCCCAAGAAATATTGCATCTCATGGTCACAATTTAAGCCGTGTTCAACAGTATGGAGGCGCATAATCCAAGTGGCCTCTGTGCGTCTAAGCTTCAGTTCTCTGTTGCCGCCTCGCAAACCTGGTTGCATCACGTCAATTCCATAGAAGGAGAAACATTTTTGTTGTCCTTGAGATGGACAGACCGCTGCGTGTAGTGCCACCAGATATCTGGCGTCCTGTTGATGTAGTGCTCTTACATGCTCGCTGATTCTGTCCTTGAGGGGTCTGATGGTGTTGCCCAAGTATTGTCTTTTGCACGTGCATTCGATGATGTACACCACAAATCTGGTGTTGCAATTAATGTTAACTCTAATTAGGCCTGGGCGGAAAACTACGCTACGCTCGCGTAGTTTGCGTAGTTTGCGCAACTACGCGCTACGCGAATTGCACGTAGCACAGTGCAAAAACGCGTAGCGGGCATTTTTTGCTCGCTCGCGGTCCTCAACGTCAAGTTGGCGACCGCGAGCGAGCAAAATGACATCCCGGCGAGACTTTTTCCTCGTTCGCGATCAGCAACATCAAGTTGCCTATCGCGAGCGTGGAAAATAAACCTCCCGGCGAGATTCTCAACGCGGGGAGGTCAGGTTTCTCATGGCGAGTGGTCGCGTATGCTCGCGACCGCTCGCGATGAGAAACTACCAGTCCGCGTTGAGAAAACTGCCGCTCGAGTACAAATCTACTCGAGCGGCAGAAACCGACCGCTTGCACTGTGTAAGATGCCGTTTGCAATGATTGCACAGTGCGGACAAGTATCCGGCACTGTGCAATCATTGCGAACAGCATTTCCTACCGCACTACGCAGTTCGCGTAGTGCTACGCGTAGCTCGCGTAGTGCGAAGTGCACTTCGCGTAGCTACGCGTAGCGCTACTATGCGAACTACGCCCAGGGTTAACTCTAATGTTATATTTCTTTTTGTCAAAACTGGTGAATTCCCTGGTACCGTGTTTGGCCCATCTACATGTCCCACAACAGCCACATTTGTAGAAACCTATCGTTCGCGGGGTAAGCCATGTGGAATCATTAGTGGTTTGTGGAACCGTGGGGCTGAGTCTGTTTCTGAGTGTCCTGCCTCGCCTGAACGTGATTTGTGGTTGAGCAGTGATGTGGTCATTGAGTGATCTATCGGCTCGCAAAATTCCCCAATGTTTTGTTAGGCTTCTACTGATTATGTTGCTCAAACCGTTGTAGTCGGTGAACAGTCTCACTAGTTGGTTGTGTTGTTGCGTGGGAGTTTTGTCTCGTAGTGTGTCTACTCTCTGTATTCGACCAATTCTATTCTCTGCTTTCGTGATGGTTTGCGGTGTATACCCTCTCCTTCTGAATCTGTGTTTCATGTCAGTAATGCATTTTTGGAAATCCGTCTCCTCACTGCAGTTTCTCCGAGCCCTCATAAATTCTCCATAGGGTATAGCTTGAATCTGGTGTGCAGGGTGAGAGCTGTTCACATGTAGAATTGTGTTACATGATGTTTCTTTATGAAAGAGTCTACTATGTAGTTTATCCTCTTTGATGTAGAGTTCCACATCCAAGATTGTAATGTTGGATGTGCTAGATTCTTTGGTAAATTTTATGTCAAAGTTGTTGTTGTTCAAATGGGTGTAGAATTCTTCCAATTTGTCCTGTGTACCTGACCAGAGTAAAAGGCAATCATCTATATAGCGACCCCAAAAAATGATGGAGTCAATCCAAGGTGCTCCTTTATTACCCCAGATCCATTCTGCCTCTAAACTGCCCATAAACAAATTCGCAAAGGAGGGTGAAAATTTGGATCCCATGGCTACACCTCTTATTTGTTTGTACCAGCGTTTGTCAAACATGAAGAAGTTGTTTTCTAGGATTAGGTTAATCATGGAGATGAGCATAGTGGTGTGTTGCCATTGTGTCGCTGGCCTATTGTGTAGGAGGCGTGTCACTGCCTGTAGGCCTAGCTCTGGTTTGATGCTAGTGTATAGGGACACTACATCCAAGGTGGCTAGGATATGCCTGACTGCCATTGTAGGTCCGATAGAATGCTAAGGATGTGCTTAGTATCTTGGATAAAGGAGGGTAAGTTTTGTACCATGGGTCCCAGGAAGAGATCAACATATTCAGCTATCTTCTCGGTGGGGCCCCCTATGCCTGATACAATGGGTCTGCCAGGGGGGAAAGGAAGGTGTTTATGTATCTTAGGTAAAGTGTACAACCAAGGGAAGGTAGGTCTTAATACCTTCATGTACATATATTCGTCCTCGTCTATGAGACCTGCAGTGTGCCAATCGGCCAAGTGCTTGTTGATTTTAAGGGTCAACGGTCCTGTGGGGTTGTGCAGGAGTAATTCATAGCATGTGATGTCCTGTAATTGAGTCATGATTTCATGATTGTAGTCGTCACGGTTCATGACTACGACATTGCCTCCTTTGTCCGCTTCCCTGATTAGAATGTCGTAATCAGTGCTTAGTGTCTTGAGGGCTAAGCGCTCACCCATGACAAGATTGTCTTTCTGTTTGTATCTTGTTTTGGTCCTCCTGTTGTCGTATTTGGCAATGTCTTCCAGTACCCGTTTGTAAAAGGTATCTATGGAATTGCCACCCGGAAGAGTAGGTATCCATTTTGATTTCGTTTTAAGACCACTAGCTATAGTATAGTCTGCGTCTATGTTGAGCTCTTCTAGGAGTAGTTCCATATTATGTGGTGATTGGTCGAGATCTGTGAGTGTTAGGAGCAATTGTGTGGCTTGAACATCATGTATACTTAGTACATTGGACACATGGCCACTAGGAATATTTTTAGCGTGGCACTGTACCACTCACTTTGTCAATTTGTAAAACGTGTACTATTCACTCGGCTCACACCCATGATCAGTCGTTTTATCTTTATGTCACATATGGTTTTGTAACAAATGTAGGGTTTCCACGCTTAAGGTGTTATTGTACTAGCGCAACATATGGAGGATCCATCTCCACTATGTTTTGACACGACAACTTTGTGTTTATGTTTATGTTACCCATTGTATCTTTCCCAGCCCTGAAGAAGTCGCGGGACTATCTCCCTTTGTGACGAAACACGTGTTGGCTGGTTGCTCTGTTCACTTTAACAAAGAATAAAGACAAAGAACTTATTTACTTGGACTGCATTGACATTTCTTCGATTGTACACAATTGAATGAACTTTTTCACCATATAATCGCTAAACGTGTGCCCAGGACTTGGTTTTTAAGCTTTGTTGCAGAATCGTTCCTACACACACATAGGGGTTATAGGGTGTCCCCCCTTCCCTGGTTGCACCGTACTTACTTGGTATCACCAAAACACTATACGCTTACACTGCAGAGCGCCATTCTTCCTGGTAAAAACCCTACAGTCAGAGTAAATGGGATGTTGTATGTTCACATACACTCTGACTCTTGAACGAAGCAGGCATTTCCAACGCGAAGGGGGGAATGTGTAGGAAATTCGTTTAGGTTCAGAACACCTTTTATGTAGCATTCCTAACTTCAGGAACAGAAAGGCGGCTTAAAAGAAATGATGCAAACCAAAAGGGTTCATGCCGGTAGAAACCAGTTATGATTATGATAGAGAGAACCCGAACCATGAAGTGACGTTAAAGTCGGACTCAGTGCTTCCCCAGAACAAGCAGTCTGAAGCTAGACAGCCTATCAGTATGGATGGTTGGGACTACCGCACCTTGCAGCCCCTGTCTTATGTAACATTGCCTATTCGCTAGGTTAAACAAAAGCGGTTAAATCAGAGAGGTTTAGGTAGATAAATGGACCGATTGATTGGCAGTCATACAAAAGGGTCCAGGGTGGATTTTCCTTGCAAGTGGTTTTCCTGTCTCACCCTGGCATATTGTCTAGCGGTTTTAATTAGGTAAAGGCTAGTGGAGTCTGTTTCAGTAGGCCTCACAACCCATCAGGTAGCCAGCATAGGAACGTTCTGGAATATTTACTGTTTGTCATTACTGGTGATTCAATGTTAAACTGAGGAACGGTAGCAGGAAGGCAATCAAATGAGGGAGTCAGACAAGCAGGACTGGAACCGTGCAAACTATTTAAGAACTTTTCAATGACTAAATTAAATCCTTGGCACCACCCTGCAGGAGTGGATCAAGTAGCTGTCTTTCCTTTATTGGCGTCATCATTACCATTATTAATGATTATGGCAGATGAAGGCTCTCCTGGTGCCCCAGTGATTGTTGAACGCACCTCGGGACATCTGGTTGAGGCAGCATACACACATCTCAGCGCTGCATCTGAGTGGAAACTTGACATGCTGAATGGAGGGAGTTCGTACGTACAGGGTTGAGCACCCCTTAATGGAAGCTAGGGACAAAAAGTTCGCTGGTGTCAAGGTGGGTAGCGGCCTGAGCTGCCGAATTTTGGGGACATTGGCCACCTGGGTCAAGGACCGGCTGCAACACACTGTGATTCTGGGCAGATCACTTAATCGCCCAGTGCCTACAACTCAGCACCTTGTTTCCCGGGCAAGAAGGCGCACAGAGTGCAATGTCTAATGGGCGGCAGTCTTGGGCAGCATTAGTCAGGGCCAGGAGGCTAAAATGCGGGCTGCATGCGGATGCCGACAGAGGGCAGGTATTGGCTAGGTGGGTAGGTATTCACCAGCCACTAAATAGGAGATGCGGAGGCTGAGGGGGAGGTAGGTTTCACACAATACTGATAAAACAGAGACAAACTGGGGCCATCCGCGATCAGCGGCCAAGCGTGGGACCACATGTGCAGGGTAAAGAAGGGGAGCAGAATATCCCCAAAGGGAGCCGGGGATTCAGTCAGTCATAGAAGCTGTGGCAGTAGTTAGGACCTCATCAGGCGAGGACTAATGGTTAGCGACGAAGTACTGGGGGCATGCTGGACTAAGAGTCACAAGGTTTAAAAACATCGTGGGGGTGCTAGAACAGATGGGTTTCTCATAAGGAAGGAAGGGAGAGCAGGGGGAGCTCCCTCCGATCGTAAAACCGTAGGTAGCGTGGCGGAAGAAACCCAAGAAAGATATATAAAAGAGAAAAAATTACTAGAGGTAGATGGAAGGCTCACACAGTGGCCTTGGGATGCCTCATGGCAGGGGCACTGAGGGAGCGAATGATGGCACACAGCTATAGGCAGAGTAGATGGGAAGCTCCCACAGGGCCCTTGGGATGCCTAACGGCAGGGGTACTGAGGAAGCGAAATGACAAGGACACAGCCAAAGGCAGAGTAGATGAAATGCTCGCACAGGGATGCCACACGGCAGGGGCCCTGAGGAGCAAGCGAGGGGCCAACAAAGGGTCTAGGGCAAGCGGAACGGCACTTGCAGCCCGGGCAGGTCCTGACGGACACCCACCAAATTCGGTAGCAATTTGAAGCCTGGAACCGCAGACACAGAGGCCCAGTCAAAGGGGCCCCCCGCAAAACGATACTGTCTAGGAACACATAACGACAAGGAATGTACAAAGACAATGAAAGTTAACAATAACGTGGATGTTTTGAATGACCAATAAAGTTGCAAATGTACAACCAGATTATGTTGAATAAACTGCGACCTTTTAAGGCACCAAATCATGTTGTCAGTGGTGTAAATCAAAGGTAAAAGGGACGCAGTAAAATGGGCAGGAGGGGGAGGGAGGACTCGCCCTTGGGAGGGGTTATCCTCTTGGAGAAATGTCAGCTGCCCTATGGGCTACATCCTGAAAGGAGACAGCAGATGCCATGAGGTCTTCTCTGCTGGTGTCTTCCTTGGTCCACTCATCAGGAAGCATTAGTCCCCTGTCCCTTCGTCACAAGGTTCGCAGTAGTTGTGCCCCTGAAAATTACCAAAACCCCAAATCATGTCACCTAACAAAACAGAACTAACTTTTAGTCAGGAAGTGACAACTCACTTTTGCCTGGTGACCCTTCTGCTTGCAATCGTAACCGTAACATTCCTTTAGGCTCAGAAACTTGTAATGATTAACATAGAATTAGCCAGGCTTCAATACAGATGCCATGGTTACCGGTCTAACCTATGTGTACATTGCGTGCAGTATTAACTCGGCCGCAATGTCACTATTCTATCTCACGTCACCTCTTCTGAAGGATCACAAACCTCACAGGGGTCCCACCTACCGTGGTTTTGGGGTGTGATGGGGATGGGAAGAGAATGTTCTTACCAGCAATTGGTCCCCACAGACTACTTTTCAAACATTTTATTGCGAAGCAGTAGCTCATGATAAATGACAGTTTTCATCATGCCTTACAAAACATAATAGATGGATCTTGGTTTGTCATGACATGCAGACTTTCCTACATAAACAATGGGGTACTGCCCAGATTGTATTAAAGACACAGAATCGAACATTATCTTGCCTTTGTCTCTTTCCAAATGGAGAGATGTAATGGGAAAGTTTTGTACATACATACAGACACACGGAATGCAAAGTGTTGAAATGAACACATAATCTTACTTCAGTGAATTTCTGAGGTTTTCTTTTAACACAAACTTAGATATTATTACCATGCCAAAATATAATGTCATTTTAACCTTTGTTTTTTTCAGTGAATTTCAGTTTTTTTTATATAAAGTAAGATCTTATTACTTTACCTAACTATAATGTGTTTTAACGTGCGTCAAACCCACAACGGCCAACCACTTGCTGTACACAGCCATGCGCAGCGTATGGTTGGATGCAGGGCCATATTTTTTTAAAATATTTTTTTCTAGTCATGCAGTACTCCTGCGGATGTACAGTGGGGTTGCGCTGGGTTCAGCAGAACTCCTGTGGTACCTCGCCAATGGGCATTCGAGACTACCGAGGGCCAAAATTATTCTTTTTTATTTGGACCCCAGGGCGCCACTTTATTAAAAAAAAAATATATATATATATATATATATATAAAACAAAAAAATTAGAGACCATCCACTTATCAGTTTGTAATGCCAACCAGATTCTTCACCTCCAGTCTCTCATTACTGTCTCATGCCTGTTGCATTGTATGCCTTCTTAATTCCCTCCAGGAGGGAGTGAGCCGCCTCTGAGTTAATGCAAAGATTTTACCTCCAAGTGCCATCCTTTTGTGGGCATGGTTCCAGAAAGAAAAAGAGATTCAGAAATTCTTTTCGGATCTCGAAAAGTCCTTTCCTTTTCTTTTATGTCCCCATGCTAAGGTCCAGAAATAAGAGAATGCAATGCCTCTGAACCCTGAAAAATTGGGCCCTGGGTTGTGTAGTTTCCGCTAATAAGTACAAACTGCGCGTTTGTGGACTTCATAAAATTAGGATAGTGCCAGGCTGATTTCATGCACTCCTGCAGAGTATGTCGTCCCTTGGACAATCTAGCTCACAGTGCCACCGTTAACCCCTCCTAACCTAGACAGGGAGCTAACAGTTCTGGCAACTACTGAACATGGCAACCCTTTTGCCTCAGGAACCATGATGACAGATCAAGAACCTTTCGCTCAGACACTCGTGCTCTCTTTCGCTCAGAAAAATACACAAAGAATACATGAAGGGACGTTATTTAATATTTATTGAACCAAAGTGATACTTGTATAGAAATATGTGCTGCAATGATCACTAGACAGAAGCAGACAAAAGTTATAATAAGTGCCAAGACAGTGAATAAAACAAAGAGTTCCACCATATTGTTAAAACAACATATATATGCATTCATACACCGTATTATAACAGTCTAGCATACTCCTACGATGCAAACCCTAACCTACGTGTCTAAGGTGTAAATGCATGGTCTGCCAAGAAACCCCCTTCTGGATGAACCAAACCCCTTTACCTGGTGGGTAAGAATGTAGGACCCGGTCTGGGTCACAAACTGGACACCCCTCATAGAGATGTCAGTCAGCTGCTGGACAGAAGCTTCAACATGCAGGGTCCCCTCTAAGTCAGCAGAAGTGTCTCCTCTGATTATACATGGGAAACAAAAGGTTATATATAGAAAAAGGCAACCTTGCCTTGGGCCGAGATTGTGATCAGGCTGCCATTGTTTGTATTCCACAGATAGCTGTGTCGACATATGGATGTAATAACAAACACATTTGCATAATGCATGCAAGGGCCTATACACAATGCCAAGGCAGTGTGATAGTGTTTGTACAAAGTTCTCCATGTCTGCAAGGTCGGTGTTTCCAAGAAATTAACCCATGTGTCACGAATGGAAATGTTGTCAAAAGTCAATGTGACAAAGTGAAGGCAACTTTAGGAAAGAACCATGTACATGTAAAATGGCACTATTACCTCCCAGGCCGAACTCAGGCACATGACACCTACAGAATTACTGATGGTCACAAGAATTTTGCCTCCACTTTTAGCATTTGAGGTGCCAAAGGACCCAGGTGGCAATCAATAAACTCACTTCAACAACCTGCTGGACTGTATCCATCAGTTGTCAGCTGTCCCTCAAAGATGGAGCTCATCACTTCTGTCACAGAACTGTAGGGTAGGACAGGTGAGAGTGATCACAGTGAGGTTGCATGTCTGAATATCAATCATAAAAGTATCATACCACATATGTATCATAGCAAACACAAGGAGATGATGGACGGAGTGCTGAAACTTTTCAGACACTCACACCCAGTTATAGATCTAGGTTCAATCCATCATCGTTTTTTCTCTCACTTCGCCACCCCAGTTCAGACCCAGCCATATGCAAATCAGTCTTGACCCTGTTCCTCATGGGAACAGTCCAGCCCGAACTGCCAAGCCAGGACTTCCCTGGACCGGAAGCAAGCATCCTGGGACCGGTTTTGGGGTAAAACTCCTCATCAGCCAGGCTAGCTTGAATCCAGTGGCAACATGAGCAAGGGGCCTACGTCTGGCATACCCTGCAAACTTTGTGTTGGCTTATGTTTGCTACATATGTATCATATCCAGAATATCAACTACCAAAACATTTTGAGGCTAAGTATATATAGATAAACATAGATGTACTGTTCATCTCTCCACAGCTACATACCTTGAAGATATAGACATCATCATGGAACATATATGGTAAGTTAAGAATAGTCAATCTACACTTATCTATACATACTTATCTATTTTGTACATGGCTACAATATTTTTATAGCACCGTATTCAGAATTCAATATTCTGAGAGTATACCTCGCAGATGATATCAGAACTTTGATATTCGCTGCTTTTCATGCATTCTTCGCGGTTTCTGCCTTGCATCCAGGATCAGCAATGCGCCCTGCCTTGAACACATGCTTAACCACGCACAGCCTCTTCCACTTATCTATCGGAACCCCCAACACTTCCACATTTGAGTCAATGTGTTTGCTGTTGCTGCGCCTATTCCCATGGCCCTCTTTTCAATGCTCTCTAATTGCACCTCTTGTGTCATTAGGGTTTACTCCAATTGTGCCCAAGGTTGCCATCATCTCCCTCTGGACTGACATCAAATGACCAGCATCCACTCCCCACTCACCATCATCTGATGCTTCTTTCTTATTACGTGCTGTGAGCTAAATATTTCTTGTAGAAAAGCACAACAAGAATGCGAGAAAATATGTTTATTCCTCACAGGAGTGCTGAGGTAGTGCCGCTCCAACTGACACAAAATAGGTGGCAGCTTCTCTTAATGGACTCAGGGTCTAACCCGCCACCCCACTGTTTTCTGACCCATTTGTTTTCATTATGCCACGAGTGAATAATAAAAACAAATGGGTCAGAAAACAAGGGTGGTAGAATAAAAATGCCAACCTCCTTCAGGTCCCACAATAGACTCTGTCTGATGGCTGGCACATGCGCATGATGGCGCCTGCACAAGCCTTCAGAGATTGATTACTAGGGCTGGTAATCAATCTCTGAAGTCAAAGTGAGGTTGAGTGATAGGTGAGTCAGAGTGGGATTGATTGACTGAGAATGAGGGGGGCTGTGTAAGAATGAATGAGACTGTGTTAGACTGACTGTGAATGAGTGAGACTAAGGGGCACATGCATCAACATAGACAATAGCGATTCTTTATTTGCGATTATTAAGGAATCGCAATTAAAGAATCGCTATTGCCTATGCATGTAGGAATCGCAAACAAATTTGTGATTCCTACAAATTCCTTAATTGCGACTCGCAAATTGCGAGTCGCAATTAATGAATTGATTCCCGTTCATTCCTATGGGCCCAGAGGCCCATAGGAATTAAAGGGAATTGCATGCACAATTTGCGAGTACCCAATAGGTACTTGCAAATTGCGCATGCAATTTAAAGGGTGCAAGGGTGCCAAAAGGATACCAAGTTGCACCCCTGAAATTGTTAAGTGAACACATGTTGCCCACACACATGCCCCAAGGGCATGTGTATGTGTAACCTGGAACTTTGAAAAATGCAATTTAGTGCATTTTTCAAAGTTTCTGCAAAATACCATCAAGTTTCATTTGACGGTAATTTGCGTCCCCTAAGAGAAAAATCGCTATTTTTAAAGGCATCATGCATTGCATTTGAGGCATCGCAATTTGCGATTCCTTAAATTCAATCGCAATTTAAGTAATCGCAAATGTTGTGATTACTTAAATTGCGATTTTTGCATTTGGGATGATGCATCCCAAATGCAAAAATACCGGTCGCAAAGGGGCAGATTCTGAGAATCTGCCCGTTTGCGACCAGTTTTTCCTTTGATGCATGTGGCCCTAAGTGAGTAAGTGAGAGTGAGAATGAGATCGAGTGAGAGTGAGTGAGTCCGAGTGGGACTGAGTGAGCTCCCCCCCACTGAGAAGTCAGGCTCGTTCACTGGAATTCGAGCCAAAGATTGTGCCCACTGCTTTTAAAAGTCACTAGCTGCCACTGCACAGAACGTTAAATCCTACAACTTCCAAAACCTTCCACTTCCAGTGTGTGGTGTAAAAACCAGCAGACAGACACAAGGGTAAGAGGGATCAAGGGAAGATAACGAATAACTTGTGCTTGAATATGCTACATCTTCTCCCTCTCATGAAGGAAATTTAGTCCACTATATAGACTTTAAATTGAGCAGGCAATACAACATTCCTATTTGAACGCCAATCACATGTGGGTGCTACCACATTCCCATACGTACCAGTGCTAAATGCGCTGTCATCAACACTGGCAAATCTTCACAAATCTCTTCCTGACACATTTACTGCTCCATTGTGAGTATCCATAGATTCACTCTGTGTACAACTGGCTGTGCTACTTTGAGATGGTGTCAGGATACCTGAAACACTCAGTATGCCAACAACAGCACGCAAGCTGTCCTACCATACCATACCTTGACCACATGAAGTGGCTCATTCTACCTGCCCCTGTTTGGTTTCTTTTCAGCCCACTTAACTTAGACATGGTCATCCTCTTGCACAATCAGCTTCTTGACTACATTTCTGATATAGTTTCTTTGCATTCTGTGCTGTTTTTCAGAAACAGTTTTTGCGTAGCTTGGTCTTATCCCTTGCCTGCACATTATATTCCTCTTTCCCAGATTAAAGACAAGTAAGGTTGCAGTCTGGTGGTCACCAGCCTCCCAGTGACCAACTCAAATTGGGTTTTGTCCATGGTACTGTGTTAGGTTGTGAAATAAGACCACATCCTGGTTTTAACACAGCATTTTTGGGCCATTCATATAGTTTATTTTATGAGTCAATTGACTATCTCGACGTGCTCATTGCTCTGTGGATGATACAGAGACACCTTGAAACAGTAAATACCATTCATTTCTAAAAACTGTTCCATTTTCTGGGTCACAAACTGAACCCCACTAGCACTGACTAATTGACCAGGAAACCGTCCCATGATAAAACTTGATGAAATTGTATTACCTCTTTAGTATTGGGGAACACATTTCATCTCAATCAATTTGCTAAAATAGTTTATCAGTACAATGGCATAATTCATGTTTAAAGGAAGTGCATTCATGAATCCGATAAAAATCTTTTCCCACTTTCTTCCAAGGACCATCTGGTAGTTAAACTGACGTCATGGGGCACTTGCACCCCTTTCATAGTTTTATTGGTAGCTACACACACTGCACACTTGCTTGCAAAATTTTCAACATCATGGCCAATGGATGGTCATTGTTAGACCTGGCACCATTGGCGTGGGTCTCCCTTCCATTTTTCGCTGTTGTCTCCTCTGTTTTACTGGTGTTAGATGCTCTGGGCGCTGTGCCACTGCCATTCAGTGTCACAGCGCGAATGCTCCCTGTATAAATATGTCTATGTGAATTGGTATATCCCTGATTGGCTTATTTGGTTTACCTGTTAGTCCCTAGTAGTGTGGCCTATGTGTGCCCAGGGCTGGTAAACCAAATGCTGCTGGTGGGCCTACAGCACTGATGTGTGCCACCCACAGAAGCAGCTTGTAAAGTGTGTCTCAGACCTGCCACTGCAGTGTCTGTGTGCAGTCCAGAACTGCCATCTTGGCTGTGAAGTGCACTCACTTCCCAGCCCCTGAACCTTCCCTTGGCATCCTGTAAGTCACCCCTATGGTAGGGTGCCTTGTATGTGTAAGGCAGGACATGCCTTGGTGTGTGTAGCATGTCCTGGTAGTGAATTATGCCCCATTTCGTTTTTCACTACTGTAAGGCTACCTGTTCCTCATAGGCTAGAATGGGCAGTTTGACTATTACATTCTATAGTCCTAACTGACCCCAGGAACATGGTAGAAAAACGAATTTAGTATGCCTGAGCTCAGAATATTAAAATACATCTTTTAGTGAAGTTTATTTTTATATTCTGTGTTTGAAAATACCACTTTTAGAAAGTAGGTATTTTCTTGCCTAAGCCTTCCAGTGTGCTCTGCCGTTATGTGTATTGGCTGTCTGGTTTTAGAGGGGCAGGACAGGCTGAGTCAGACCTGGGCTGAATAGAGAGAACTGCATTTAGAGTGTGGGGAGGGGTGGCTCCTTGACCTGAATAGGGCTGTGCCTGGCAAGGTGAATGCTGGCTCCACCTCCCACTGTGTGTCTGCTAGCAGACCCCCTCTTTCTGAAAGGAAGGATGCAGCCTGGTAAACAAAGTGCTCCAGGCCTGAGCAGAACTGGTTCTGGCTAGGTTCAGTGACTGGTAGCTTCAAAGATCAAAGGCTTTTGGGGTATAAATATCTGTGCTCAAACCCCTACATTTTGTATTGCTTTTGGATCTGGAGAGGAAACTCTGTCCGTGCCACTGGAGGAATCTGCAGGAAGTGACTGTCCCTGTGCTGTGTGTTGTTTCTTGCACTGGCCTGCAGCAGTGACCACTGGACCTTGAAGAAGAGGAAAAGGAACTCTTGAGAGAACTTTTATTTTTGTTACTGCAATTACCCAAGGGCTAGGAAAAGAGCTAGCCTCCTGCTGGAGACTCAGGCACATCAGACTCCACCACCAACCTCCTGCTTCCTCCCTGCGAGGACTGCTATCTGCTGATGAGGCTCCTGTGATTTCCAGGGCCTCTAGTTTGCATCAGAGAAAGGAGTGTGAGAAATCGACGCTAACGCATCTTTGCGGGCCGCTGCAGTCGAGAGCGCTGGGAAAATCATCGCGCTACTGCCGCCGAGGGCCCGCAACATGAAACCATCGCTGACGCCCCTTTGCGAGCCGCTGCAGCCGAGACGCGCTGGAAAGATCATCGCGCTGCTGTCGCCGCGCACTCGCAACCCTTAAAGAAATCATCGCTTCGAGACATCGCAGTGCGGACACCGTGCGTCCGCCACTTTGATCACATCGCACCGAATTTCGTCGCTCCCTCGCGGAGCGTCTTGTCTTCGCATCGCAACACGATCGCACAGCGCAACAGGATCACCGCATCGACTTCTCCCACGCGGCAAGAAAGTCATCGCATTGGCGGTCCAGCGTGCAGAAGTTTGTCGCATCGTCTCCGCACGCATCCCGCAGATCGGCGCATCATCCTCCCTTGCGGCAAGGATTTCAACGCATCGCCGGCCTCACGTGCCGAGAATCATCGCTACAGCTTATTTGCGACACTTTGTTGGTTTTGCTACTAAACCCAGGTACTTTGTGAAAGAAAGGGTCGCAGAGACCACTGCTTTGAACTTGAACCTTATTTTTGCAACCTTTGAACTATTTTTGACAGCCCTTCAACAGCTATCCTATTTTTGACAGTATTGTGGCTTTTACAGTTATTGGTCTTGTGATAAATCTGCCTTTATATAAAGATACTTATTTTTTATAATAACTACTTGTGTGGTGTCCTTTTGTAGTGTTCCTCACTGTGTTACTGTGTATGATCATAAATGCTTCACACCCTGCCTCTGAGATAAGCCTACCTGCTCGTGCTACGTTACCACAGGGTTGAGCAGGGGTATTAAAGAGGGTAACCCTCTCACTCTGACTTAGGAAGAAGGGTCCCTACTTGGACAGTGGCCAGCCATTGCCAACTAGAGACCCCCATTTCTAACATTGGTGGCAGTGGTGGGATCTGGACCTGCATTTATGATCGCATACAGTAATTATAGTGTACACTACTAGTGAGTGCAGACCATAACGTACCGCATACATTTTTTTAGAGATTTTTTTGGATCCTATATTGTAATTGATATTGCCGGTGATTTTTCACCCGCGCACATTTTCTGAGAGTTTTTGGGATCCTATATTGTGATTGATATTGCCGGTGATTCTTCACCCGCGCCCATTTGTTGAAAGTTTTTGATCCCCTATTGTAATTGATATTGCCGGTGATTTTTCACCCGCGCACATTTCTGAGAGTTTTTGGGATCCTATATTGTGATTGATATTGCCGGTGATTTTTCACCCGCGCCCATTTATTGAAAGTTTTTGATCCCCTATTGTGATTGATATTGCTGGTGATTTTTCACCCGCGCACATTTCTGAGAGTTTTAGGATCCTATATTGTGATTGATATTGCCGGTGATTTTTCACCCGCTTACATTTTTTTGAGAAGTTTTCTTCTGTCCTTTATTGATATTGCCAGTTATTTCTACAATGGGCAAGCCCAGATCCAATGCCTCAGAGGATCTCTCCTGGGAAGAAGAGAAAATAGAAACCTACAATGCCAAGCAGCTCAAATATTTTTGCAAGCAATTCACAGTCCCTATCACAGGTCTCACTAGATGGGAGGAGTATTACAAGGCGCTGAAGGCCTGGCTAGAAGCCAGGGATGCCCCTAAGGATATAGGAGAGCTTGTGGAGGGAGGAGAGCAGCAGGGCGATGTAGTAGACTTAGTAGGAGATCCAGCCCTTTCCAACCCGGGCTCTAGTGTGTCCGCTAAGGGTCTGTCCCCAGAAGAGCTGGAGGACAGGGAGAGAGATAGGCGGCATAATATGGAGATGGCTAAGCTTAAAATGGATGGTCACCGGGACCTAGAGAACAAGAAGTTAGAAATTGAGATTATGAGGATGAAGCTTGAGCATGAGAGAGTATTGAGGGAGTTGGAGATTAAAGCTAAGAGCATGGAAATCTCCCCTCTGGTGGCAGCGTACCTGTAGTGCACCCTGAGAGTAGGGTGTATATACCCAAGGAGGTTATTAAAGATTTCCACAAAAGTGAAGATATTGGGCAATGGTTTGCCGCTTATGAATTAGCCATGGTGTCCCACCGGGTCCCTGAGAAGGATTGGGGAGCGGGGTTGTGGGGACGCTTTGTGAGTGAGGGGAGGGATACCTTGTTGGACCTGCCCCCAGAAAGTAGGATGGTTTATGCCCACATGAAGGAAGCGTTGATGACCCGCTATGGTTTGACCCCTGAGATGTATAGGCAGAGGTTTAGGGTCTGTAAGAAGCTAGAGGGTACCACGTGGGTTGAATATGTGTCTTTTTTTTGCAGAGCTATGGAACGCTGGATAAAAGGTAGCAAAGTAGAAACTTTTGCACAGTTTTATGATTTGATTGCATGGGAGCATTTATCTAGTAATTGTTTTCTTGAGCTACGCCAGCACCTAATTGATTGCAAGCTGACTAACCCTAGAAAGCTTGCTGAAGAGGCGGACCGCTGGGTGAGCACCCGGGTCCGCAAGGGTCCAGTGGGAGACGTCGCCAAAGGTGGGCAGGGTACCCAGCAGAGGAGTGGGGGGGACAAGGGTCAACAGAGGGAGTTCCACCGAGGGCCCCAAAGTAATCCCCCAGGGAACCAAGCAGTGGTGTCCCAGCCCCCCCAAGAAAGGAGAACAGGGCCCCCAACAGGTAGGCCTGTTCCCAGGGGGCCCCCCACGTGTTACAACTGTGGTCAAGTGGGCCACAGATATTTTGATCAGTGCACCCCCCCGTGCACCACCCCGCCAGATTGCTAGTGTAGCCCTGGGAGAGGAGGAGATGGGTGCCCAAGAGGGGTGGGATCCCATAGAGTTGACCCTTGTCTCATTAGGGGACTTTGAGATGGTCCCCAAGCCTGCACTGCCTGCTAACACTAAAAAATACAGGCAGTGGGTGACCATCAATGGCCATAGGGTGGAGGCTCTAAGAGACACAGGGGCCAGTGTAACTGCTGTCAGCTCCCGGTTGGTGTCCAAAGAGCAGGTTGTCCCCCATGCATTCTACCCAGTAGTGTCCGCAGACAACTCAGAGAGCCAATGTGAGGTGGCTCAGGTTCCCTTTGAGTGGGGGGTCTCAGGAACTCTTCAGGTAGCTGTGAGGCCCGCCATGCCTGTAGACTGTCTGCTGGGCAATGATTTAGAGGACTCCCCGTGGGCTACGGTGGAGAGGAAGGCTCACTTAGAGATGTTGGGTCTGCCTGAGTGGGCGTGTGCTACCACTCGGTCCATGGCAGCCAAGGAGGGTGTTGAAAAGGATCTGGAGCCTGAGAGTAGGGCCCAGATCCCTGCCTTAGAGAGAAGGGGCAGGGGGCGCGGGAAGCCGGCCCCCTTGGTTCCCACGGCCCAGGAAGGAGCAGACCCTGAGGGGGATGCCCTGGAGCCTACCGGGGAGCAGATCATCGAACTGGGGGACCTGCCTGAGCTGACCCATTGGCAGCAGGAAGGGGGACCCACCAGGGAGGAATTTTGTGAGCAGCAGAGAGTTTGCCCCTCTCTTGAGGGTATGCGGCGACAGGCTGCAGCCCAGGCAGAAGGTGACATGTCTGGTTCACATCTGATTTATTGGGAGAACAGTCTCCTGTATAGTGAGCCTAAGGTTGCTGAGCCAGGGTCAGCCCGTGTGCTGGTGGTACCCGAGTGCTTTAGAACCTTCCTACTGGGGTTGGCTCATGACATTCCATTGGCAGGACATCTGGGGCAGACCAAGACCTTTGAGAGGCTGGCCGCCCACTTTTATTGGCCCCAGATGCACAAGAGTTCAGACACTCATTGCAGGACCTGTGAGACTTGCCAGGCAAGTGGGAAGAGTGGGGGGAAGATCAAGGCCCCACTCCAGCCCTTTCCAGTTGTGAGTACCCCATTCGAGCGAGTGGGCATTGACATTGTGGGGCCTCTGGACCCCAAGACAGCCATGGGCAACAGGCTCATCCTGGTCTTGGTGGACCATGCCACCCGATACCCTGAAGCCATCCCGCTCAGGACAGTGACGGCCCCCGTGGTGGGACGGGCACTGATGGGGATATTCTCCCGTGTGGGATTCCCCAGAGAGGTGGTGTCTGACAGGGGGACCAACTTCATCTCCCAGTACATGAAGTCTCTGTGGAAGGAGTGTGGGGTAACGTATAAGTTCACCACTCCTTACCACCCCCAAGGTAATGGTCTGGTTGAAAGGTTCAACCGGACCTTGAAGGGCATGATCATGGGCCTAGAAGAGCCCCTGAGGCGTAAGTGGGACGTCCTCTTGCCATGCCTGTTGTTTGCCTACCGTGAGGTGCCACAGAAGTCCTTAGGGTTCAGTCCCTTTGAACTCCTCTATGGCCACCCGGTTAGAGGACCTCTGAGTCTGGTCATGGAAGGCTGGGAGCAATCTCCCAGGAAACCTCCCCAAGATGTATTTAGCTACATGTTGGCCTTCAGGAACCAGACTCGGCGTTTCTGAAAAATTGCTGAGGCAAATCTGGAAGCCAGCCAGGAAGAAATGAAACGTTGGCACGACCAGAATGCCACTCTGGTCGAATTTCAACCTGGTCAGAAGGTTTGGGTACTGGCGGTAGTGGAGCCTTGTGCGCTCCAAGATAAGTGGACCGGTCCATTTGAGGTGGTGGAGCGCAAAAGTCCAGTTACCTACTTGGTGGACTTTCAGTCTCCCAGGAACCCCTTGCGGGTCCTGCATGTGAACCGCCTAAAGCCCCACTTTGAGAGGTCTGAAGTGGGCATGCTTCTTGCCACAGATGATGGGGTTGAGGAGGAGAGTGAGCCTCTCCCCGACCTCCTGTGTGCAGAAGAGAAGGATGGGTCAGTGGAGGGTGTGATCCTCTCCACCACACTGACCCCTGAGCAGCAGAGAGATTGTCACCACCTGTTGGGGCAATTTTCTGATTTGTTCTCCCTGGTACCTGGTGTCACTGATTGGTGCGTCCATGAGGTGGATACCGGGGACAGTTCTCCTGTCAAGCACAAGGCTTACAGGGTAACTGACAGGGTCAGGGCTTGCATTAAGGAGGAGGTCTCCAAAATGTTCGCCCTAGGGGTGGTTGAGTCCTCTAGCAGCCCCTGGTCCAGCCCCGTGGTCTTGGTACCAAAAGCTGCGACGCCTGGTGCCACTCCTGAACTGAGGTTCTGTGTGGACTACCGAGGTCTCAATTCGGTCACCAAGACCGACGCGCACCCCATCCCCAGAGCTGATGAGCTCATAGACCGGTTAGGGGCTGCCCGGCACCTCAGCACGTTTGATCTGATGTCTGGGTACTGGCAGATCGCCTTAACTGATGGGGCAAAGGAGAGGTCAGCATTCTCCACACCAGATGGGCACTACCAGTTCCGTGTGATGCCCTTTGGGATGAAGAATGCCCCTGCCACCTTCCAGAGATTGGTCAACCAGGTGTTGGTTGGGCTGGAGGCTTTCAGTGCCGCCTACCTGGATGACATTGCAGTGTTTAGTTCCTCCTGGGAGGACCACTTGCGCCACCTCTGGGAAGTGTTGATGGCGCTGCGCAGAGCAGGCCTCACAATCAAGGCCAGTAAGTGCCAGATTGGGCAGGGTTCTGTGGTGTACTTGGGACACCAGGTGGGGAGCGGCCAGGTGGCGCCCCTGCAGCCCAAGATTGAAACCATCCTGGCTTGGGAGCCCCAAGGACCCAGACCCAGGTGAGGGCCTTCTTAGGACTCACGGGTTATTACAGGAGGTTTGTCAAGGGGTATGGCAACATTGTTGCACCCTTGACTGAGCTGACTTCCAAGAAGCGGCCAAAGATTGTGAACTGGACTGACACCTGTCAGAAAGCCTTTGATGCCCTCAAAACTGCTATGTGTACAGCACCCGTACTCCAGGCGCCCAATTTTGCTAAGGAATTTGTTGTCCAGACAGACGCTTCAGAGCATGGGGTGGGGGCCGTTCTGTCACAGATAAATGAGGAGGGACTAGACCAACCTGTAGCCTTCATCAGTAGGAGGTTACTTCCACGGGAACAGAGGTGGAGTGCAATTGAGCGTGAGGCATTTGCTGTGGTCTGGGCACTGAAGAAGCTGAAACCATACCTGTTTGGGACTCACTTCCGGGTTCAGACAGACCACAGGCCCCTCAGATGGCTGATGCAGATGAGGGGTGAGAATCCCAAGTTGTTGAGGTGGTCCATTTCCCTACAGGGTATGGACTTCACGGTGGAACACCGCCCTGGTACAGAACACGCCAATGCTGATGGTCTGTCCAGATTTTTCCGCCTTAGCGATGAGTACTTCCAAGGGGATGGGTAGTTCTCCCCACATTTCAGCTGGAGGGGACGTGTGTTAGACCTGGCACCATTGGCGTGGGTCTCCCTTCCATTTTTCGCTGTTGTCTCCTCTGTTTTACTGGTGTTAGATGCTCTGGGCACTGTGCCACTGCCATTCAGTGTCACAGCGCGAATGCTCCCTGTATAAATATGTCTATGTGAATTGGTATATCCCTGATTGGATTATTTGGTTTACCTGTTAGTCCCTAGTAGTGTGGCCTATGTGTGCCCAGGGCTGGTAAACCAAATGCTGCTGGTGGGCCTGCAGCACTGATGTGTGCCACCCACAGAAGCAGCTTGTAAAGTGTGTCTCAGACCTGCCACTGCAGTGTCTGTGTGCAGTCCAGAACTGCCATCTTGGCTGTGAAGTGCACTCACTTCCCAGCCCCTGAACCTTCCCTTGGCATCCTGTAAGTCACCCCTATGGTAGGGTGCCTTGTATGTGTAAGGCAGGACATGCCTTGGTGTGTGTAGCATGTCCTGGTAGTGAATTATGCCCCATTTCGTTTTTCACTACTGTAAGGCTACCTGTTCCTCATAGGCTAGAATGGGCAGTTTGACTATTACATTCTATAGTCCTAACTGACCCCAGGAACATGGTAGAAAAACGAATTTAGTATGCCTGAGCTCAGAATATTAAAATACATCTTTTAGTGAAGTTTATTTTTATATTCTGTGTTTGAAAATACCACTTTTAGAAAGTAGGTATTTTCTTGCCTAAGCCTTCCAGTGTGCTCTGCCGTTATGTGTATTGGCTGTCTGGTTTTAGAGGGGCAGGACAGGCTGAGTCAGACCTGGGTTGAATAGAGAGATCTGCATTTAGAGTGTGGGGAGGGGTGGCTCCTTGACCTGAATAGGGCTGTGCCTGGCAAGGTGAATGCTGGCTCCACCTCCCACTGTGTGTCTGCTAGCAGACCCCCTCTTTCTGAAAGGAAGGATGCAGCCTGGTAAACAAAGTGCTCCAGGCCTGAGCAGAACTGGTTCTGGCTAGGTTCAGTGACTGGTAGCTTCAAAGATCAAAGGCTTTTGGGGTATAAATATCTGTGCTCAAACCCCTACATTTTGTATTGCTTTTGGATCTGGAGAGGAAACTCTGTCCGTGCCACTGGAGGAATCTGCAGGAAGTGACTGTCCCTGTGCTGTGTGTTGTTTCTTGCACTGGCCTGCAGCAGTGACCACTGGACCTTGAAGAAGAGGAAAAGGAACTCTTGAGAGAACTTTTATTTTTGTTACAGCAATTACCCAAGGGCTAGGAAAAGAGCTAGCCTCCTGCTGGAGTCTCAGGCACATCAGACTCCACCACCAACCTCCTGCTTCCTCCCTGCGAGGACTGCTATCTGCTGATGAGGCTCCTGTGAGTTCCAGGGCCTCTAGTTTGCATCAGAGAAAGGAGTGTGAGAAATCGACGCTAACGCATCTTTGCGGGCCGCTGCAGTCGAGAGCGCTGGGAAAATCATCGCGCTACTGCCGCCGAGGGCCCGCAACACGAAACCATCGCTGACGCCCCTTTGCGAGCCGCTGCAGCCGAGACGCGCTGGAAAGATCATCGCGCTGCTGTCGCCGCGCACTCGCAACCCTTAAAGAAATCATCGCTTCGAGACATCGCAGTGCGAATGCCGTGCGTCCGCCACTTTGATCGCATCGCACCGAATTTCATCGCTCCCTCGCGGAGCGTCTTGTCTTCGCATCGCAACACGATCGCACAGCGCAACAGGATCACCGCATCGACTTCTCCCACGCGGCAAGAAAGTCATCGCATCGGCGGTCCAGCGTGCAGAAGTTTGTCGCATCGTCTCCGCACGCATCCCGCAGATCGGCGCATCATCCTCCCTTGCGGCAAGGATTTCAACGCATCTCCGGCCTCGCGTGCCAAGAATCATCGCTACAGCTTATTTGCGACACTTTGTTGATTTTGCTACTAAACCCAGGTACTTTGTGAAAGAAAGGGTCGCAGAGACCACTGCTTTGAACTTGAACCTTATTTTTTGCAACCTTTGAACTATTTTTGACAGCCCTTCAACAGCTATCCTATTTTTGACAGTATTGTGGCTTTTACAGTTATTGGTCTTGTGATAAATCTGCCTTTATATAAAGATACTTATTTTTTTATAATAACTACTTGTGTGGTGTCCCTTTGTAGTGTTCCTCACTGTGTTACTGTGTATGATCATAAATGCTTCACACCCTGCCTCTGAGATAAGCCTACCTGCTCGTGCTACGTTACCACAGGGTTGAGCAGGGGTATTAAAGAGGGTAACCCTCTCACTCTGACTTAGGAAGAAGGGTCCCTACTTGGACAGTGGCCAGCCATTGCCAACTAGAGACCCCCATTTCTAACAGTCATTAATAAACTATCCTCCAATTTTTTTAGTCCTTGTTATTTTCACATAACCTACATCGGCCAGGGTGATTCACTGCCCCCTCAAGGAACCAGGCACCACCAAGGCATCTCCTTGCATAATTATGTCATCCTGGATAGTTAGTTCTTCCTTTACTTTCCTGAAATGCTCCAACACTTTCTTTCATTGCCAGCCATTCACAAAGCATTCTTTCACTCGTCTTTGCACTTCATCAGTTTCCACATGGCTTTTAACTACTCTTTTTGGTAACAGTTGCATCAGTGCTACCATTCTCAGACATCCATGCCAATCACATAATTTTCATCACTCCGACGTTCGCATCCATTTCTTCCTCACACAGTGCACGGATGAGAGATATGCAGGTACATTCAAATGACCAGAGATGTGCACAGTCTTATAGTGATACTCCTGCAATTTGCAAGCCAACTTTGCTACTGTTGGTGAAACTTTGCCAGATCATCTTCCCTCCAAGATGCTTACCAAAGGTTCATGACCTGTGCTATTAAAACTCCTTTTTCCCAGAAGAAATGTTTGAATGTACTCATCCACCCTACAGAAGTTAATAATTCCTCGCTGTATGACCTAATTTCTTGTCTCAAGTCCACTTAGTTTTCAAGATGCAAATGCAGTGGCGTGAATTGTGTCTTGGCGAAGCACAGCATCCAGGCCAATTTAGCTTGCATTAACAGATACAAATGATTTCAGATTCTCACTAAATGATTTAAGTGATCACGTAATTCCTAGCTCTTTCTTCAGTTCTCTCATACTTTTATCACATGTATCACCCCTTGAGAAATCAAAACCCTTCTTCACCAGCCTGCTCATTGTCCTCTATTTTTCTGTGTATTTTATTTTATAAATTTCTAAGAAAGATTCTATTTCCTCCTTGTTTCTTGGAGAAGGTGACATGGATATAGCCATCAAGGATGGTTTAGGATAAACACTATTCTCCCCTATAACATCACCCAAGTATTCCATGCAAGATCTGAAGAATTTGCACTTACTCTTTTGAAAGTCAATGGATTGTCTTGGACCCTTTGCAACACCGTCCTTAGTACCTTGATGTGCTCATAAAATATTTCACTATAGGTTAATACATCGTCTTGGAAGGCATGGGCATCTTCCATTCTATTGAAGAGTCAATTCATTAGTCACTGGAAGAATTCAGATGTGGAACTCAACCCAAATAGCATCCCACGACATTGATATACTCCCTCTGGTGTGGCATTCAGGTTGGCGGAGCTGGTGGTAGGTGGACCTGAAATGCAGTGTGGTGAAAACCTTTGTTTGACCTAAAGTCATAACCATCTCATTGATCAATGGCAGCAGTTGACTGCTATTAAATGGCAATACAATCTTGTCTGTCACATCCAGCAATAACCACTGAGACAATTTGTTTAGTTAAATGACTCCAGTTCTGCACCATTAAACCAATATGTTCTTGATCTCGGTTTGAGCAGAAAGTGATACAATTCTCATCTTTTGTTGTACCACATGTGCATTGTCCTTCAGGATGATTTTGTTTTTTAATTTCTTTAGACAACCCAAGCTTTGACTGAACACCTCCTTATACTCCTTCCATGTTGCTGTGATGTTGTTCTCTTGACAACAGAACACATAAGGCAGTTTATCAACATTTTCAGCTTCTGTTGCTTCATCCATCCCATAATGTTCACACCATAGACCGCCACATACACTTTGATTTCAATCTCTCTGTCTGGTTCTAAAGGACAGTTTGGAAGAAAACACAGCCTCTAGCTCAGTTGTGTGTCTACCATATGCCCGGGTATGAGGTGACTGGATTTCAATGGTTCTTTCTCTTTGAGGTTTTCAAACATTTCCTTTGAAATGATAGTGATTTTGCATCATTTATTTACTGACACATTACCTCTCACAAAATACAAGGCTACAAATCCCCTAGTGAATTCAAATACATACTTTAGATATAAACCTCTTATAAGATCGAAGGTTCAGCAACGAGACCCCCACGCTTAACCCGTCAGCCCGCCTCAATGGGCCCCGTTTGACAAGGTATCCGCACCTTTTCCTACTGCTGTCGCTGGACAAAGCTAAATATTGTTTGATTACCTATCAATGGCCTGTTAAATTGAAGCGAGATATGGAAAATCCAGCGCGCTCCCAAGCTGATTAGAAACATTACCTCCTTGTCCGTCTTCCTGGATGCAATTCTTACGCATGAGATACTTCTCCTTTCTGGCAGAACCAATTCCCTAGCTGAAACCGAAAAAGTTCCCCTAAGATGGCCCCCGTTATCCAGGAGGCACCACAAAAAGGAGTAACTACCGAAGCACTTCCTGTAACATACCACGCTAAAAGAACAGTAAAACAGGAAATAGTCAGCTGCCATGCCCGGGCAGGCAGGAGGGCAGGACTCAGGACAGCATCTAGGAAGACCAGGACTCGGAGTAATGAAGATTACCGGTAAGTAACCGGGGCATCACTTCCTAAGCCTTGGCGCTGGGCCAGGTTTCCAAAATACAACAAGTATGGAAGGTCACGAGGCCTCCCTCCAGCCTTCAACTAGAAAATCTCTGCCTTGTGAAGGTAAATGCTGCTGCATACATCCGAGGCGCAACTGTGTAAATTCAAGGTCAAACACCTTTTAAAGCAACTCCACTGTACAATACTCTACTCTATGCTATTCCACTCTATGCCACTCCACTCTATGCCACTCTACACTATTACACTCTACACCACTCCAGTTTACGCCACTCCACTGTATGTTTAATTTGGCAGTGGGGGAGGAGCCACCCAGGTATTAGCATTAACCAAAAGTCACATTAAGGCCACTTTTTTCTGCATAGGTCTGAAGTTAAACTTCGTGTAGAGACAAAGAAAATGACGGTTGCTATGTATATGTCCCTGGAGGAAAGGGAGGGGTGTCCATAGTATTTGATGTGTGGTATGGTTTTCAAAGATGAATGCTTATACCTCTGAAAAAACCCTTGTCCCTGTGATTGAATGAGTAAACAAAGCACACAGGATAAGAAGAATTGTAGCTGCGTGCTCTTTCAGAATCAGCATGAAGCTTTGGTTGTACCTGACCAGCAATATTTTCTCAGCGCTTGTCTCGTGACTTCAAATCTGGCATTTGATTCATACTCGAAATCAGCTAAGATGAGCCTGAAGCATGGTCTGTTCCACATTATTTAATTGCTGACTTCTAATGGCCGAATTGCTGCATATCAAATAATCTCATCCGTTTACAGCGGCTGAACGGCTTTGTGTCATGCACTGCATACAAAAGGTAGGGAAAAAGTATGCAGGGTATGCAAAATAAAAAGAAAACTTTGTCTATGTTTACCTCCCTTGATTGATTGCTGGATTTAATATTTAACACTGTGGATGGTACTTTCCTGTTCACAAAGGAGAGCATTTTTCTAAGCAATTGTTTTTTGTTTTTTGCATTCATATTTAAACTGTTTCCATAGAGACCACGCTAAGAGACTACGTTTGTGATCAGGCAATGGAGCAAGCAGTTTAGATCACAAGCCTCTTTTTAGGTCGAGCCTCGAGTAGCGCGCAAGCGCTGCTCTGGCGAGACTTTATGTAAGGGGGTTTCAGAAGCTGACCACACGCTCGTGCGTCGTGGCCTTTTTCGGGCGGTTACGCGCGAGCAAAAGGCCATGGTGCACGAGCGTGTGGTCACGCCTGCTGCTCGCAAGCGCACAAGCGCGCGCGACGTGCACTACAGCGCGTGAATACCCACCCCCTTCCTCCCACTCCCTCCTCGTCAGCTTCATTTTCCTTTCACTTTCGCGCCGCGCGGCCGTGTCACTTTCACGGCCGCGCGGCTATCAGCTTCATTTTTTAATTTTTTTTATTTAACTTTGAGCGCGAGGCGCGCGCACCACTCGCGTCGCCCCCCCTCCTCCCCTCGCGTGCCTTCAAATGCTTGTTTTCAGTGCTTCCAGTGTTTTTAAATATTGCTGCATAGCATTGCCTTCCAACATAAATTACCCACGTTAAACAGCACGTGCTTGCATGTTGTACTAAGTAAAGCAAGTGCGTTTTTTTTTTTTTTTTTATATGGTGTAGTCACACCGCTTTTGACCTTCCAGTCTTTGCAAAGCGAGAGCTGGACTCCTGCGATATGTCAGTCAGCGCGGATGTAATCTGATCGGCAGAAGCCGTAATTCACTTTCTGTGCTGCTCCACTCCGCATTGTTGGCATGGAGCACGGTGTTACAGAGCTGGGGCCTAGCTGAAGCAAGCACGCAGGGCTCCGCGAGGCTGTCAGCATTCAGAGAGTAATTGAAGCCCTGCGAACAAAGGCCTTTCTCTCCGAGCTGCTATTTTGCTGTTCCTGCTACTCAAAGCAAGGACCTGGAATGCAGCGTGCTGCGTGCTAAAAGGCATAGCTGTTGGGTACAATTTAAAAGGTTCCTGGTCACTATAGAGGCAGTCCGCCATCAGTTTAGGAACTATTTTCATTATTTCTGCATAGCGAAATAGCGGAAGTGTCTTAGAATTTTTGCACCATGTTTGCTGCTAGGTCAAGCATTTTAACATTATTTTTTCAAATTTTTGAATTGTAGGATGATTTTCAATTTTGTTTTTTAGGTATTTGATGTAGCACTAACCTTGCTCTAAAGAGCAGCAAAATTATACGTGGATTTCACTTACAACCAAATTGCATTGTGGGTGTTTCTGCCTTTTCCACTTGTCTTGAACTCCATATTGCAGAGGGCTCTGTGTGTACCTTTGCAGCACATTCTCAAATGTGCAACGAGAATACATGGTTTTTGCACCCATTCAGTGTGAAGGGGCCATCCCTCGTTTGCTTGAGGGCGTGCCAATGCAAATTCGGGCATACCTTTGCTAATGTGCCATTTTACAGAAGCCGCTGCACGGACAAAAAAGTAACTGTGCCCAAATTAGGCAGTAGCAGCTGCTGCTTTAGTAAAGTTGGGGAGGGGCTCTTGGAGTTGGGTTTTAAAAATAAAATAAAGACTTACCTGCCGCTCCGCTCCCACTGCCGGCCTCCTCATTGCTCCTCTCATCCCAGAAGTGGATGGGCTTCACTGCACAGGCTCCCCACCAAATCCAGATGCTGCTGTTGTGCTATACCTAGCATGAGAGCAGCGCCTGGATTGGCTTGAGAGGGCTGGTTTAATGCTTGCTCAGGCGCAGGGAGCCTGCAGCTTTTGTCCAACCCGGCTGTACAACACAGCTGGGCTGGAGAAACCTATGTGCGCATGTCTGTTTGGCCGGCCTAAGACGGTTGGCCAAACTGACATGAGCACTTATAAGTGCCTACCACTCCTCCCTACTGCTGACGTGACGCTCGTCAGCATGGCCCGCCCCCTCTCTAACCTCAGCTCCGCTGGCAATAAGGTAAGAAAAATTAAATGATAATAAAATGGTTTTATTATCATTTTATTTTTCAGTGTGGCGACGCTCCTCTCCCTAAAGGATGCCCTTTAGCCAGGTCTGTTGCAGGAAAGGTCCCAGGAACTCCTTAGGGACTCCTTAAAGAAGGTGCAGTATTGGTCTATGGTGGGTGGCTCCAGCAGTTAGAACAACTGTAGATGAACAATTAGGATTAGTGGGAAGAATTTTTGGAACCTAATTTATAAACAGGAGCAATCAGTCCTTGATATGCCCATGCAAGAAGATGGCACAGCAGCATTTTGGTGATGCCTTTAATGTGAAAGTCCAGCAGTGATGCCCTTCTTTCAAAATATGCACATGGTTCTCTTATTCCAGGTCTCCATATTTAAAGCAAATATAGACAACATTCAGATAAAATGGGAAGTAGAGGTGGGTGAGCCGCTGAAAGCATCGAGCCAGGCCCTAGCCAGAAGCCTGGCTCTGGCCCAGCTCGAGGTCCTGTTGGGACCGCAACCCATAACGAATGCCAACTTTGACATGGCTTCTGCCTGCTACCCTCACTCTACCCTCGCACAAAGATTTGAAGGAACAAGCATTGGCATAGCCAATAGGTCTCGCCTTTGGGACCTTATAAGTGTTTAGCCATGCAACTGTTGATGTTGTTGCACCAAGGATATTGTGCTGCATAACTAAATACTTATAAGGTCCCAAAAGCGAGACCTATTGGCTATGCCAATGCTTGTTTGTTTGGTCACTGGAGAGGCAGCCCATTGTGATGCCATCCCCTGGGGTCTGCCTTTTTTATGGGTGGGTGCCCTGGTGCCCACCAAGGGCAACCAGCATACACTCATTAGGGGTGCGGCGGGAGCCCCTAGGCCCCCATGGCCCCAGCCGGCTCACCACATGCTGTGGGAGCCGGCATTGCTTCCGCCCACAGTGAGCATCTATTTGTGTTGATCTTTCCGGGCTTGAGCAATCTCTTGTTCTGCTTCCCTGCTGCATCAGTGCAGGCAAGGAAGCAGATCAAATATGCTCCCGGCTGGTGGGAGCATTTTTAAAGTCCCCGCCTGCTGGGAGCAGATTTTGTGTTTGCTTCTATTTGGCGGGAGTTTTGAAAATGGTCCTGCAAGGCAGGAGCAAACACAAGTTTCCCTGCCAACCTCAGTGCGGGCAGGGAAAATGCTGTGTCCCGGGGGTGGGCTCCCGGGGACATAGCATGTAAGCTGGCCCCGTGAGATGGGCTCCCTGGGGCCATAGAAACTCAGGGAGGGGGGCCACCAGGTCCCCTCCCTTTTTGTAAAGGTAGTGGCCCTGGGGGATGGGGTCCCCAGGGCCCTTTCCCAGGTCGGGGTGGGCGTCCACACAGCCCCCCCCTTTTGACATATTTCAGCCTATAATGGCTCGGGGAAGGGTGGGCCGGTGGCCCCTTTTCCTATTTGATTAGATTGGGATGCAAGCGAATTGGCCCAAAGGGAAAAAAAAGCTCTCTGGGCCAATCAGAACACTCTATGTTTAAATTTACGTTCCCACAAGTCTCTCTCTCGAGCCTCCCGTGGACCGAAACGTCCAGATATGCAAATATTTTTTATGCTTAATTTCTACAAAGCTACTAAATGGATTTATACTAAATCACAAAAAGCAGAATCTGCGGATCAAGATCTAGATTCCTGCCAAATTTGTGGTAAACAAGAGCAATATTATGAGATGTGTTTCAAATCTCATGCGATGTTTGGGGCTATTATAGCCATTATGTTTCTTACAAGCTGCTTTCAGATTTATTTACTCCCTAGAACCCCAGCGTGTTGTAAAACAATTAGAGACTGGCCTGTAATTTCTTTGCGAAACTGCATGGCACGCAGTAGACTCGTAGCTTGTATTGCATCATCATGCCTCTACCCGCCTAAACTCCCAAGTGCATTAAAGTAATAGTGCTGTCAGCTGCGTTCCAGGAATCAAGCTTGTCAATATATTTACGATCCAATTTAAATGTCTTTTTTCTGCCCGATCCGGATTCAAATAGTACAGTTGTACAGAGAAATATGTCTCATAGGAAAGGCAGATAGATGTCTAGCAGCCTGGGTTTACTAGGAATATTTGAATAACATTTACAGTGTGCAATGATTGCAATAACTCGGGGGGGGGGGAGACTGCTTCACCAAATAACTAAGCCATACATTTTCTTTGGCCTGCATTTGGCGTACATTTTGCCCTTTTCAAGCCTGAAAGAAATCCAGTAAAGCTGTGACTGTTGCTGCTTTGTAAATACTGCTTGATGGTATTTCCATTAATGTAAATTTTACAGGTGTATTTGAGTAAATATAATGGGCATGCACAATCTCATGTGTTAACTTTTTCACTATACATAAGGGGACTGTATACGGAAGGTGAACCCACACTAGGTTTGCAGATCTTCCATCACCGATTCTACCCTAGTTAGGGACTTTATTCATGTCCTTTATTTATTATTATTTTTTTTTAACACAAACTTTATTGGGTTTTTTCAGGTGCATTTTTACATTGTTATAGTATTACTTCAAGCTAGATGGTTCTCAGAAATGTGAGATTTTTATGACATATGTAGCATGACACGAAGTAGTTACATAAGATATTCAAATGACATTTTACACAATCATGATATTCAAACAAGAATAAAGTCCTGTATCATTTCATTATTACCATGCATCATTAATGTCGTGACTAAGGTAAATATTTATTAAGAACCCAATACAGCCCACCTACTCTATCCCGCCCCTGCAATCCCAACTCAACTCAACCCAACACAAAAACAAAAACAAAACAAGCCAATTGCCGCAGTGTAATTACTACCTTTTATCCCGGTAAAGGTACCAGGTGGTAAATATAACCGATTGTGAGATGGAGTAAGGGGATGGGGGGAGACAGTAATAATGCAAGGGGCTAAAGGGGAAAAGGAGGGAGGGAGCTGGCCATCCATTCAGAGGACATCTACCAACAACTCAGGCGTTATGTGAAAGGGAATCATTTATCCGCTCCGCTATTCGTTTGTGGGGGTTGTGAGTCCACTGCGAAGTCCTCCATATCTGTCCTAAATAGTTCTATCAATTGAGCCCAGTCTAAGGATATTGGACGTTTACGTAATCCCCTATATTCTTCCCGTTGTAGAGCCTCCCTCTCTGCAGTGGCCCAACGGATGACCTCTTCCCTCCATTTACCTATACGTGGTGGCGTGAGAGATTTCCAGCATTGTGTAATCAGCCTTTTGGCAATCATCAGGGCTAAGCCCGCGAAGCGGCGCAGCAGCTTCGATTTCTTGGGGAGTGGGAAAAGGCCCAATAGACATGCCTCTACAGTGTCCCAGGATGTGCGTTCTGTCAATACAGACAAATTCTGTATGATCTCACTCCAAAACTCATGCAATGCTGGGCAGGACCACAACATACGAATAAAGTCAGCTTCTTGAGCAGGGCATCTGGGGCAGGTCGGGGAGGCAGCAGTATACATTTTATGTGGCGTTTTCGGGGTGAGGTAGGCTCTATGTACAATAAATAATTGTATTACTTTCAGCCGGCAGTTACGAGATACCTTTCTAGGATGTTCTAATATCAGCGTCCATTCCCTATCTTCTAAGCCTCGTGATAATACTGTTTCCCATTTCTGTCGGAGAGATCCCAACGGGATATTCAGATGTTCCCTCAGCCCACGGTACAACCACCGAACAAGGTGACGGCCATGCCCCATTATGTGAAGGGATTTCAATAGATGGAAGGTGGGAGGCTCTCTCTGATTTACCAGCCAGTATTTGCGGACATAGTGTGTAATAGTGGCGTGAGTAAGGAAAAGAGTGTCAGGTACCGCATTGGTGCGTACAAACTCTTCATGTGGCATCAGGTTGCCATCTTGAAAAAATCCTCCAACTGTCTCAAGCCCTAGCTGTGTCCAAGCTCGGATTTGTGTCCTTCTTATTATTCCACACATTGTGGGTAAGCCACAGAGCGGGATATTCGGGGCATATGGGAAGGATATTTTCGCATATTTATGAGCCTGTTTCCAGTAGTGAAGCGCTATATGTAAAAGAAAGGGAGGGTTCTACAATTTGTCTGCCCCTGGGCACAGCAACGTCTGTAAGGTACCACGTCGTAGTTGGTCCGGAGAATACGCTATCTCAAATAAATTATGGCCCGCTTGCCAATACGCCAGCCATTGCAATTGCCCAGCTATGCAATATGCTTTAAAATCGGGCGCTCCCATCCCGCCTGCAGTGCTGGGAAGCCACATCTTGGCTAGTGCCAGTCTGTGTCTACTCGAACCCCAAAGTAAGGAGATTAATAGGGTGTCTAGTGTTTTAAATATCCATGCTGGAAGAATAACCAGAAGATTTACAAACTGATAAAGAAGCCTGGGCAACATCACCATTTTGGATACCGCTAGACGGCCCGCTACTGTGAGCGTTAAAGTGTTCCAGAAGGAGATTTGGGACCGAAGGGAGTTGGCGCTCCATACTAGACTTTACTCATGTCCTTGATAGGAGTAAATCTCATTCATATCCATGGTGGGAATTTGCCTGTCATGCGCCCTGACTCCTTACCAAGGGACAATGGGCCTCGATTATGAGGCCCTACCGGCACTATTGCGCCGCCGGAATGTCACTTTTTTGACGTTCCGATGAGGCAATGTTCCACTGGCATTTTTATAAGGCCACGTAAAGCCCCGTTACGTGGCTTTTCATGGCCTTATAAATATGTGCCCCTTTCACGCAGAAAACTGCGTGAAAGGGGGCGTTCCATGGGTGTTGCTCGGGGCGTTCCCAGCAACATCCATGGCTTTTTGACACTGCCCCAGATTTATGAGCAATCGTAAGTCTGAGGCACAACGAGGAGAAATATCTTAATTTCTCCTCTTTTTTCCTCTTTCTATGTGTGCTGCATTCTGCAGGACACATAGAAAGAGGAAAAAGCCCCTTGTGATTGTTTTTGTGCAGGAAGGTTTCCCTTCCTGCACAAAAATAATCATCCCCACAATGCAGGCACCCTTCCACCATGGTGCAAAGGTGCCTGCGTTGGCGCAGGGCAGCCCATTGTGCGCTGGCGCAGGGGAAAATGACAGGAATGTGCCGTATCTAAAAGATACCAAAACCAAAGGGGATGATGGACGGAGTGTTGAACATTGCAAGCACTCACCCCCAGTCAACTGATCTGGGTTTAATCCATCATCATTCTTTAGCTCACTCCGCCACCCCACTTCAGACATGGCCATATGCAAATCAGTCTGACCCTGTGCCTCATGGGAACAGTCCAGCCCGAACTGCCAAGCCATGTCTTCCCTGGACCGGAAACAAGCATCCTGGGACCGGTTTCTGGCTTACAGCCTTCATCAGCCAGGCTATCTTGAATACAGTGGCAAAGTGAGCAAGGGACCCACGTCTGGGCATACCCTGCCAACTTAGGGCGAAAATAGCAAAACCAAAGGGGATGATGGACGGAGTGTTGAACATTGCAAGCACTCACCCCCAGTAAACTGATCTGGGTTTAATCCATCATCATTCTTTAGCTCACTCCGCCACCCCAGTTCAGACATGGCCATATGCAAATCAGTCTGACCCTGTGCCTCATGGGAACAGTCCAGCCCGAACTGCCAAGCCATGTCTTCCCTGGACCGGAAACAAGCATCCTGGGACCAGTTTCTGGCTTACAGCCATCATCAGCCAGGCTATCTTGAATCCAGTGGCAAAGTGAGCAAGGGACCCACGTCTGGGCATACCCTGCCAACTTAGGGCGAACATAGCAAAACCAAAGGGGATGATGGACGGAGTGTTGAACATTGCAAGCACTCACCCCCAGTCAACTGATCTGGGTCTAATCCATCATCATTCTTTAGCTCACTCCGCCACCCCAGTTCAGACATGGCCATATGCAAATCAGTCTGACCCTGTGCCTCATGGGAACAGTCCAGCCCGAACTGCCAAGCCATGTCTTCCCTGGACCGGAAACAAGCATCCTGGGACCGGTTTCTGGCTTACAGCCGTCATCAGCCAGGCTATCTTGAATCCAGTGGCAAAGTGAGCAAGGGACCCACATCTGGGCATACCCTGCCAACTTAGGGCGAACATAGCAAAACCAAAGGGGATGATGGACGGAGTGTTGAACATTGCAAGCACTCACCCCCAGTCAACTGATCTGGGTTTAATCCATCATCATTCTTTAGCTCACTCCGCCACCCCAGTTCAGACATGGCCATATACAAATCAGTCTGACCCTGTGCCTCATGGGAACAGGGGTCAAGACTGATTTGCATATGGCTGGGTCCAAACTGGGGTGGCGTAGTGGTCAAAAGAACGATGGATTTAACCCAGATCTTTTGACTGGGGGAGAATGTTTGCATTGTCAGCATTCCGTCCATCATTTGTTTGCTGTAACACTTTTCGCCCTAAGTGGGATGGGTATGCCCAGACGTGGGTCCCTTGCTCACTGTACCACTGGATTCAAGCTAGCCTGGCTGAAGAAGGGTGACATACCCTGAAACCGGTCCCAGGATGCTTGTTTCCGGTCCAGGGAGGACCTGGCCTGGCAGTTCGGTCTGGACTGTTCCCATGGGGCACGGGGTCAAGACTGATTTGCATATGGCTGGGTCCAAACTGAGGTGGCGTAGTGGGCAAAAGAACGATGGATTTAACCCAGATCTTTTGACTGGGGGAGAACGTTTGCATTGTCAGCATTCTGTCCATCATTTGTTTGCTGTATCTAAAAGATTCGGCGCATTCCTGCCCTTTACTTTTGCAGTATGGCAGCACAGCAGCAAGGCCTGCTGCGCTGTCCTATGGCAAAAAACCCATAAATTAGGCCCCATATTCTATATTTACAGATCTAACTGATGCAGCTGCAGTGTCTCTCTAGCAATCAGAGTCTATCTTTAAAGTTTTTAAGGGCATTCTTTATTTTCGCAGGGTGAAGCACACGAACCTTGCCTCAAGTGTTTGCTGATCTAAGTCACATCTGCAGTGCTTAATTTGTAAAATAATAAGTGCCAGGGCACTGACCAGGAGGCCACTGCAGCTTGCACCACCAATTGCTTCATCATGGCTGCCAATGGCAGCACCAAAACAACTACTAACCATCTCTCTTGCCTGTAAGTGTGACAGTGCAGATTATTCCAGGTCCCCAAAGCTAAAGGAATGGATGGGGAGGCAGGTATTAGTATTTTTTAATGTATATTGAATTTATAAACAACCGTTGTTCTGCTCATATCTAAATTAGATGAGCAGCGCCACCATGTGTCAGAGTGTCATGAGGGTGGTGATGACAAGTAAGTGCTGATGCCGAGCACCAGAAATCCCCAGCTCAAATTAAGCACTGCACATTTGTCTAATTTCTTGTCATCATAATGTAGTAAGGAATCTAACCGAGCCTTGGCGGTACCGGCTGCCAGAGGCACAAATCCTACTTTTACAGATGACCCTGAACTGAGGAAGGAAGAAGGCTCCTGCTTTTGCACCGAACTCTTGAAAAGCCTTCAGGCCATGAAGATCTTAGGGAAAGACATGTGACAGTTTTGGTTTTGCTTCTCCCATTCCATAATTTACCACTAAAGTGGATTGTGTTAAGAGCACCCATACCCGCCCTGGAAGCTAGTTTGAGTGCTCCTTAGAGTAAATGATCTGGTCTGTAATGTTTTTTGCAATAACTGTTTTCTAGAATCTAGACCAGAATGAACAGAACCAGGGCCTGTTTCCTTTTCTTTTTCATTTAAAAAGTCTGATTTCCTGCTCCACTAGATGGCCTGCTGTCCAAAAAGGGCCAAACAATTCGAAACGGAAATTAGTTATAGAGCTTTTACACGCAGTCTGGTTTTGATGGCAGGTTGGTAGCCAGTTACTCCCACAGTTCTGCCACTTTCATAATCCTCTGGTGACATTATATCTTTGTCAGAGAGTTTTAAAAATGCTCACCTACCCTGAGCAGGATGTGAAACCCTGAACACAAACCCCTCAGGACAAAATGCTGCATTTTCCACCACTTGCCTGGCATCTCTAGGCGTGATTTTTCTGGGGGTGCACAAAAGGGGCCACAGGAGAAACCAGTGGGGCCACCTACAACAGGTGTTCATGAAGATTTTGTGCATCTATCTATCAATCTATCTATCTAGCTATCTATATACATATACCATAAAATTAAAAACCTTAGAAATTCATTGTGAAAAAAACAAAGGTTAAAGGTCAAGGTACGTGAAAATGTTTACAAATAGCAAAACCACTGAAATTCACCAGTTATAGTTATATCAAATAATTACAACTAGTGCCATAAAGAAACTATAACTCATGCCCACATCATGCACAGCATTTTCATCAATGATGTTATTTCCGATGTTGCAGTGATGTTATCAATGATGTCATAGAACATGTCATGAGTGACGTAAAATGTGAGGTAATTAGCAGTGAATGGCGAAGGCACCCGGGGCACCCACACTATCTTCACCATTGGGGATCTGTGGGAGGAGAGCCAGGGCCCCTGCAACTCCTGTTGGCTCCCTTGGTGAGAGCGGGCCACTTTAATTATTGGTGGATGCCCGTGCCCACCCAGGGCCACACCCACAAAATGTCTATATCATTGGGACTGTGGGGGAAGCTCCCCAGGCAGGGAACAGCAGTGTCCCAGAGGATGGGGTCCCCAGGACACTGTGGTCGTACTCTGGGGGATGGCGTCCCCAGAGCCAGTCTTTGGGTAGAAGGTCCCCATGCATTTTCCCTGTTCCCCAAAAATACACTGGCCCCAGGGAATGGAGTCCCGCAGGCCTTCTGCAGGCTCAGCGGGGGGAAGCACGCCCCCTTATTAAATTTACAGCCTGGAAAAAAGGGTTTCCGGGGGTCTCATACAGGCTCAGGGAGGGGGGGCAGCATGCGCCCTCCCCAATATTTTGTGGCCTTTTGCAGGCTCAGTGGGGGTTGCACGCCCCCTTATCAAAATATGGGCCCGGGGTAAAGGGGTCCTGAGGGCCTCATGCAGGCTCAGGGAGGGGGTAGCCTGCCCCCTTCCCTATATTTTACAATGTCCGTGGGAACTAAGCTCCCCAGATTCTTATAGAGGCATGGTGGAGGGGGGCCTTGTGCCCCCTCCTTTGAATTTAAAAAAGCCTCCAGGGATGGGGTCCCAGGCCCTCATCGAGGGTCGGGAGGGGGGCTTCATGCCCCCCCCATACAAATTGGTTATGTGGTCCCGGGCTCTGAGGGACCCCCAACCCCCCCCAACCAGGCCTAAGGGTGCAGGGTATCCCTACCCTGCCCCCTTAATTCTTTTTTTAACTTATTTCCAGGACAAGGCAGCCATCTTTGTTGATGTGGTGGCTGCCAATTAGATCTTATCCTAAGATCTGTCAGCTCCGCAGCTCCTGCGTGCCCTTAAAAATACAACGTTTTTTAACCTTCATTTCTCAAAAACTACTGACTAGATTTACACCAAATCAGAGAAAGCTCACTTTCTGGACTAAGGTCTAGCTTTGTGGCAAATTTGGTGTAATTACGCTCAACAATTCTTGCTGTATCGCTGTTCAATTTTCCCATGGAAAAATGAATGGGGAAAACGGTTTTAAGGACCTTGGTTTGATGAATCACCACGAAAAACTTTCCAGGAAGGAGCTGAAGTGGATTATACCTTTTTTGGAAAGTTTCATGAAAATTGTCAAATGGTGTTAAAGGACCTAGCAAAACAAAAATGTTTTTCCTATGGAAACATGGTCTTAGCTATAACTACACACACACACACACACGCACACGCACACGCACACACACACACACACACACACTTTTAAGCAGACTCTGAATTAAATATTACCAGGGTCTGTGGAAGGGGTGAAGTCTTTGGAGTGTCTTAGTCACTCATATTCTCTTCACACTGTTATATGGGTCCTACGAATTTAGTAGGACTGTCATTATAGAATGACCAAACTTCATAATGCGGAGACTGAGTCTTCTTATATAATCAGTAAATGTTGGTCTTTTGACTAGCTCACAGTGTCACATCTAAACCCCGAAGGTTTCAGAGTTATAGATGTTACTGATAACCTCCAACATGACCACTCTGATTTCTAAGGAAATCATGGAAACAGACCTAACCCTTTCGTTTTGTCACTTTTGCATGCCCAAAGTGTCACAAAGAAAAGATATGATATTGCAGTTTTTTTTAAGGTTTATTGACAACCTCTAATCTTTGTAAATAAAACATTATCTGTGATTAGTAGAAATATGAGATACATCATTGTTAGAGCATTATTATTGAATGGCAAAACACACAAACAAATTCAACCATGTTAATTATTCATAATGTTATTAAGGTTACTCCTATCTATCACTAGCTTCCCTATGCTAAAGAGAGCATGTCGGAGGTACCCATCTGCCAGGCCTATTAAAATGACCCAACCCCATACCTTAGTACTCTATGTCAGGAAGCCGGCCTCTGTGAATTAACAAATGCACCCATCTAAGTGTGCAGGCCAGTACACTTCTTTTGCACGGTTATCTTCCTTATCAGGAGGAAGATCGGGACAGTGGAACTGCATCTCAATCACAGCTCACAGCAGTGTTCCATGACGACTCTGGTGGAAAGTGAACCTCTCACCAACTTCAGCATGGACGCTGCTTAAATAATAAAATGGCAAGCTTATCGCATTATGCCAAAGATGCAGAGTAGCGTCTTACTTTGTCTGGGGAGAAGGCACCATGTTTTCAATTGTGCGATTCTGGAACTAAATGTGCAGACTACAAGGCAACAATGCCTATTAAAAATAAATGGGTGCAAGGGCCAATCTTGCAATAGAAAAACATGTGCAAACTACCATTAGAAAATGATGCTAAGTTAACCGATAAACTAAAATGGAGACTGAATGTAAGCTACATAACAACGCCACTCTCTTCTACAGTCTCTTTATTAGACATTTATACTCTTTTTCTCCTCATCTCTTTCTGAAACACTCAATCTAGATATCTTACACTTCATCTCTTTCCTCTTCAGCACCCTCTGCTGCACATAGTTCCTTGCATCTCCTTCACTTCACCAAGGAAACAAGTAGAGGGCAGCCGTCTACCCTGTCAAGAGGTTGGGTTCCACAGAAACATGGTAAACTTGCCTGGGTGTAATTTTCAGAAATGGGGACACATTCAGCGGTGCCTGCATTTTGTCTGCTTTCCTTCTGAGCTGCGATGTGCAGGCGGAGAAAGGGATTATCAGATTACAGCTGGGCCCATAACAAAGGCCGAAGTTAAGGGGGCCATCAGACCTCCTTTTGTTGGAGTATCCTGGCTGGGAGCTATCGGGAGCCTCACACCTAAATACAATGGAGAGGAAACAAAGGCACCCAGCTTATCAATTCACAGGTACTTGAGAGAGGCAGGCTTTTGACTTTTTTCAGTCCCTGAATATAAGGCATATGCATGCACTGTAAGAATGTCAGATGTGTTTTTTTTTTATAGAGTTTTATATTGCGCGATCTAGACCCTAGACATCGGGTATCAGAGCGCTTTACAAGAGCACCAGTTTAGTTACAGAAGGACACATTCATTTTTGTTAGGCACCGGAGATTAAGTGATTTGCCCCGAATCACAGATGTTGAGCGTCGTTGCCGAGACTCGAATCCGGTTCCCCAGCTTCGAGGTGGACCGCTCTAGCCGTAAGGCTACATCCTCCCTACAAGTCTCCCAAAGTGCCTGGCACTTTGGGAGACGGAAGTGGATATTCACTGTGGCTTCTCCCGGGCTGGACCAAGGCTGTTTGGGAGATATTACTGACCTCACCCACCGCTGTACACCGAGGTCACTCAGCTTAATAACAAAAATAAAGTCTGTGGGGTAGTTATGTCTGGTACCCCGCTCCCCCCCAACGATATAGCTCCTTAAAAGACAGGTGTTCATGGCTTCCATTGCTAATCCAGTTTCGTTCTCCCTTCATGAGATGCTGGAAATGGTACAAACTCGACCCCAAGCGCGAGCCTCGCTATGGCGCCCTTCACGCGGACAGGCCCCGGGGTGCCGCCAGCCTTCAGTGTAACAGCTTCATAATCTGCCCCGCATCTCGTCCTCAGAAAGGGAGCCATCCCGGAGCACTTTGTAGTGCGGCCTCGCCTAATCCTCGCCCCGTTTATCTGATAGGGCGAGGGCTCAGGGTTTAGTGAAGCGTTCCTGTCCTATCTCAATCCGTGGATCTCGGTTTATGGAGCCAGCCCCCCCTCCCCAGCGCCCCCTCACCCTCCCCAGCGCCCCGCCCCTTTCTTCCCTATCAACGAGGCCATGAATCCTTTAACAGGTGTATTGGTGCCATGGTTACAAGGAATAGCTGAACTCCCAAGACCTTTAAAGAGCAGCCGTGCCACCGGGCATGCACCGCAGACAGTCTCCGGGCACAAGCGAAACCCACAAAAAAAAACCCACAAAAAACTGCCGGTTAATTCGCATACTGGGTAAAAAAAAAGATTAACACATCTCTGCCAAAGTGCAAGGACAAATCGCTGGTGTCACAAACTGTGTAGGATTACGCGCCCTAGTGACACGGCCTGAGAAGCCGCTGAAAAGGACATTTAAGGGACAAGAGCCCTCCAGTCAAAGGATCCGTGTTGGTCTATCCCAGTATTTACACACATGGCAATTTAAATACCACTATTTTGTTTTATTTCTTTTATACCACTATAGTGCTACTCATCACATTGCAGGGTGTCGGAGTGCTTTACATCACACGTACACATTCTACATTGACAATAAATCATATGTATGTAAATCAATGTACAGGATTGCCCTTTATAGCTCACTGTGCTATATTAGAAGGATTACAATTTATGAACTTTAGGTAACAAAAGGATCTCTGTGTTAAAAGCAGTAACCCACTTACCCATTTACATAAAATAAAAATCTGTCATCTGCGTGTTACATAATGTGCTTTGCAGGAGACAAACAGCGGTGGCTGGCACGGAACGGATGTAGGGGGGCGGGGATGGGATGGGGGAGGTCACGGGAGGTAGGGGAGGACGCAGGAGGGGGGCAGGACGGGGGGAAAGTGGCTATAATTTTTTTTTTAACTTACCTTTTCGCCACTTCCTCGCCACGTATCTCCTCGGTAGTCCTTCCCACGCTCAGCCACAGGAAGCACACCCAGGCTCCCAGTCAGCCAATCACAACTCTGCCTTAGCAGCGTTGTGATTGGTCTGAGTGCTGTGTTTCGGCACTCAGACACTGACTGGAGGCCTGGGCATGTTCTCCACGTAGGCTGTAATGCAACCTGCATGGGGAACATGCGAAGTGCGCAAGTCTGTTTTGGGCAGCCCGAGAGGGCCGTCCAAGCAGTCATTATGCACTTTTGGAGGGTGCTACCACTCCTCCCCTGCCCCCCCCACGCATGTGGGCAGAAGTAGGTGAAAATAAAATGATAATAACTCGAGTTATTATCATTTTATTTTTTTTGTGTTTCACTGCAAAAAAGCAGCGAGGCGACGCTCCTCCGCCTTAGCGGAGGAGCCGCCACTGGAGACAAAAAATCCTCTATGCTACTTTGATTCAAAACTGGGACTAGACAAAACACAGATCCTTACAGCAAATATGTTAACCTCTAGAGTTATCTTACCATTATTATTATTCCATGATTTAGATGGCACACAAAGATCTCTGCAGCAGGTGCCTTAATCCCATAAGATATTTTAAAATGCAGACTTTGCAACCGATTAAGTAGAACAGAATTTACTGCCACTTTTCTCCTTGTTGCCAATATCTTTGGGGAAGGGTTTTAAAAAACAAATGTATAAGTTGAGGCCCAGATTTTCTGCCGTTGTTGTGTCACTTTTTCACACAACCCGGCGCGAAATCTAACTTGTTAAATATTGGAATGCTCTCAAATGTACTCATGATAGACTTGCTAAACATATGTGTGAGGTCTGAAGATCTGATGTCACTTCATGTGATGTCACTTCTTGTGAGATCATGGATTGTGATGCCACTTCCTGAGATGCCACGAATGATGTCACATGCTGTGATGTCATGCACTGTGATGTCACGCGCTATGATTTCACTTCCATACTGCCTAACTTGGTTAGTCCCCCCACTTCTTTTTTAGGACCAGAGGCATAAGAATAACCCCCACAGCCCCTGCGGTTTGGGGGGGCCCCGACCTCCAGGGGGCCCCTCTGTGCACGGGTGTGGCTGAGAGCTCCTGACTGGGTCCGGAGCATGGCGCAGCCATGCCAAATGCCAGCACTACAGATTAGCCTAACGCATTTGAAGGCATCACTGCATTAAACAGGAACACGCATATTAAGTGCCTCTCCATTTGTCAAGGCGCTTTGACGTCAATGCTGCAACTGTGCAGCCAGCGCTCATCTGTTTGCTCATTTTAATGCGCTGTAGGCAGTACAAGCCGGGCCCAGAGCCAAGGCGACTATGGGGGTCGTTTTTTTGCAGTTTTATATAGCGCAAACTCGACCTGAAGGTATCAGAGTGCTTTACATGAGCACCAGTTGCATTAAAGACTAACACATTCCATTTTTTAGGCACGGGGAGACAGGCCCGGCTTTAGCGCTTGTGGCGCCAGGTGCGACAATCATTTTTGGCACCCCCACACCCCATGACCACTTCCTCGGATTCTCTCACTACCACCGGGCAAAAGTGCCCCTCATCTCTCTAATCATAAGTTATTGCTAAACACAGCGCCCCCTCGACAGGTCAGCGCCCAGTGCAGCTGGAGATTAAGTGATTTGCCCAGAATCACAGGATGTTTGAGCCTCCCGCCAGACTCGAACCTGGTTCCCCAGCTTTAAAGTCGGTCGCTCTAGCCTTTAAGCCACATCCCCTCCGCATGGTTGCCATGGAAATCGACTCTGGACCCGAATTGCTACAACTTTATTTCTAGCACTCTTTTTGTTACATCTCGTCCGGAGCCCGGGCTCCTGTGCTGTTGAAATTGAATCACACCCTCTTTACAGGATGTAATGGGTGGTGCTTTGCGAGCCTAGAAACATAACAGCAGAGTTGTTTCCTCACCCGGGCGACCACGTGTACAAGCAGGGCACAAGTGCTAAAAAAAGAAGTGGGGGGACTAACCTAGTTAATCAGTATGCAAGTGGCATCGCAGAGCGTGGCATCGAGGCGCGTGACAACGCGGCGCGTGACATCGCAGCGCGTGACATCACAGGAACTGGCATCACAAGAAGTGACATCAGATCTTAAGCCCTCACATATATGTTTAGCAGGTGTATCATGAGTACATTTAAGCACATTTCGAGCATACTTGCAAACCCTCCTGATTTAGGCAGAAGATTCACACTTTTGTAGCTACACATAAAACAATGTTACCTTTTATCAGCGTTAAGTTTTCTCTAGCCATAGTGCTTTAAAAGAAATAGTGATATTTAAATTATTACAACGCCTATATAAATGCTATTTATTTTGTGCAAATGCTGGGAAACATCAACACATCTGAAGTTTTTACAGTGCATGCATATCTACTAAACAGAGCCTGAACAAAGTTAAAAGCTGCCTCTCTTAAGTATGTGTGAAGTGCTAACAAGGTGTGAGCCTTTGTTTCCCCTCTGCTGCATTTGCACCAGGTGTGAGGCTCCTGACTGCTCTCAGCCAGGAGACTCCAACAAAAGGAGGCCTGATGACCCCTCCGATTCGGCCTTTGTTATGGGCCCAGCAGGAGTCAAAACTAAGAGAGCCCCATCCCTGCCTGCACGTTGTTGCAGATAGAAAGCAGATAACAACGTGCAGGCGCTGCAGGATGTGTCCCGGTGTTTGTAAATTACACCGGGACGAATTCAGCATATTTTACAGGGGGGCCTCACTTCTTGGCAGGGTGGACGGCGTCCACCCTGTGAAAAAAGTGGGGGGACGCCGTCCACCCGCGTGTACCCCCGACTCGTGCCCTGGACACCACAAAATACATTCATGTAATAACCCATGTCACAGACATACAACAAACAATTCTGGGCTATCTAGTTTTGAGGTAAACTCCTAGTTGTTTTGCTGAAACTTTAACTTTATTTATTGCATATGAGTGTGAGTCAAACAGAGCGCCCATGAAATGGACAGGAATTCAGCGATATCTGGGCTGGAGGAGGTTAAGGTTTTCAAGATCAGAGAGTGAGGGTTCTCCTGGTATTGCCAATTAGCACTTGTATTGCGCGCAACCCCTCCACAGGCCTGTACCATTGGGTTCTGCAGGAGGGATGGAGTGTAGCTGTATTCAGTGCAGCAGGTGCTGTGGCACTGAGGCAAAAGCCTGTGATGGGAGCACTGTACCCCAATTATTGCTAGATTTTGGTCCCCATTTTGTTGAATGTTTATGTTCATTGAGGCAACAAGAAATGATAGAAAAAGGACCGGGCATAGAAATCACTCACAAGGCAGGATCTGAAGTCCCCCATGGGGAGCTTCCACTTTTTTTTTTTGTCCCTTTGGCTCTGTTTTCCCCAATCAACTTTGTAGAGGCAAGAGGCGCAGTTTATTTACTTTGTTCATGCGACAAAAGCAAGGACCCCCAGACCAAAGCACCGGGTCTAAACGGCAGGCACACTGGGCATGAGGATACAGACTTGTTGGAGGAGATAGGGGATGGAGGGGCTATGGAGCACAGATATGGATGGAGGTGGATGACTTACAATATGTGGTGGGAAAGGAGCCAGAATGTGGACATGCAATTATAGGGCTACCCTTATATATTTGACTACATTGCCTCAAAAAATTCTTAATTATTAACACAACCAGTTTGTTTGTAAATGAGAGACGCTAGTAGGTGGGTACAACAAGCATTTGCAATGCAATATGTCTCGCAATTGTGAGATTTTGAGCTATTGGCATTGTAAATGGCAATGCCTTTTATTTGTGTTTAAAAAACCTGCATTAATAAAAGGCATTTTCATTTACAATACCAATAGGTCAAAGTTTCTAAACTGCGAGACCTATTGTATTGCAAATGCTTGTTGTTTACTAAAGGCCATGCCCCTTTCTTTAGACGAGCTGTGTCTAAAGAAAGGTCCGCGGCTGCTATTAAAGTGAAAGGGCGGTATGGGGCGCTTTTATCAAAAAAAGCATTTGTTCGTCAAGCTGACAAACAAATGCGTTTTTTTTGTAAAAGTGCTCCGTGAAAGCGCGCATGGCGCGCTGAATGCACTGAATGTTGCAGCAAAGCATGTAGTGCCTGCAGTAGGAGAAACCATTAAAGAAAATAGTGTTTACAAAGTAAATAAGAGTACCGTGTAACAACCGAAGTAAAAGGGCCAGTCCTCATGGGAGGTTACAAATGAAGACAAGGCGGTACTAAGGAGGGTCTAACAAGCCTATTAAGGAATCAGAAGCCAGCATTTACGAAAGACAATGACACAAGCTAATGACAAATATGGGCAGAGAGTGGGCGGGGCTTGAAGTCCATACTCCAATACAGCATGGCTCGCAGTGCAGCGCATGCGCTGCCCAGGCTCGACCTAAAAAAGGAAGCACTGGCTTAAAGCTTAATGTCCTGGTCGTACCATTCCTTAGCTGTTACAGTCTTGTTTTCTTTACTTCAGCTATGTATGGCTGAACTCAGCACGTGGTGACACCAGTGGTTACTACAGCCAGCTGTACCCTGGCAAAATCACAGTGTAGCCAGCCTTCTATTTGGATTATATTCTTATATTTTTATAAGTTAGCCTGGGACACGTGCAACACTCATCATGCCACGCCCCTTTTTCAGGAAACAAGCACATGTCTACCTACACTCAATTTCACTCCACTCTTTCAGGGTTGCTCTGGACTGTCTGAAATTAACATTATTACAAAGGCACAGCTACTTTGACTTGCGATAAAGTGTCACACAACACTCAATGAAATGTCACACATAAGCACACTGAAAACTTGGCAGCTATGCATGGGGGACCTATATGTACTTTGCAGGGGGGGTGGCTCAAGTTTTGTTACGCCACTGTTTAGGACTTGTGCCCTGACTTCACCAATACCCCCACCCCCACAACCCACTCACTCACCAACATGCACTGCATTGTCTTTAACTCATTCTCTCAGTATTCCGACAGATGTGTACCTGCTTCATACACTTTTGCATATAATCACAATTACATGTTGGCACACCTGACCATTCCTCTGTGTGTTCTGCAGAGAGACCAAAGATTGGATGAGCATTTATTTAGAACCCATTTATGCACTGTGTTTGGCCTGAACTTCACAGATCTCAATCATGACCCTCCCACCACTTGAACTCAAACAGCTGCAAAGGAGCAACACTTTTCACACTATCCATGAGTACTATGTTGCATGCAAAACTACAGAAACACACCATCCTGAAAAATACAAATTCTCTTTGGGAATGCATGAGTAAGTAAAACGTGAAACACAAACAGGAACAACATTGCAGTTCCTAAGCTCAAGGGCCACTGTTTTTGCTGGCTGCAGCTGTCGCTGGTAGTGGGGCACAGTGGTGGGGAGGGGAGCAGGACATTTACAGGTGAGACACTGGCACCACTAGGCCCACAGCTGCCCCCTCCCCCCCGCCCTCCCCACAGTAATGCCACAACTGGTCCTTCTCCCACAGGTCTCAACGCCTACAAGTATTTCATCTGTAAAATCATTCGATTCAACGCTTTTCCAGTGCCGTCCTAAAATTGTATGCAGGAAAAAAACAATAGTGCATTGTAATTGTAATTGCATTTATACAGCGCTTCCTACCCCTGATGAGGTGTTGAAGCGCTTTACGCCAGGCAGCACGCTGCGCAGCAACCCAAGGTTAATGGTTAGTTCAGTGCTATTGGTTTCTGTTAATTATTGGGATTAGTCTTGCGCCCTCAAAGCAAACCATTCCATGCAGACATTTCAGTTTTTTTTATGGTGGACTAAAATAATAGTTGTTGGTTACAATTATTATAAGGAGGGGAAGGTGAGCTCAAGCAGAAGGCTGGTGGGATTAATACAGGGTTCAGAGGCGATTACTTATTGTTAGGTTGCATAGGTCTGACTTTCAGTGGAAGGAGAGATTGTGATCTTGTAGATGAGTTGTGGGAAATTTGCTGAACTAGAGAATAGTCAAATGTGCATGTGTTTGAGTATGCTGTGCTCAGACAGAGGAGGCATGCAGACGATGGAATGGAAGGAGAGGGGAATTTAAAAGAGAGAAGAAAAAAGGAGAGGCGACACACAGAAGTTTTAATTAAATGACAGGTTTTTTTTTAATGCCAGATTTAAGGAATGTAGTGAATGTTTTTGAGACAGCATGTAGTTTGAGGATGCAAGAATGTAGAAAGAAAACAGTATTTACTTGTGAAGATTGTGCTATATTGGGAATTTTTAGTAGGTACTCAAATCAGGTAAACCATCTCTCTGCTACTAGACTACTGCTAGACCACTGATCCAGCCAGGCTAGTTGATTAGCCCATGGGTAGAAAGTGAGAAATAATGGCTGGACTCATGTCAAGAAAATACATGCAAATAAAGGTACAAAAAGAAAAATATATTCTGGTGTTCATCCTCAGATTTGACTCGGAGTATTAATTATGCAGCAGAGTGGGATACACTTAAATGCCTCTGGTTTGCTTTGGCACCAGATGGAAAGTGTGGACAGCTTCCCAGAGAGTGGAAGTGTATTACCTACATTGCAGTGGCTAGAGGGAAGGGGATACAAACACTGATGTGAGTGAGGGGATGGGGAAATGACTCCCTTTGCAAATTCAATGTACACTTTTGTAAGCAAATGGCTGCTGAATACACTTCTGAAGAACTGCCCTTTTTAGGTCGAGCCTTGGCAGTGCATGCGCTGTGTGGCATGCTGTATTCAGGTATGGACTTGAAGCTGCGCCCATTTCCTGCCCATCTTTTCAATTAGCTCCTGTTACTGTCCTTTCTAAGTACTTGCTTTTGATTCATGAATAGGCTTAGTAGTCCCTCCTTGGCACCGCCTTGCCTGCATTTGAAACCTCCCATGTGGACTGGACTTTTTAGGTCTCGCTTAGAGCAGCGCTTGCACTGTCTCTTCGAGACATTCAGTATTCAGTATATGTGCATTAAGCTCCGCCTGTGTTTGCCCATCTTTACAATTGGCTCCTCTTCCTTTCCTTTGGAAATGATGGCTTTTGATTCGTCAGTAGGCTTAGTAGTCCCTCCTTAGTACCTCCTTGTCTCTCTTTGTAACCTCCCATGAGGACTGGCCCATCTTACTGTGGTGTTACGCAGTATGTTTTATTTACTGTCTGAGGGCACTATTTTCTTAAATGGCTTTCTCCTATCACATGCATGACATGCTTTCCTGCAATCTGAACCTGCTTGTTCACAATTTACTGACAGAGGCTCCCTCCCTCTCTTCGGCTCCCTCTCCTCCCTTCTGCTTCATTAATCGGTGCTGTTGGTTGCTAGTTTTACATTGCCCCCCGCCCCCCACCCAGCTCGAATTGGGACCAACATCCCATGTCTGCAGAGAGAGTTTAGCAATGCATTAAAGACACATTGTGTCCAAAACGCGCTGTCTCTGCGGGCGGAGGGTGGGCACTTTATAAACAATCTTATTTTGCTTATATGTGCAGTAACAGCCCCTTGCATCTTTCATTTACTGTCACTTAATGCAGTTATCTGGCTTTAATGCAAAGGGAGCGTTTTTCTTTAGGGCACATTTCAGTTGCTAGAACACAAAGCTTTAGAAAATGCAAATGCGTGATGCTTACACTGTTTTTAAAGGGAATGCTTTTTTTCTATGAACTCAGTCAGCACAGCTGTAGATAGACAACAAGCATTCAGCGCCACATAAATCAACACAATGCCACAACACACAATTCTGAGCCACACAATTCCACACCACACAACATAATTACAATCTACATAATACCACTAAACACAACATAATTGAAACTCCACCTAATTGCATCCTACTCAATACCAAATAAATACACTCCACATAAATCCACTCTATACCACATAACAATCCACATAAATACACTCCACACCATGCCACATAATTCCATTCAACATATTTTCCCTCAACACCACACTGTTCCATGCCACACTATTCAACCCCACACAACTCCATTCCACACCACATAATTCAACACCAAACCACATTATTCCACTCCACAGCACAATTACAATACACACCACATATATTAAATTTAGAACACAGATTTCAACATCATATCACCCAACATATTTAAACTCCTCTACATAACAATCCACAAAACAAAATGCCATTCCACACAATTCCAATACAGTCAAAAACACCAAATTACTATTCACATAATACAACTGCACACCATGCCACATAATTCCACTACACAAATCCACGCCACACAACAATGCCTCAACTACCAATTCCAATCCAACCCACATAATCCCACTACACACCACATACATCCACTCAATCAATCAATCAGTCCATTTATAGAGCGCACTACTCACCCGTGAGGGTCTCAAGGCGCTGTGGGGGGGGGAGGGCGGAGCACTGCTACTGCTCGAACAGCCAGGTCTTGAGAAGTCTTCTGAAGGTCAGCAGGTCCTGGGTCTGTCGCAGGTGGATGGGGAGGGTGTTCCATGTCTTGGCGGCGAGGTGGGAGAATGATCTGCTGCCGGTGGTCGTTCGGTGGATGCGTGGAACGGTGGCGAGGGCGAGGTCAGCGGAGCGAAGCTGGCGGTTCGGGGTGTAGAAGGTGAGTCGTTTGTTGAGGTATGCTGGTCCGGCGTTGTGGAGTGCTTTGTGAGCGTGGGTGAGGAGCTTGAAGGTGATCCTCTTGTTGACGGGGAGCCAGTGCAGGTCTCTCAGGTGGGCAGTGATGTGGCTGTGGCGGGGGATGTCGAGGATGAGGTGTACGGAGGCGTTCTGTATGCGTTGAAGTCTTTTCTGGAGTTTGGCCATGGTTCCTGCGTAGAGGGCGTTGCCGTAATCCAGCTTGCTGCTGACGAGGGCCTGGGTGACAGTCCTTCTGGTTCCGGTGGGGATCCATCTGTAGATCTTGCGAAGCATGCGGAGGGTGTTGAAGCAGGAGGAGGAGACGGCGTTGACTTGCTGGGTCATAGATAGTGATGAGTCTAGGATGAATCCCAGGTTGCGTGCGTGGTCGGTGGGTGTCGGTGCAGCTCCCAGCGCGGTCGGCCACCAAGAGTCGTCCCAGGCGGATGGGGTGGAGCCGAGGATGCGGACCTCCGTCTTGTCTGAGTTTAGTTTCAGGTGACTGTTCTTCATCCATTCTGCAACGGCCTTCATTCCTTTGTGGAGGTTGGTTTTGGCGGTGGTGGGGGCCTTGGTGAGGGAGAGGATCAGCTGGGTGTCATCGGCGTATGAGACGATGTTGAGGTCGTGCGAACGGACGATGTTAGCGAGCGGTGCCATGTAGACGTTGAAGAGGGTCGGGCTGAGGGCTGATCCTTGGAGTATGCCGCAGGTGATCTTGGAGGCATCGGATCGGAATGGAGGGAAGCGGACTCTCTGGGTTCTGCCGGTGAGGAAGGAGGTGATCCAGGCCAGGGCTTTGTCGCGGATCCCCGCGTCGTGGAGGCGTGTGCGTAGGGTGTGGTGGCAGACGGTGTCGAAGGCGGCTGAGAGGTCAAGGAGGATGAGGGCCACGGTTTCGCTGTTGTCCAGCAGGGTCCTGATGTCATCGGTGGCGGCGATGAGGGCGGTTTCGGTGCTGTGGTTGCTGCGGAATCCGGATTGCGACGAGTCCAGGGTGTTCTCCTCGAGGAAGTGGGTCAGTTGCCTGTTGACAATCTTCTCAATGACTTTTGCCGGGAACGGGAGCAGGGAGATGGGCCGGACGTTCTTGAGGTCCTTCGGGTCTGCCTTGGGTTTCTTGAGTAGGGCGTTGATCTCGGCGTGTTTCCAGCTCTCCGGGAAGGTGGCGGTCTCAAAGGAGCTGTTGATGATCTTCAGGAGTTGGGGTGCGATGCTGGAGCTAGCTTTGTTGAAGATGTGATGGTGGCAGGGGCTGATGGCGAGCCGGAGCGGATGGTGTTCATGATTTTGGTGGTGTCGTCGTCGTCGTTGACGTGGTTCCAGGAGAGCAGGAGGCGGGTGTGGCTGGGGGGCAGTGAGTTAGAGTTGTCGGAGGCTGTCGGGGGGGTCTGGGTGTTGAAGCTGTCGTGGATGTCTGTGATCTTGCGATGAAAGAAGTTGGCTAGTGAGTCGCAGAGGTCTTGCGACCCTGGGATGTCGTTGGAGCTGGAGCTGGGGTTGGCGAGTTCCTTCACGATGTTGAAGAGCTCTTTGCTGTTGTGTGCGTTGTTGTCGATGCGTTCCTTGAAGGAGGTCCTCTTGGCGGTTCAAATGAGTTGGTGGTGCTTGCGGCTGGCGTTCTTGAGGGCGGCGTGGTTGTCCGGCGTCTGTTCGTGGCGCCACTTCTTCTCGAGTCTCCGGCAGGTCTGCTTGGATGCCTGGAGGTCAGTGGTGAACCAGCTGGCCCTTCTGTCGGTGCATCTGTCTGAGGGTTTCTTGATCGGAGCAAGAGCGTTGGCGCAGTCATCAATCCATTGCCTGAAATTGCGGGCGGCTGAGTCGGTGTCGGTGGGGTCGGTTGGTGGGCCTCGGGCAAGGGTGGTGATTAGCTGGTCTTCTGTGACCTTGCTCCAGCTACGGTGGGGGATTCGTTGAGGGTGGTTGTGCGTGGTGTGTTTCTCGAAGGAGAAGTGGATGCAGCGGTGGTCGGTCCAGTGGAGTTCGGTGGTGTGGCTGAAGGTGACGTGGTTGCTGGCGGAAAAGATAGGGTCGAGCGTGTGTCCGGCGGAGTGGGTGGGTGTCGTGATGAGTTGTTTGAGTCCGAGGTTGGCGAGGTTGTCGAGCAGGGTGGTTGAGTTGCTGTCATTGGCGTTCTCGAGGTGGAAGTTCAGGTCTCCGAGGAGGATGTAGTCTGAGGAGGCCAGGGCGTGCGAGCTGAGGGCGTCTGTGATGGAGTCGCTGAATTGTGGCCGGGGTCCGGGGGGTCTGTAGACGAGGGTTCCTCTGAGGGTGGTGTTGGGATCGATGTGGATCTGGAAGTGCAGGTGTTCGGCGGTGCTGAGGGTGTCTTCGGTGCTGGTCGAGATTCTGAGGGTATTCCTGTGGACGATGGCGATTCCTCCTCCCGGTCTGTTGGTGCGATCCCTGCGGGTAATTTTCTAGCCGTCCGGGATGGCTATGGCAATGTCGGGTGCCGATGAGGGGATCATCCAGGTCTCCGTCAGGAAGGCGACGTCCGGGGAGGATGAGTCGAGTAGGTCCCAGAGTTCGACGGCGTGCTTGTGGACGGAGCGGGTGTTGAGTAGTCCATAACACATAGGTAAGATATTTACATTTACAACACCAATACCCTTGAACTCTCTTTCTTTTTTTAACACCAAGACACACATCTGGAGCTTAGCTCCTACTGATTTGTTCTTTTTTGTCACCAAAAACGCAACTCTATCCACACCGTTCCACGCCACACAATTCAACTCCACACAAATTAAATCCACACCACACAATTCCACATCATGCCACAAAATTCAACAGTGCACCACAGAATTAAACTCCACTTCATACCACTCCACAACAAAAATACCATTCCACATAATTACAATCCATAACACAGAATCCCTCTCCACATGATTTCAGTACACTAAATACCATTACATCATTACTATCCACATAATTCCACAGTACGCCATGCTTCATAATTCCAGTACATAAATCCAATCCACATCACACAACTCCACGCCACACAATTACACAACTAACCAATCCAGTACAACCCATATAATTCCACTACACCCCACACACATAGGTAAAAGACATTGCCATTTACAATGCCAATAGCTCTATCTCAAACTAATGCGAGACCGATTACATTTTTTGTTAAAAAATATCTCAGCAGTAGCATAAGTAAGGGTGCATTACCTTATATGGCTAATAGAGGTCCCTTTACAACTCTACAAAGACACCTAGTAACAGCCTGTGATACTGCACAACTTTCTTGCTTCATGGATTTTCTTTTATTACTTATGCTACTGCTGGGATATTTTTTCACAAAAGAAAATCTAGCAAACATATCAGTAAGGCGAGACCTATTGCATTGCAAATGCTTGTTACTTGTGTTGTTACACGGTCTGCTTTATCTAGTCTGTGAGCACTATTCTCTTTAATGACACAGCACTGTTCCCCCCTTATTTTTCTTTTAGCGCGCCATGCGCTTTCCGTAGCCTTAGATCTCAGCTAATGGCTGCCTTTCGTTTTGTTCAGCAGGCGCTGCTTCATTTTTATTGCCACCACAGGAGCCCACTTGGAAGCTTCAAAGTTGGCCGCTGTCATTAAATATTGTTTTTAGCCTCCCGTTTTGCGTTGAGCCCTCCCTCCCAACACAAACAATGAGTTTTCCTCCCCCTACCCCTTCCATGTGATTTGAATGCGGCACCATCTAAGTCGTTATGTCAGAGGGGGAACATTTAGGCCCTTTTTTATAGGCGGTAGCCAGGGCATAATGTCATCTTTGCGAATCTTGCCTTTTGCGTGGTTGCAGCAGTGAAACTAAACAAACAACCAGCATATTTTGCCTTCCCTCACACGGCTGCCACAGCAAATTTTTCCAGACATTCTGAGCAAGCGGTTTGGGCTTTGGGAAATATTGCAGGCAGTGCTTAATTTGTAAAATATTAAGTGCCAGGGCTCTGACCAGGAGGCCACTGCAGCTTGCACCACCCATCGCCCCTGTCATCGCTGCCAAAACAACTTCTAACCATCTCTCTCGCATGTAAATGCGACAGTTAAGATTATTCCAGGTCCCCAAAGCTAAAGGAATGGCTGGGGAGGCAGGTATTAGCAATTTTTTAATGTATATTGTTTTCCCAAACAACTGTTATACTGCTTATCTCTAAATTACATGAGCAGCGCCACCTTGTGGCAGACTGCCCTAAGTGTGGTGTTGACAATTAGGTGCCGGTGCCGAGCACAGGAAAGCAATTAAGTGCCGGTGCTCAGCACCAGAAAGCACCGGCTCAAATTAAGCACTGATTGCAGGTATGTGGCACTTGCTTACAATTGTTCTGTTTTGGGGGTATTTGAGCTCTAGCCTGGGGCTTAAAAGCACCCACTCAGTTTTATTAAAATCTACATGAATGATTCGAGAGCTGCATGGGTTGTCCTACTTCTTTCCTGCCCAGATCCCAATCAACTCTTCTTTCCTCAGTACCTCTCTCCTTTTCGCTTGCGCCACTAAACCCTTTGACCTAGTTGCTGCAATTCTGCACTATGAAGCTGATCATAAAAAAAAAGCATTTCCAATGCAATAGGTCTCGCATTTGCGAGAGTTTGAGCTACTGGCATTTTAAGTGACTATGCCTTTTACTTATGTGCTGGTTTTTAAAACATAAATAAAAGGCATTGCCATTTACAATGCCAATAGCTTAAACTTTCGCAAATGCAAGACTTATTGCATTGCAAATGCTTGTTTGCAGATGCTATGGGTGAGTGAGGGGTGGAGCTGCAGGTTGAAGTGGGCCCTGTAGGGGGGGGCAAAGCATTTGTCTACCTTGATCACACCTCAGTGCAGAGTCCTCACACCTCTATGGGCCTCTGCTGTGGGTGCTCCAGGCTAGAGACAGCCCTGCTGCGAGCGACATCACAACACAAAGGCTGCTTCTGGAGCTCAGCCTGGAAAGGTATTTATTTGAAAGGTTTTATAAAGCGCGAACAAGACCCAGAACGGGTATCAGAGCGCTGTACAGAGAGGACAATTAGCGTTGCCATGGGGAGACAGTAAAGTTACAATACAACAAAGGTAGCATAGGAAGGACGAGACGCTGACCGGCTGAGTTTGCTGGTGGTGGCTGGCTGTGGATGCCCCCTCATCTTTGCAGGGTGCTGCGGAGATGGCCTGGTGAGATCAGATTCGTTGGCGCTGACCTGCTGCTGAATGATCGGTCTCCCCACTCGGGCGGACTGGCTGCTGGACCGGAGAGGGTGCTGCGGGCTGGCTCGTGTCTCTGCTGGTAAGCAGGGCCCGAGTGGGGATCGGCTGGAGGCTGAGCGAAGTGGCCGGTGGGACGCTCAGCACACTGAGGGGCCTCTCCGTCGCTACGGGCTGCTGTGGAGGCCGCCTAGGTGGATCTGGCTCACTGGGCCGTTGCGGCAGGATTCCATCGATTGGGCTGGGCACCATTCTGAGGGACCTCTCCCTCCCCCATCGGACCGTTGCTGTAGTATCTGCGGGGAGAACAGAGCCCTCCTGTCTCCCTGGTCGCTGGACTGCGGCTGCTTTGGACCGTTGATATAGGATCTGCGGGGTGAGCTGAGCCCTCCTGCCTCCCTGGTGGCTGGACTGCAGCTGCAGGAACGTCGGGGTGAGTTGAGCCCGCTTGCCCCTTGATTACCGGTCTGCTGCTCCTGGGTCAGCGGGGTGAACTGAGCCCTCATGCCGCGTGCAGGACGAGGGCGTTCGCAGCTAAGTGGATGTGAGTGCGTCGGATTCAGGCCCCAGTATGTGGATGCGAGTTCGGTGAGTTCCCCTGATCGCCGGTCTGTGGCTGCGGGGTCTGTTGAGTGAGCGGAGCCCTCGGCCGCGTGATCACAGAGCCGATTGTAGGACTGGGGCGTTTACTTCAAGGTGGTTGTGAGTGCGGCGGAGTATTTTGAAGCCATCCTGACCGCGCACGGGTTCAGGGGGATGGTAGGACTATTTGGTAAGAGGAACGATCTGGGTTCCCTGCTGCTGAACATGGCGGCGGCCTGGAGGGCTGAGAGCGCCCAGGCAAAGTAAAGGCGAGTTGGGCTGCTCCATGGGAACCTGCCGCTCCTGGGAAGATGGTTTATCTGGCCTCCTGTACTGCCCATGGTGACGACCCGGATGGGGGAGAGCTCCCGTGCAGGCTAACTGCTCGCGTCAGGGTATTCCCCGAAAGTCTTCCGGTCCTGCAGGGAAGGGGTGTTTGGACTACTCCTGCTCTACTTTGGGGACAGGAGGGCTGCCCTCGCATGCGCGCTGAACACCGGAGGTTTGTGGTGCCTTGGGAGGGCTGCCCTCGTACTTCATCCTGCTAAGTCGCAGAGTTCTGTTTCCGGCGGGAAGGCCGGCCCAGGAGCTTCCCCTTTTAATGTGACCTGGAGGGCCTTATGAACACTGGAAGGGCTGATGCACGTGGGATTGCTGGCTTACGTGGAAACCCCCTGGTTTACTTCTGACCGACGGAAGGCCGTGGGGCGCTGGGAGAGCTGCCCTCCTACTTCATTTCAGGCATCTGTTACGGACGGGAAGGGCTGCCCTGGCGCTTCTCCCTTTCTCTGAGACCTGGAGGGCCGTTGAACACAGGAAGAGCATACCCAATCCTCCATGAGCTCTTCCACCAAGATCCAGGTATTGGCTAGCGGATGGGTCATCACTTTCTTCTTCTGCTGCCCTTTGCCTCAAGTCCTTTCTAAAGCCATGATAAGTAAGGCAGCTCTCTTCACTGGTTAATAGTTGAGAGGCCGTCCTGGGTCAGTCATGCTGCACTAAGACACAGGTTGGCTACTTCCAGTCCTGTCTGTGTTAGAAAGGGTGGGATGTCCACCCGAGCACCCCTGGGCACGACTTGATTGCTATCCAACTCACAGGTACATAGTTCTAAGCCTCTGCTGAATATAACAACTAACCACCATGGCACAACCTTCTACCCGTTCCCCTAAGGGCTTGACTAGGGTAGGCACTAATGCCTGCAAGATTATCTACCCTCCCAACCTCTCGAAGAAGGCAGCTAAGACATTTAAACACAATCTACTCAAACGCTACCCTGAAACCCTCATCTCTGATACCTACATTTGTGCTTCCAAGGGCATAGAGGTGACAGACTTTATCTTCTACACTACCAGAAGAGCCCAATGGAGAAGAGTTTTTACTGATTCGCTTCGCTACAAATCTATATGCAAAACCCCTCACGGTTTCCGTATGAACATAACGCCGTCTTGTTTACTCAATGCGGAACTGACCATCTCACTCTACAATAGCGGCAACATCCTTATTCAAGCCTCGGACGAATACTTGAATAGGTTTGACAGTATTTTTAATAAGATTAAAAATTCTCTCAATAATCCTAATCCTGCCAATTTAGGTGATCCCAATCTAGCAATCACGGCAAAACCTACCGCGCCCCCCCTTCCTATCCCTCCTCCAAACAACCTGAATAACAAACCTAAACTTTCCAGACCAAAATGTCTTAACCGCCCCACCACTACGGAACGGCCTGCTACCGTTCACTCGGAGGTCACTCTCGCCACCTCTTGCATGCTGTCCCGCTCCGATACCGTCAGCAACACGTTTGAGCTTAACGTTACCAGTACCAACCCTGGCATTACATGCTTCCCATCCAGTGGCGGCTGGTCCATAGGGGCGCCGGGGCAGCGCCCCACTTGGCAATATCAACAAGAAAAACTGCTCACAGGCAGCAAGAAATGTAAGCAGACGGCAGAGCAATTCGTCTGTTTACATTTCCGGCCTGTGCTGGCAGCTGCTTCACAGCCTCAAGTGCGCATGAGTCATAGTCAACAATAAACACACAGCGCACGCACACACGCAGGCGAGAGCAGCAGGAGTCCAGAACTGGACTCCGACTGCGCATCTGCGAGAAGGGCACTTTTTATTTCAGCACCCCACTCCATTGACAATACATTAGGTATGCTGCGCATGCCTAGTGTAGTGCAGGAGTCTCAAGATAGGATCCTGCTCGGGCGGTGACGTACAGTCGCCCCATGCCCTGTCAAATGGCAGGATACAGCCGAGTAGCTGCCCCCAGTCGCATCCAGACTTATGATTTGCCAACGTCTGTGAGAGGACTCGGAGACGTGATGCGACGCGGGACCGGCGGAGGAGATGCCTCATCCTGGTAAATGTATTTGTTTTTATTTTATTCAATTAAACATCACCCCCCCCCCCACCGCGCGTTGCCCCGAGTCATGCCGGCCGCGACTGCCCTCTGGCAACCCACTGCAGGTTTTGAGATCATGCAGTCATGGAAAAGGCAAAGCCACGGCCAAGACTCTGGAACATGTCAGCCGATGGCACCGCGCGCCGAGTGCACAGGAATCGGCCAAAAGAAGAGTTTGTTTTAGACACTTAACCAAATGCCCTGAAAGAAGCACCACATTTAACAGTCTAAGTATAAAGGGCCCAGGGCTGTGTATCGTCTGGGAACCGGGTGGTACATATCCCAGGTTGTCATGGCAATATCCAGAGAGCCCAGCGCTCTCCTGCTACAGGCCACTCGAGACTGTGTGCGAACCCGGCTACAGCTCCCAGGATGCTGTGGGTTATTGAATGAAGGCCCAAGGCTGTATAAATTTCCCCGGTGAGATAGCGCCATTTGGTGGCTCCAGCAGAAGGGCTCCAGCTGATTGGAACATTTATTTTAGTCTGCTAAACACATTTCACCACAGAATTAACTTACAAGCGGAAGTGGTGTGTATTATAGAATCTCTTTGATAAAGCGGATCAAAACTGAGTGAAACGCAATCTCTAATAATGTGCAGAGGAGAAAGATCCCCAGCGCCGTCTACACACTACTCAAAACGACGTCCTGTGCAATTGTTCCCAAGTACTCACCCAGTCACTTGGTCATTCACTCATCTCGCCATTTCACAGTGATTTGTGAAAGATTCCCCCAGGAATCCAGGCATCAGCAGAATCAGTGGGTACCCATGCCCCCGGAGCCTTGATTCCTGGACTAAATCCCCTCTAGCCCCAGTTAAAGGCTTCGGGAGGGCTGAACCATATGGAGATTGTCACAGGGAATAGATATTGGTTACTGAGCATCAAACGGTGCAGGTTTTCTATTTTTGTATTTGTCCTAATATTGAGGTTGGATGCTCTTCTTAAAGCTTACCCTCCCATCCATAACATCGCCTCACTCGAGGATGGACTGTCCAGACGGTGAGACTTGAAGTCAGTCATTTAGAGTAGACGATTTTTTGCCTATCTATCAGAAAGCAGACTCCAAGAGATGTCTTCTAAACGACCTGATTGAAAAGGTAATGGCCAATGGCAAACTGTCATTTTGCCTGCAATCCGAAAATCCTTGAACCCAATATGGGTGCATTGCAGGGATGTAACTAAAACACCTACAGCGCCTGGGCAGACCGGAAGTCTTCACCTCTCATGAGGCTCTTCTTCACCAAAAGTTCGTAATTTATCTACAAGGTCAGAGATTTAAGCAAAATATTTGGGATGTCACCAAAGTTTGTGAAGGACACCATTATTTTGTTATGCCTTTATTGTGGTGGCAGAAACATAATTCCCTTACAGTACAAGCGGATAAAGATTTCAGAATAAACACACATAGAATATTGGATTACAGATATTTAAAGTGTCATACAGTGCAGAGAAAAAAATTGTTTGCTTTGTACAGTACCGCAAACTTAATCAAGATTAAGAACACAGCTCGTGAAACATTACATTCTCTCAAACCCTACCCTTGTTTAATTGGAGCACCCAAAAGAGTTTTGTTAAAAACTAAATGTGTCAGTGATTGTTGAACAAGTTTGGGAGATGTCTTTCTGGGGTTGACAAAGTTCCTTTTCACATTGTGAGCATTTGGCTGGAATCACAGACAGCCTATGAAGTGGGCATCCTCATAGACAGACCGAATAACCGTCAAACAGCTTGTGTCATGAGTCAGTAGTGAAACCATATTATAATATTCATATTATAACAGGTTATTAGACTGTTGAGGGCTCCAGTGAAGGCAGTACAGTGGCTCAGTGCCAATGATGACGTGTATATGCATTCTACTATATGTATATGCATTCTACTACAAAACTCTAATATTTATCTTTATGTTCCTTATGTTCCTTTATGAGGAAAATGCACCATTTGACCACTTTTTTTTCAAACTTTTCACGTGGGGTGAACCCCCCCCGAATCCCCCGTAGGTGCTTCGGGCTCGCTCGCTACGCTCGCTCGCCGCAGTACGATAATTCTTTTACGCCGCACCACTTTCAAATGTCACCAGCCGCCACTGTTCCCATCTCTTGCCTACAGTAACCCTATTTTGACTGCGTCTCCTAGTCCTAATCCCAGTAACTCCAAGATGACTACGTCTCCTAGTACCAGTAACTCTATTCGGATTGCCTCTCCTGCCCCACACACAACTTTAACTCCCAGCACCCTTCCTTCGAACCCTGTACGTCCGCCTGCCTCCTCTAACTCTGTACGTTCTCCCTCCTCCTCTTCCACTTCACCTATGACACTGGACACTACATCTGGGCCCGCGCTTACTATGAACCCTCCTCGAACTCACGCACCATATATCGCTACCTCCTTAGCACAGGATACCGCCAATGGTCCCCACCACCGGCACATGCAAAGGTGCTCTCCCGAACCACCTGCTCAGATACCTAACACCTGCCTTGCCAATACTTCCCCACACTTGGAGCCCATAAATGAGCACAAACAGGCATCCATCTCTCCGTGCAAGCACTGTGGGGAGAAAGGGCCTCTCTCTTCATCTTACTCTGGGCGAGTACACGACGATGACACCCTGCGCCGGATTGAAGAAAACCAGCTGAACTAAAGCTGGACCTCCTTACTGTAAAGGATAACCTCCAGACCCTCCTACACTGCTCATGGAAGAATGAGAAGCTATGCAAATCCTATCCACACCTGAGGTCTGACCTACCTAAGCCACTAGCAGCCACTTTAAGTGGTGGATTGGAAAGGTCCTCGGAGACTAACCCCAGTAACCCACGCTGGCCCTCTCGCCCTCTTCCTCACCTCCATGATAGACCTCTTAGACTCCAGCCTCAGATGTCTGAGGAAGACACGCTCGCTCTCTCACTTTCATATGATGACTTTGAAGACCCCAATAGCATCATACCTACTATCTCTTCTGATCCAGATAGAGAACCTAGGGTTAACTTTAGATCCATGAATAAGGACAACTTACTTCAGATCGCCACGTCGCACTGAGTTGAAGTAACTACCAACTCTCATATCAAATCGATGCTGCTCAACTGCAGAGCAGCAGTGAAACACGCGGCGGATATTTCCGAACTCATCCTTTCACAAAATTTAGATCTTTTAATTCTTACGGAAATGTGGCTTAATGACTCCTCCTCCCCTATACTTGACATCCTAATTCCTCCTGGCTATGACATTATCAGATGCGATAGATCTATTCAATCTGGGGGGGGCATTGCCTGCATCCATCGCTCTAGCCTCGTACTGAAGCAGACCCATAATGATAAGATGTCCTCATGTGAGGTCCTAGTCACTGAAATCTGGAATAAGGGCAAAATGATCTGTGTGCTTCACTCGATCTATCATCCCCCCGGGGATAACCTTCGCTTTGTAGAGCAACTGATGGAATCCATCTCTGCTAGCTCGGCCCTCCACCCCACCCATAACTATCTAGGGGACTTCAACCTTCACTGGAATGACACGGATGATACACTAGTTTGCTCTCTTAAGTCATTCCTCTCCGACCTCAACTATATACAAGCTTGCAACAGACCCACTCACTCCAAGGGCGCTACCCTCGACCTTATTATAGCTAGAGACCACATCATTCAACTAGATGACATAATACCATGCAATTGGTCTGATCATCACCAAATCTACTTTCACATCCTGGAAAAGGTATTGCTCAGACAAGGTCAACCACTCAAAAACAAGCAACTGTCTCGTAACCTGAGAGACATCAACATGCCTAACCTCACCAACTTGAGCAAGAAGCTTCTAGAACCTCCCACTAACATGAATAATTTGGAAGAGTTGACAGATCACTACGTCAACACCATGACAAACATCCCCGACTCTGCAGCCCCGAAGCAACTCAAAAGGATCCCTTGCAAACAATCCAAACCTTGGTTCAATGGTGCCCTTAACGACGAAAGACGCAATTTAAGGCTCTCTGAGAGATGGTGGAGAAATTCCCCCTCCACCCGTAATCTCAATCAGTTAAGGAAGAAGAGAAGTTCTTATAACAAACACATTCGCATTGCTAAATCAGATCATTTCAGAGCGCAGCTTGACAGCGCTAAAAACCGTCCCAAAAAACTGTTTGATATCATCAAACAACAGGCTAATCCTACTCCTGCAATCAAAACCGCAGGACTTCTCAGCGCACTTTTCGGAAAAGTCTAGGAGTATTGATCGGGAACTGCAACGTGCCACCGCTAATCTGCTGTCGATGAGCTCCCTGGGTGGGGCAGTACCTGCAGCAGTGAGTGCTCCGCCTTACTCCACAGAGTACACACCCAAAAACAATGCTTGCTGGAACACCTTCATACTCCCTGATTTGGAGGAGATATCACACTCAATAGCATCTCTTAAACCATCCAACCATTTCAGTGATCCACTCCCCGCTATGCTGCTCAAAGACATCAACCCGGCCATTCTGCCTCTCTGGTCCAAGATCATCCAACAATCTCTCTTACAGGGGAGGATTCCGGACTGCCTTAAAATGGGGCAAGTCACACCTATCCCCAAGAAGCCCAATGCAGACCTAACTGACCCCAATAACTACCGGCCGATCACCAGCATCATGTCTTTAGCGAAGTTGCTCGAGAAGTGCGTTCACACTCAGCTATGTAACCATATCGAGAAATATCAGCTGCTAGACCGACATCAGTCAGGCTTTAGACCAGGTCATAGCACAGAAACTGCCCTTACGCACATTGTGAATGACGCCTTGAGAGCTCTGGACCAAGACACACATTGTCTTCTCATTCTTCTAGGCTTGTCCTCTGCTTTTGACACTATCAAACATGATAACTTGATTAACCTTCTGCAATATAGGATGGGGCTATCTGGCCCTGTCTTAAACTGGTTCTCCTCCTTCCTGCACAATCGAACGCAGAGAATCAAAGTCAACCAATCTTTGGCTGCTAGCACCCCGGCCACTATCGGGGTACCTCAGGGATCTGCTCTCTCGCCCATGCTCTTCAATCTCCTCATGGAACCGCTAACTGCTATTTTGAATGGGTCAAACATTCAATACCATATGTACGCAGACGATACGCAACTGTATTTGAAGATCTCCTCTCCAGATGACATTAAAACTCTTAATGTGGCGCTCCAAAAAACTCAACAATGGCTAACACATAACCATCTGTTACTAAATGCACTCAAAACAGAATTTCTCCTGATTACACCCCGCAACCAAGAGACCCCAACGCAAAACTGGATCAAAGATATCTCTGCACTCAACCGCTCCCCGCACGTGGTGGACTCCGCTTGCTCTTTAGGTGTCACTCTGGACAAATTTCTAAACATCCAAGGACACATCAGGGCCACTACTAAGAGTGCGAACCATCAGCTCAACACTCTCAGGAAAATCAAACCTTTCCTACCTCCTGAGGACGTCCAATCAGCAGTCCAATCACTTGTTATCTCGCGAGTTGAATATGGCTTGGTACTAGCAGGGCTTCCTAAAGCAAGGTTAGCGCCACTAAGAGCTACACTGAACGCCTCTGCCAGACTAATCACAGGCTCCAGAAAGCATGATCATATTACACCTGACCTAATTCAACTTAACTGGCTTCCCATTGAAGCAAGGATCCGCTTCAAGATTGCTTGTCTGACACATAAAGCTATTCACCGCAATAGCCCCGTTTACCTGGCAAAGAAACTCGAGCTCTCTGGTTCCAGTAGAAACTTAAGAAGCTCGAATACCCTACTCCTGAAACCACCCAAATTCAACAAAAAAAGAACCTACAATCGCACCTCCTCAGGGCTGGCGCCAAGAATCTGGTATGCCCTTCCGATGGAAATCAGAACCAACCCCTCAACTGCTTCTTTTAAGAAACAAGTCAAATGGCTACTTTTGGAAGAACTTCAACAGCAATAGCATCTATGTTCTAGGTAGCTGTCTGTTTTCATGGATATGGGCAATTTTAAAGGCAGATTAACAGTGTAATAAAACTCCCCTTGCAGAGATAAAGGGTTTCAAAGTAAGCTGACCAGGGGAGACGGGTTAAAGTACCTCTGCCTCATGGAAGCTGCGAAATCCGACATCTACAGGTAGCAGCAAAACACGTTAGTGCGTGCCCCTTTCTGGTCACAATTTTATACTATTATCAATAACCCTGAAATAAGTAAATGAGAAAGACAGCTATGCAGGTAGAGTGCTCAGAGCACAAACTCATTTTCCATTCACAACAAAACCAAACTATTGATGACATAAGTAGATGCAGTATTGACAGGAGGATGTTCGACAGGCGGTAAACAACAACATAGACCGGCAGAGGGGACACTGGCACGTGCCTCTCCCACCGAGGCATGATTTCTGTCGGCTGCCCGTGGTCCACGAAGGGGACCCGCCTAAGAGGGCGGCTGCATTAGTGCTACATGAGGTCACACGAGTCAGTCCAGTCGTTGGGGATCCCCGATGGATCCGCGTGCCTCCTCACTGCCGGTAAGGGGGGGGCGGGGGAGGAAGTATAAATGCTTCTCCCCGCCCATCTGGCGGCCTCTTGGTGGCTGCCCGTTACGCTGTTTCTGACGATCCCTCGGAGCTGAGAAGCGGTGAGTGCTTTGCCCCGTCCCACTCCCCATTAGCTCCCGTGGCGGCAGAGTCACCTCCTAGGCCCGGCCACTGCCGAGGGCTGCCGCTAGGGGAGGGGGGCTGGTCAGCTCCATGGGGTCAGAGCGGTCGGCGTTACCCCCCCCACCCAGGTCAGGGGCAGCGCTCGGCTGCGAGCGAGGCGCTGAACAGGGCACTTTGCCCTCTGCTGTGTGGGGGGGGGAGGGGGATAGAGCCGGCGAGGCACCTGGCGGCCCCCGGGGTCCGGCATTAGCAGGTCGTGAGGGGTGGGAGCGTCACCAGCGGGCACGCGGCGCTCACCCTGTCCAGTTGTAGTGGCCAGGGGTGGGGGCCTGCGGCGGCGGCCAGCTCTGACCCGGGCAAGCGAGCCGTGGGGTCGTGCCGATGGGCCTGCGACTACAAACATGCCGCCCTGGCGTTTTCTGTCTTCGGCGGCCATGTCAGGTCACGGGGTTCTGCGGGTTGGGCTCGCCAGGCGACCTCCGAGGAGAGCGATGGGGGCAGGGGGTTTGCGGGGAAGAAACCTGTCAGAGATTTTCTCCTTTCCTCTCTGGCAACCAGTGCGATGTAAATACAGCTGGGTAACATCAATTACGCCTCCAAGCTTGCACCACGGAAACGAAACGTGCATCTGCTCTTTCTGGTCACTCCGGATAGATGCTTCCTCCCGTCCTCTGTGCAGCAGTAAATACTCAGTATTAATGCCCGGGTCTACGCTACGGTGGGCTGCTTCCGTGATAGACCGAAGCGCGCCACCCCGAGGAATGCACAGGCATGTGGGAGCATTGTTCGAGGGGTCACGGCTTTCCCTGCTTACACCAGAGAGGTGGCCTCGGGGTGGATGGAGTTGTCTGATCTGCGGCTGCAGGCGGCGGGGGTCTCCAACGCGGTCTCCTGAGTCTGGGGTGTGAGTCCGTCCCCAGGGCCTCGGGGCATTCGTTCCGGCCCTGTTGCCCGTCCCCTATGTCTGGTCTCCACAGAGGCGCAACTAGAGCCAAATATCGGGGGAAGGGGGGCTGATTGTTCCCGCTATATGTAGAGTGGAGATGCAGGGGCTCTAAGTAGGGCTGAAAACACAAAATAACCTCGTTAGCAAATAATTGGTCTTTGAAAGACCTGTGAAGTTGCCCTCGGGCGCCCGTGCTGCTGTTCAGCAGTCAGGAGCACAGCTGATGCTGAGCGGAGCTAGCAGCGGCATTCCAATAATGCTCCCTCCAGATCTGCAACGGCTAATTCGGTTTGACTCCCATTCTCCTGCATCTTTTGCTTCGCCATTGTCCTAATTAGCTGCAATTAGAAATGTCACGTGATTCACAGGCTGGGTTAGAAACCTGTTTGGCGGCATTTTGGCAACCTCTGTGGAAATCCAAAGGAACCCAACGCAGATGATTACGTGAAGCACAAGTCAAAGAATAAAGCACTTTAGTCTACAATAAGGAAGCGGTTAACTAAAACACTGCCCTCCTTTTCACTGCCACATTTATTTAATTTGTTCATAAGGTGATTGAAGGCAGACCTTTTACACAATCTGTTAAAATGTGTGCAATATATTTCAGGGCAACCTTCAGTTACTGCTGTTCCCAATGGATGGCCAAAACGTAGTCAGGATAGGGCTACTAGTAGTAAAACCAGACCGGTAGAGAGGGTATGGCAACAATGGTGTTAGGTGGCCATTTATTTATGCGGCACACGCGATTAAGGAGGTCGGTTCTGAAGTCAGGCCGGGATATTGTCCAGCTGGCAGAGGACCAGCCCGCGCATTCTCCTCACCGCTAATGCTGTTTGAGCTCGATATGGGCATCAGCAGTGCGGGAGTGCCTGCTCGCATACAGTTTTAGTTGCTTCGCATGAGCACGTGGGAACGTTGTCATGGGCCTGAGGTCCACGCTTCCGCAGGGGGGCGTGGCTGGCCCATCAGGCCCGGTCCTCGCGCCGGAGTACCTCCGAATTACATGCTACTGCTATTTTAGATGGCGCGGCTGGGAGGGGTTTTACTACGGTAGCAGGATAACTAGGTACTGCAAGTTATTTATAATAAAGGTTACCTAGCTGCCAACTGCAAGTGCCATGTGGGACATGTCCTAAGTTTCAGTGTACGAATGTGTCACGTTTTCTTGCCTGAGTGGCACTTCCACCGTTAGATTATGGGCACGCAGGTTTGTTAAGCAGCCCGGGCTTCAGTGTTCTGTTAGCTAAAATGGTTCCACCTAGGGTATAGGAAGGAGCTTCTGGCTTAGGTGCGGCGACTCCGGAAGTGCATTTGGTTTGGCTTGTTGTGGCAGGCAGGGCTGCGGTGGTAGAATAGTCAGGTCATATTTGCTCCTCTTTACCCTCTGAGCGCAGTGGCGACGGTCAACATGCTGAGCTCACCGTGGTAAGGAATGGCATTCCTGGTGGTTCCAAGCATTGTGGACAGATTCTACAGGGAGGCCTCGGCACATCCGGGCTCAGAGTTGACGCAGGGCAGCCCACAATAACAAACCTGGGAGACATGCCGGCAAAACAGAGCACAACAGCAAGTGTTCGGTGTCAGGATAGCAGAGCAAAGCAAGGGGAGACTATCTCATGGCGAGGTAACCGTGTGTAAGAGGAAGTGAAACGAGCAGGCGTGGTCATGCCATGCGCGCCCTCCCGACTTAGGCCTGATTCTTTTGGCTACACCCGCTGCAGTGAGAAACGCCTATCCTGCCCTCTTTGTCCCTGGCTCCAAGTTTGGCATTTGAGCACCTATCAATTTCTATTTTGCAGTAATAGTACACTGCAGTTTTGCACTGGGGCTTATTAGTGGGCAGATGGGGAGGGAGCACTCTATGGGTGCTGTTGGTACTGTATCGGCGCTACCGACCATTAATATATTAGCGCAGCGCTGTCTATCAGTCTTGAAGCGGTGTTGCGTCCAGTGCACTGAGGTTGCTAACCGGGGGTAGAAACCCCAGCTGCGTTTGCCGAGGCCAGAGCTCGGGGCCTACCAATACACACAAGTCAATGTTTGCTTTGGCCACTAGGGGTTCTGCTCTTGGAGCCACTGGCCGACGTTGTTGGGTCCCCCGTTTGATTCTGACACAGAGCGGGCGGGGAGTCTTGTGCTCGGCAGCAAACATATGGCCTGTAGAACATGCTGTTGTGGGACGCTTGATTATTCAAGCAGCGCCCTTGGCAATGTGTGTGGTAGGTGTCACAGTCGTGTGACGGAACAGTGGGAGTGCGTGCGCATCCCGCAAGCTATGCGTGAGGGAAGAACATGGAGGGTTCTGGCTTTCTTTTGTGGGATAGCATAGCAATACTTTAGGTCACTTTGCTTAGTGTATTAGTAGTCTGTGTCTGTTATGCACGGGTACTAAAAAAGGAGGCGTAGGGTGCCTCCTTCCAGCACAATTACGTGGGGTGCAGCAGTGCTTGGAACACCCAGCTGGCTGGGAGAGATGCTGCGGCCAGCCTTGTGGATATCGCATCTCACACTAGGGGCACCTTTCCTCTGGGATTTTAATGGAGGGAGGCGACAGAGCCTCGCACTACATGTGCCATCAACAGTGGGAAGGCAGCTCCTCTCAGCCAGGTCACTGAAACTATGCAATGCCACGCCTTATGGCCTATATCCATGGACCTGCTGCAAATTCCGTCATCTCCAGCACAAGTTGCAGTGAAATTAAATAAAGTCATAGATGTTACAGCTCACACAGAGCAACAGTCTAAAACGCATCGACGGGGGTTCACACTCAGTGGAAGGCCCATGGCTAGGTGCACTGGAAATTTGTTGTTCCCTTATACAGTATTTATTTATTTAGTATTTAAACATGTACTAAGGTGGGGATACCTTTGGCATTATTTTCATGCCTGAACGTACGTAGTGATGAAGTAAGTGTCCCAAGTTGCGCAACATGATACACTTGTGTATAGGAAGCTTGTTAAAAGCTTCATTTGGTCTAACAGTGCCAGGTTAACGGGGACGACTTGTACAAGAAACAAACATGAGTGGTTACTCAACCTGTTGGTTAGAAGGGATGTTGTCAAGAGCAGGACTCAAACTAATTAGCCTTAAACACATGATCAAGACGATTTAAGTGACATGCCTAAAAGCTGTAAATGTTGTGCTAAAGGGATGGCATGCCAAGGGAGATATCTTCCAGATTTCACTGGATCCCCTCAATCCAACATCCCTAAAGTAAGCGGAGGATGCCTGATGGATTTGTTAGACCTGTTATTAGTTTTATTAAACACACCAGGTACCATGAAGTAGTGACATTTGTACTGTAATCATAGGTACTTCCAGGACACTTGTCGTTCAATACACACACCTCCAGACAGGACTGGCCTCCCCCTCCCCCCCCCCTTGAGCAAAGGGAAGTAAAACACTATATAGGTTGGCATGCTTTTACAGACGTTTGTGGCAAGCTCGCACATGTGGGTGTCCTGCTGAGTTTGGGGGCAGGTTAGCAGGCTTCATCTTGTCACTGCTCTGTCGGAGCCAGCAGACCCCTAGGGTGGCAGCGCGCTAAAATACACGTCATGTTGGAGGTAGGTCCAGGATAAAAGGTTGTGTCAGATCCAGCTCATTTGTTGTTTTCGAAGAGTTTGGGGCAGGGTACCGGGCCGCACCTTGTCTCTGTGGGTTTGATGTGTGGCCGGGTCTTTTGACCGAGTAGAAGCATTATCGCTTGGTATTCTGGGCATGAAGGAATGCCAGGCAAGAATCTAGCGAAGGCAAGTAGTGGTACTTAGGGGGTAAGTGATGTATTGCCTCACTGGCAGGCCGCCATGCAAGGGGACTGTCTTAGGTCACGCACATCAGGCAGAGGTGCCCAGTGGAAGCACATGAGGGGGACTGCACAGAACAGGACACTGCACAGGTTAGATGCCGGCGAATGGTGGCTGCACTACTGCACATGGCAAAGTAAACCTGGACTGAGTCTCATGCGGGGTGTGGTGGTGGTGGTGGTAGCTACCTCATTTCACAGGATCTCTCCCTGTTGGGTCTATCGATCATCTCAATGGGCATTAAATTTACAGCCTCTCTTGTCTCTGCCATACTGTGAGTAGGTTAGCCATGGACTTTAATAGAGTGCTGCAATGGCCCTCTATTGCTATAGTACAGCATCTAGTTTACCGGTGCTTACTGGACCATCATTAGCACCAGCAGTGGCTCACACGGGCAGCAGTATAGCTTCCTTTTATTTCGCCTGGGATTGGGGCTGGCAAGGTCATCTAACTTTGCAGCCAGAAACAGAATAGGCAAAGATAGGCATACCTGTGATTGTGCAACGCGCACTCAGCAGTAGGTTTCAGCATAATCCTGGTATACCGTTGGTAAAAAACGTAAGGTTATGGGCTACACACAAATAGGCACTTTCTGTCAGCTGGGGCGGGAGTGTGCCATTCCCAAGAGGGTGCGGTTTTCCTTGCTAGGGCTGATATGGAGGGGAGGGAGCACTAATACGGACAACTACCAGAGCACATTTGCAGTCAGAGTTAAGAGGATGCAGGTACATTACTCATAGGTTTACCTCATGTCCCCTGATCAAAATTGATTGCATGTCACCAGTTGCTCCAGTTAAGCGAATTTTCCTTGGGAGTTGGCAGCTAACACTGGGACTGCAATTTTGGTGGTCAACCAGTTGGCAGGCCCTTTAGATGTGGGTTTCTAGTCCAGGCATGTCCAAGTAAGGGTTAAGGTGCCTGAAGTTTGTCCTGGGATACAAGTTCACAGGCATGTGGAGCAGCAGAACCGAAAGGGGCTTTGTTCGACCTCTGGGTCAAAGATCCTGGTAGGTCCACTTAGCATTTCATCCTTCTGAGGTCGATAAAACGAGTACCATTGAGTTAAGTAACAATAAAGTTGGGTAAATTCTCCCGCCCTATAGCCTTGGCGGGCAGCCATGCAGGTTGTGGAAGTTGTCATCCATCGAGTGGGCTACGGTCCAATAATTGGGGGAAACTCTGGGTTAAAGCACAAAAGGGCTGCAAAAGATTAAAGAACACCTGGCATTCCCAGTATTCAAAGAAGGGCAGGTATTTATACATATGGTTCCCCTCCGGTTCACTGTCTTGTTTGCTACCTGGTATACTAGCAGAAGTTTGGGAGGGCAAGGCGTCACCTAGGGTGGTGACTGGCTGAATTCGAGGGACTTGCTTCGACAAGCGCTATACACAGATAACTGGGTCTGAGGAAGTAAGGCGGGATTGATAACTCTTACTTCTACCCGCATTGGCGCATTGGCTGGTCAAAGGTATTGCTCTTCAGCCAGGCAAGGTAACACCTAACCAACACCAAACTAATGGTTTTAGGTCATCCTGGGTGCATATACACTCCCTGGGGGTATGGACACCAGGGGGGGCAACACAGCACCAGTTGGAAGGTGCCATTATACTAAATGGGGGGGGGGGGCCAGGTCGATCCTACTATGTCTCTCCTTTTCAGGGCAGCACTGAAGGGCTGGGCGAGTGCCCCGGATACTGGGTCCCCCTTCGAGGGTCAGACTCGGCAGGACATGCTTGCAGGTTGGGCGATGGGAATCCCAAGGCGTCTACGGGTACAGCCGGCCGTAAGCCACCCTGGAGAGGGGTAGTGTTATTGTGCAGGCACGAGAACAGCTCCTGTAGAAGCAGTGGCACGGGCGGGGGAGGCTCCCCTCCCATCTCTGTGGTCTGACACCTGGGAAGCAATTATCGACTTTTCAGGGTAGGAGGGTCATGTTGCCTGAATTGAATTCCTCCTGGTGCAAGTTATGCAACCTTTGGGGGGCATGTGAGTTTGATGGTCAGAGATACCCAATGTAGTAGGGGAGGGGCCCGGCCAGGGGGGCCGTGGAAAACTCACGCAGGAAAGTTAAGAGTGCCAGGTGTGGAGGCCCTGAACAGAGGGGTTTGGTTTTACCAGGCATGGCCGGCCGCATACTAAAGTCCACAGGGATTTTAAAAGGATGATGGCACCTGTCCAGAAGGGGCATGCTGGCCTCCGGTCCAGTATGGGCTTGGACTTGTTTTGCGGGGCCTGGGCAGGCCCTCAAATCATCAGGATGTAGGTAAGAATGCCTACCTTGGTGGGGGGCCCTGGTTGTGACGGTGGCCACACCCAGAGCTGTGGTGGAGTTACAGGGCGATCCAGAGGCTGTAAGGTACAGACGGGTACCCTCTGCAGGAGCACAACAAGGGTGCAAAAGCCAAGTGTACCCAGGGATGTCCTAGCGTTGTCCCCTGGAAGAGCGACGGCGCCCCGTTAGTCCTACGGGCGGTTGTGGGCCTGAGCAACCGGGGGCTGCCTGGAACGCTCCGCCCCCTTTGGGGGCGTGAGTAAGGGCGTGGACTGGCGGGCCACCGCTGGGAGGGTTGGCCCCTCCCAAAATTGGTAAGCACCGAATGGCGACGGCCACGGTGTAACTTGGCTCATCAGGCGGGCAGGCGGCGTAGGGGGGCTTGCCTGCCCTTGGATCGCCTGTAAGATAACCCACCATGTTGGCATATTTGTTATGCAAATAAACCTGCAGCAATTTTCTCCACAAACAATGTGTCGTGTGGTTTATTTACTAATGATATTGCTGTATGTGGTATGGGGAGTGTTGCCGATATTGGCACTATGTCGGCTGCCCGTGGTCCACGAAGGGGACCCTTCTAAGAGGGCGGCTGCCTTAGTGCCACATGAGGGCACACGAGTCAGTCCAGTCGTTGGGGACCCCCGATGGATCCGCGTGCCTCGTCACTTCCGGTAAGGGGGGGCGGGGGAGGCAGTATAAGTGCTTCTCCCCGCCCATCTGGCGGCCTCTTGGTGGCTGCCCGTTACGCTGTTTCCCTCCCTACCGCTTACCCGGCGTACGTGCAGGGTTTTGGGTGGGAGAAGTATACTAACGTGTTATTTTGTGTTGCAGGCGGAGTTACAAGGTGATCCAGAGGCTGTAAGGTACAGACGGGTACCCTCTGCAGGAGCACAACAAGGGTGCAAAAGCCAAGTGTACCCAGGGATGTCCTAGCGTTGTCCCCTGGAAGAGCGACGGCGCCCCGTTAATCCTACGGGCGGTTGTGGGCCTGAGCAACCGGTGGCTGCCTGGAACGCTCCTCCCCCCTTTTGGGGGCGTGAGTAAGGGCGTGGACTGGCGGGCCACCGCTGGGAGGGTTGGCCCCTCCCAAAATTGGTAAGCACCGAATGGCGACGGCCACGGTGTAACTTGGCTCATCAGGCGGGCAGGCGGCGTAGGGGGGCTTGCCTGCCCTTGGATCGCCCGTAAGATAACCCACCATGTTGGCATATTTGTTATGCAAATAAACCTGCAGCAATTTTCTCCACAAACAATGTGTCGTGTGGTTTATTTACTAATGATATTGCTGTATGTGGTATGGGGAGTGTTGCCGATATTGGCACTAATGGCTTTCCCAGTGCTTAGCTGCCAGGTGGTCCATTTCCGCAGCACGCCCTGGCCATATACACTGGGTCATTCGTAGACCCCCCCCCCATCCCCTTTGCAGCCGCGCCATTCACAAACATCTCCACGGGGAGCTCATGTGCCACAAAGCCCACTGCGATACCCAGCCAAGCCTAAAGGGGGTGTTCCGCCTGACATACAGAAATTCAGATAAATCCAAACAAGTGCGGCCTTTGAAGGGCCGGTAGGGTTGGACAGAGTCAGTCACACGCCAGCCTCATCTGACCTGTGACATACTGTCTCCCAGCCCTCTGGCCTTTGCCGAATCTCGCTATGAGCCGCTCCTTTCCTGTAAGAGGTACTTTTCCATGTATTTGTTGCTCTGCAAAGGGGAGGAGGGGGGAGCCATTGCACCCAATGCACAGCGAGGTAGAGCACTCCGTAAAATCGATATCTGCCTTCTGTCTATACGGATGATGTGTGTCCTGGGACCATCAATATCAAATGACAACCCCCCTCCCATCCCCCATAAAAAACACCTCCCTTGGAGCTGCCAGGCTTATACTTGGTATATGCGTAAAGCTTCGGGAGAGAGCGGCTACTTCCGACTGCCTCTTCCTAGACAATGCTATTCAGAAGAAATGGTACCCTTATTTGTGCAGCGCACAGCCTGTCATTGGCTTTTCAAAGGTGTCAGTGTGTATGCCGAGCTCCAGGCCGCTGCTTTAAAGATGTCTTGTAGTATACAGTTAGTAATAAGGGTTACCACAGGCCCCCAGGGTTTTCGTACAGTAATTAGTATGCACTATTTTAGCTATGAACTTTCTTCTGAGCCACTGCGGGTTCGTTTGTCATCCAAATTTTAGCACCAGACTCCATTTTAGCAATTAAGTGCTCTATGAAATCTTAAAATATAGAATCATAAAGTCGCCCTCCCAGCAACACGTGTGTAGACTCCTCTTAGCATAAGTGGATGTTTGAAGAAAACGGACTATTTCAATGTTTAATTAACATGAAAAGATGAAAGGACCTTGGCCATAAATCTTGCAGTGTGTGCACCATACTATGTAAAGGGATATTAAACGGTTACATTTGAAATTCGCGACTATAAATGCTATCTTGAAAGTCAGTAATTTTACATCTGCCTCGAGTACGGATTTTAACTGTTGGCCTATTAGCCTTGATGCAAACAGGTTATGGCAGGGGAGACTTGCCACACCCACCAATAACAATCTGCAGCCATCCAAGCATATCTTTTTGGAGAAAAAAATGCTTTATGAAAAGGCTTCAGAGAGACAGGATGTGGGGAGGTGGGCGGGGGGAATCAGAGGAAGAATTATGAAGGACGTCATGGAAAGAACAACCCATTTTTGTTTTCTTGCTCCTGGGTCCCAAATCTCGGGCTTACCGATCCCAGCCTTCTTCACCACCAAGCACAAACATCTTCCCCTCCACATCCGCTACACCCGGACGATACCACCTCTCTTTCATGGGGGAGCACACGGACCATGTGTTGCTCTTGGGCTGGTAACATTCCACCTTGTCAGTGTTTTCAGTCGTGGCATGCCAGCCAACAATAAGGCGCATAATTCCAACAGGGAGGATTATTTTAAGTCTGCTGGATTTATAATGGTAACCGTTACTTTCTGTCTATTTTAGAGGTTAAAGATATGTAGGGGGACTGATGCATTAAGGTTGGTTTCGCTAATACAAAAGGCTTGGGCTGGCACGTTACCTCCTTGCAGTGCAATGCCATCGACAACCCATACCGAGTTGGGTGGCATTTGGGTGTGTGATCCAGGGGCGTGTCACAGCCCCTGAAGTGCAGGGGGTCCACCGTCAGGCGTCCCTCTATTCAGTCTAAGGTCTTCCGATTCTGAAGGGGTCACTTCATTGAGTGTCCGGGCTGGTGTGACCTCCACTCCCTATCAATTCGCCCAGGAAGTCAGCGTTAATATTGTGAAAGGAGTCTGTAGAGGGCCACTTCTGTGTTACCGCGTGCTGCCCAGGGAACATGGATCATACATGTACGCTTCATAGATCCGAAGCACCTATGTGCACCGTGTTCTATGGGATTCGAGTGAAAAGATGCAAACTGACAGGGGCTACTGTAGTTCACTCAGTCATGCCGCCTTCCACAGCGGCCATCAGTGCGGGCTGAGCACCGCCCCCTGAAGGACTGCCTTGTCTTGCTGCTCAGGATCTCAGGCGCCTGTGTTATGCCCCTAGGTCCACCCTTTCGTTCAGACAAAGACACGCTGGGCCTGATTCACACATATTTTGATATGAATTAGTTTGACTTACTCTTATAGTACTTCTTTCCTTGCCTGAATTCCAGGAGTAAGCCATGGGAGCCAAATCCACAGAGGCCCACAACAACTTCAGAGCCGCCACCAATGCCCACCACCAACTCATCAGATAAACGAGGAAAAAAGCGATTTAAGACAGAATCTCCACTCACGCACACAACAGCAAAGAACTCTTCAACATCATCAAGGAGTTCGCCCAACCCACCAGCGAGTCCACCGACATCCCTCCCTCACAAGACCTCTGCAAAAAACTCAGCACCTTTTTCCACCACAAAATCAAGAGCATCTACGACAACTTCTACGAAGACAACCAACACACTGAACCCTCACCAACCACCCCCGACACCCTGAAGCCAGCGATCGACAACTGGACAGCCCTCACCACCGAAGACACACTGAAGATGATGAAGTCAATCCACTCCGGGGCCCCCACGGACCCCTGTCCCCACCACATTTTCAACAGAGCCGCCGACACCATCGCACCCATGCTCTGCCACACCATCAACCACTCCCTGGCAACCGCCTCGTTCCCCGACAACTGGAAGCACGCCGAGATCAATCCCCTCCTGAAGAAACCCTCGGCGAACCCCACCGACCTCAAAAACTACAGACCCATCTCCCTGCTCCCGTTCCCAGCGAAAGTCATCGAGAAATCCATCAACAGCCTACTCGCCACATTCATCGAAGAGCACAACATCCTCGACTCCTCCCAACCCGGCTTCAGAAAAAACCACAGTACGGAAACCGCCCTCCTTGCCGCAACAGACGACATCCGCACCCTACTGGACAAAGGAGAAACAGCAGCCCTCATCCTCCTCGACCTCTCAGCGGCATTCGACACAGTCTCTCACCGCACCCTAATACGCAGACTCCATGATGCAGGGATCCAAGACAAGGCCCTCGATTGGATCCGCTCCTTCCTCTCCAGCAGAACGCAGCAGGTCAGACTCCCCCCTTTCCTCTCGGACCCTACACCAACCACCTGCGGAGTCCCCCAGGGGTCCTTCCTCAGCCCTACGCTCTTCAACGTCTACATGGCTCCGCTCGCCCCCATCGTCAGAACCTACGGACTCAACATTGTGTCATACGCAGACGACACCCAACTCATCCTCTCCCTATCCAACGAACCTAACACCGCCAGACACAACTTTCGAGAAGGCATGGAAGCCGTCGCCAAATGGAGGAAAAACAGCTGCCTACAACTAAACACCAACAAAACGGAAGTACTCATCATGGGCCCAAACCCTGACGCCTGGAACGACACCTGGTGGCCCCCCGCCCTCGGAAGCCTGCCCACCCCCACGGACCACGCACGCAACCTGGGAATCATCCTGGACTCAGAGCTCAAAATGGACCGCCAGATCAACTCCGTCTCGTCCTCCTCCTTCCACACCCTCCGCCTCCTACGTAAGACCTTCAAATGGATCCCCCTCGAACACAGAAAGACCGTCACTCACGCCCTGGTCACCAGCAGACTCGACTACGGCAACGCACTCTATGCCGAAATAAACAAAAACCTCACCCGCAAGCTACAGAACATCCAGAACGCCACCGCAAGACTGGTCCTCAACCTTCCAAGACACTGCCACCTCTCCCAGCACCTGCGCACACTCCACTGGCTCCCCATCGAAGCTAGAGTCACCTTCAAGATGCTCACCCACGCTCACAAGGCCCTCCACGACACCGGACCGGCATACCTGAACAGCCAACTCAAATTCCACACCCCCCAAAGGACCCTACGATCAGCCCAGCTCTCCTATGCCGTGGTCCCCCGCACCAGAAAGACCAGATCGGGAGGCCGCTCCTTCTCCTTCCTCGCGGCCAGAGCCTGGAACGACCTTCCGCTCCACCTCAGACAGACAACATCGCTCCCCATCTTCGCAAGAAACCTCAAAACCTGGCTCTTCGACAGACCCCCTCCTTGATGGACTGGAACCTGCAAACTCCCCCGCCCCCCAGCGCCTTGAGACCCCTACGGGTGAGTAGTCGCGCATAACAAACACCTGTTTGATTCACCTGATTGGGTAACCCTGACTTACTCCTGCACTTTAGGAGTAAGTTGGGAGCACCGCAAGAGTGATTCACAGCAAAATGTTAGCGAATGGGGCCTGCAGTGCCTAGTGACTGGTGCGTGATGTACTTTGAAAGTCTCTGCACTGATCATAAGCCCACACCACCACTACCCTCACCCTTTACCACTGCTGCATGTGCGGGCGGTGTAAAGCTTGGTAGCTCCGTAGTATACACACGCGCTGGGTCTCTGTGGCACACAGCTGTCCGCAGCATTGTGTGGCTAAATTTCCCGGCACCGGCTGCATCTGGGGCTTTGAAACATCTGCAAAGGTGTGCTTGGTAGACCACGTTGTACCTACGTGCATGAACATCTGGCCCTTCGTTTCTTTCTACCCGGTCCTGCCAGAGGATTAGGCAGACTTTTATTTGGATAATAAACCTAAACTGACAGTATTTATATGGGAGGAAGAACAACGAGAGCCGCCGAAGACACAAGAGCATGACGTAATGAGGATTAGGAATATTTCTGGAAAAACAAATATTGGCCTTTCGTGTGCATGTGACTCATTTGGCACAGACATCCGTCCCTCAGCTGTTTACACTGAACACGAGCTGAGCAAGTCTGAGTTCTAATAACAATGACCTGGATTCACACGGGACTGACCCATGCTCCCCGGCGCCAAGGCCATACATAATATGACCACACAGACAGCTTCAGTGATACAGCGCTTACCACAAGTGTCTCTTGGCGCTTAAATCCGACGTGTTATTATCTTGTTCTGATATGTCTGCCATTAGTCGGGCCTCGGGCCTTAGCACTGAACTCCCCGGCTATCTTGTGATGACCTGTTGTGCGTCCTGTGTTCTGGCCGGCCTCTGGCCGGGTACCGGTCCATGAGCTGTGGGCATCTGACTCTGGTTGGGTTCTGACTGAGGGCTTTGACGCACTGCTTACACATCTGTGAGGTCCATAGCGTGGCCTTTGTGTGACAATTAGAGAAGTCCTGCGCCTGGTGGTGCTGGCTGTGCGCTATCTTTGAGTTGTGTTAGTTTATGTCAGATTTCCTGTTTCGTGTGCTTGGTTGGAGGGAGGGGTGTTTTGGTGACAAGTGCTGGTTGTTCTCTGGTGGGAGGTATATGGGAAGCTTTGTCTAATGTGCACCAATTGATGTTTGTTGTTTCATTGGAACAAGTGTATTTAGTATGTTCGCCTAACAGTGGGCCGACACCCAGCGCGGTTAGCGAAGGCCAATATGGCCAGATCTATCAACAGCCATAAGCACCTTAGTAATAGGGACACTAAAGAAAATGGGAGTTAGGGAACAAAATGCTTGGAAGACTTTGATGTGGACTATTCCTGCCACGTTTAATGTCTCTGATAAAAACATTGCCACAGCTAAGAGTTGTTGGGGGAAACTCTTTCCATTCCATGTGGAGATTTACACCTTCTGCTGCCATTCAGGAGCGTTGCTACCGTGGTGCAGCAGGTTCAGTGGTATGTGGCCCAGATGCATGAGGGGCCTAGTGAACCCTGACAATATTGTATTTTACTAACTCAACAGCACTCCTTGCTGTACTGCTGCTTCCGTTCACAAACATTCCCACATGCATGCATAGAAAGCTGCAACACTCACAGGCTGCCAGGCAAGGGAGTAGCCAGGAAAATAAAATGCCCCCCACTTGGAGCCATAGGACAATAATTGAGCGAAGTGAGTGACACCGACCCTACCTAGGAAAGCCAGTGGGAATTGTTTACCAGAGAAAGATTTGCAAATAATGTGCAAAATGATGCATTTTATAGCATGAGCTTAAAAGAACTTGACCAAAAACTGCATGTACCAGTATTGATTTCTTTCTTTTATTTGTTCCTTTCTACATCTTTTCTCTCTCTTCTTTTATTCTGTTTTAATCTAGTTTTTATTTACATCTTTCTTTCCTCATTTCTATTATTCTTTATTTGCTTCTTTCAATTTTCCTTTCATTCCTTCTTTCCACATTTCTTTCCTTCTGTCTATCCTTCTTTCATTCCATCTCTCATCCTTTCTAGCCTTCTGTCCTTAATATTCTTTTTATTTTCTGTCCTTCTTTCCATGTTTCATTCCTTCTTCTCAATCCTTCCTTTTTTCTTTTCTTTTCCCCTCATTTCTTCTTATAATCCTCTGTCTTCTTTCTCAGTTTTTAATCCATCTTTCTTTTTGTATTCCTTCCCTTCATTAATTCAATCTCTTCTTTCATCCATCATTCTTCCTTCTCTCTCATTTCTTCTTTCCATTATTTCATTCAGTTTTTTGCTCTCCTAATTTCTTTCCCTCCTTGCATTTTCTATTTCTTTCTTCCCTCTACCTTTTCTTCCAGCTGATTTTCTTTCCATCCATCCTTCATTCTTTATTTCTTTACTTGCTTTGCATCCTTCCTTTTCTTTCTATCTGCTTTCCCTATTTTCATTCCTTTTCTTCAATGCCATGTTGCCATTTTTCTTTTTTTTCTTTTCATCTTTTTCCTTGTTTACTTTGTACTCTTCTTCATTTATTTGCTCACTCCATTTGCTTCTCACATTTTTTTCTTTGGCTTTGTAATAATTCTCTTTCTCATAGTTTTTGGCTTCTTTAGCACCCACCCAACATCTTGCGATGACCTTCAAGTCACAGATCAAAGTAAGAAAAAGTCATAAAACAATTTCATCTGCCCCAGTGGCACCCCTGCTTAAGCCAGACCCCCCACCCCAGGATATTTAAAAGATTTTGACATTTTGCGGCAAAAAAATGTACATTTTACAGCATTATTGTGGCACATTATTTTATCACTGTATGAAGCACGTCATGGTAGAGTTACATTGTGAGCGCCATGTGAATACCTCAGCATTGGATGCCAGTGCAACATGCTGATAAAGTATTGTGTTTACTATTATATACTTATAGTATGTGAGGTTAGTACAGAGTTCCCAGACAGCTCTGTCAAAATACCTCCAATATGACCTACAATGGCACCGCCTATTAACTGTACAGGGACCAAGGCATGCAGCTCTTCCAAGTGAAAGCTCCTCAAACCTGACAGGCGGCAGCCTCTGCAGTTCTAGTTTTAAGATGCACGCATATTCACCGGGGGACCTCAGACCTGACAGACTAGTACATTTTGCTATACCTGTATGGAGAACTTGTCTGCTCATTCTGAAAAAGAGGCCAGAGGCAGAGGCTTGTGCCCAGCAGGGCCTGTGGAAGATGAAATGTGTACCGGAGCAAACATTAAAAATGTGCCCGCTGCTCGCATATTTTTGCCGGTTCTCTCCCCACTTCTGGTCTCTCTCTCTCTCTTGTTCCCCTTCATTCTGTCTAGTAGCAGCTGGCAAGGGATGGGGTGGTAGGGCGGGGGCGATAAGCAGGGAACAAAATATATAAAATAAAAAACCCTTACCTCCGTCCCCACAGCCGCTGGTCGCCGTCTCTCCTCCGTTGCTTCGACCCGGAACCAGGAAGCATACATGCTCCCCTAAGCCAATTACAATGCTGCAATGCAGTTGTGATTGGTCTGAGCGCCGTGGTGTGTATGTATGCTCTTCACCAGGCTGTGCATTACAGCCTGGTGGGGGACATGCTAAGTGAGCATGAATGTTTGGCCAGCCAAGCCGTAATATCCACTTAGAGTGTGCCCACCACTCCTCCCCCTGTGACCCCAGCCCTGCCCTAACCCAGCCCCGAACCTACAAAAAATAAATGATTATAACGACGTGATAATCATTTTATTTTTCCTTTTTTCTGCTCTGAGAGCAGTGGGGCGAAGCTCCTCCGCCTTAGCGGAGGAGCCGCCACTGATTCTGTCTATCTATCGCTCCTCCTCACCTGCTGACAACCGTGTCTTCGAGAACGGCTCTTACCCTTTTTTTCCTCTCCTTTTCTTTGTTCGTTCCCCTGTGAAATGGATCCAAAAAGGGAAAAACAAACCCACATTACTGAAAATGTCTTCTTTTTCAGACATTTTTCCCTTCCCAAGTGCAGTCTCGGGACAGAGAAACAAAAGGCAAACAAAATGTTCAAGCAAGACAAAGTGGCCGCAAAATATTAGTTTTATTCATAGCCAAACAGATTGGTGCCACTTTACAGAGTTTGCCAGCAGTGGCAGCTGGTGACATTTGAAAGTGGTGAGTTGTAAAACAATTGTCGTACTTCAATGCGGCGAGCGAGCGTAGCGAGTGAGCCTGAACCTCTTATTGGGGGTTCGGGGGGGTTCTCCCCCCGAGAAAATTTTGAAAAAAGAGTGGGCAAATGGTGCATTTTCAAGCAAACCAGAAGGTGTGAAGAACAGCCCTGGAATGCTTTCTACCCAGAACTCAGGATCCTTCCCACCTGGCAGTGCCCAAGGAAAAAATGAAAACCTGCCTCTTCAAGGAGGCTTTTCTAGCCCTCTACAAAACTCACAGGATGCCTCCCATCCCATCCAAGGAAAAAGTCCCTGAAAAATGTTAAAGTGCCGCAGAGGAGCTCTGTGAACTGAGTAAAAAACAAGTGACCTGAGCCTGTCAGATTTTGCTCATCCTGTGCGTATGTAGGGGTTTTGGTTACACATGAAATACATCTAGACTCAATATCCAAAACAGCATTACAAAGTGGCCACCAGCCAAAAGTCAGCGCACAACAATTCAATTAAATACATAAATAAATGAAGTGAGAGAGATCCCGCGTAAGCGCAGCGACTGATGTAAGGATAAGAATAGCAACCTATTATACAGTACCAAACAAGAAAGCTGCATCATGAAATACTATTTCGGGCCGTTTCGTTTCTGATAACCAGGAAAACAATAAAACGAGTCCATCTTTCACCACTTGAGTGAATTACTGTAATATCACAGTGTTGATTATCTGTTTTCCCCCCCCAGGCATACCTATCCCATGATATGGTGAGAAGGTTACCCGTTGCTTGATGTTGTTTCAAAAAACCCTGTGTTGCACTATGAACATCACAGTTAAGGAAGCGAAGCAACGGATGGCAAAGCCTTTTCTCAAATATTCCCCACCCCCCACCGCTAGAGAGTCTTATGGACAGCAGATGGCTTAATTTCGAAATGCCCAATATCGCAAAAAGAATCCTGGCTATTGCACCAAAACTAATAAACCTGGATCATTTAAATGGTCGCACAAATTAAGAATACAACTGAACCCTCCCAGATTTTGCATTTCATGTTTAAATATTTTATTGTGACCCGCGTGGTTGAAAGTACAGGAAATGACAAAATCATATAGAATATATGCTGATTCCGTAAACTCGGCATGCATTATTTCATGCCTATAATTTCAAATCTCATATCTAGATTAGCTGTTTGGAACATACATACCACGATGTGGTCAGTATGTTTCTGGCGTTTTATCAATGGGAAGTTTTTGCGCAGATAGACATATTGAAGAGTATCTGTATGTCTGGCCATAAACACATTATTCAATGCAGTGCCGCACAGAATCACTGGACTGGATGGCGCTAGAAGTTCACAAAGCAGAATATCAGCGTGTGGGCGGCAGGGCGACGGGAAAGTCGGTGGGGAATTAACAAAGGTTACTGCTCAACATGCCTTTGTACAGTGTACAGAAACTCGTCTGTGTGTGTACAGTAACCCTCACCTTCATAACACGGATATGTAAGGCAGAGAGCAGAGAGTAAAAATGTGTGCTGAAAGGAGGTTCAAATGTGTGACAGAGGAGAGAGCAAGAGGGCGCACAAGAGTGGAAGTGATGGGGTTTACGAGTGAAAGGAGAATTTGGGAGAGGGAAGGAAGGCTGTGGGTGTGTCTAACAGAGAGCAAAAGAGTGTGCAAGTGTGTGGGCTGATAAGACGAGGTTGTGGAAAAGAGGAGTACCTCTGAGAGAGGAAATTCAGAAGAAAGCATGGCGGTAAGGTCTGTGAAAGGAAGCTGTGAGGAAGGTGTGAGAGACAGTAGTGAAATGACTGTCAGGAAGAGAGGTGCGTGTGTCCTTCCTTCCAGAATGAGGGAAGAGAGAGGTGGGACGTGCAAATGACAAGAGTAAGATTTGAGGGTTACAGAGGAGGGAATAAGAAGTAAGGGGTGACAAAGGGGAAGATGTGATGAAGGTGCATTTAAGAAGAGGAAGCGAGACGAATGATACAAAAGAAACGCAGTACATGCTAAAAAAAAACATTATTGGGTAAGAACGAGAGGCTACAACAATCTGCAGCCCTCTTGTGATTAATACTGTCTGCAGAGATACAATAAAAAGGAATATCGGCGCTCACCTTCCTGACTTAGTCGCAGCCTGCTGTTGCTCTGTGTGCCTTGCATGCAACACTTCTGTGAAGCGCTATGCCTTGAACAGGTGCAACATGTGTTGCTGCAGCTCCGCAAGGGACCCCAATGGCTGTAGTGATTGCCAAGGACCTGCAGTCTTGTGTACTCCAAAGCATTGCTGCTGAACTGAGGGAAGGCATTTCTCCCAAGTAGAACTGTGCAGTTGCGGCCGGCAAAACGGGCGGGTGGGTTCGCGCGGTGGGGAGGGAAGTGGGTAATCTTTATATAAAATAAAAAAAACGTACCTTGCTCCAGTTCCACGACCAATTCATCCCGCGCCGACGCCTCAGCTCCTACTGCCTGGCGCGTTTTAGGCAGCCTCCCTCCTCCTGCTCCCCTAAGCCAATCACAACGCTGCAATGGCAGCGTTGTGATTGGTGAGGCGCAGCGGAGAGCGCCCCAGCTGGGCCATTTTCTCTATGTAGGCTGCATGCAGCAGCCTACGTAGAGAAAAAGGGAGTGCGCATGACCGAGTTGGTCGGCCCTGGGGCCGACCAAACAGTCAGTACCCACAACAGTGGGCAAAGCCACTCCCCCCCTGTCCTCGAGAAGGACCGCCCACCCGCCCGCACCCAACCAGGCACTCCAGGCATTCTGCTTTCTCGCAGTGCGAGAAGCAGAAACATAAAATGGTAGTTTTACCATTTTATGTTTCTGCCTTCTCGCAGTGCGAGAAAGCAGTGGGGCGACGCCCCCACGCCCCTATGGGGGAGCCGCCTGAAGCGCTACTTTCGTTTTCTCTTCTTTCTTTCAAGAGCATTGTTTTCCTCTTTGCTCTGTGTGGCGCGCGCAGTTGAGAATGCAAGCTCTGAAGTGTACAATGGTGTCAATGGGCATTGACACGATTGTACATTCGTTACTGTAATTCCTAATGCAGCAGGAGGAATCGGGCATCTATTACGACTGCCATGTAGTGACGTGTGTGCGTACAGCCAATAAGATGGCACCATTTTCTTTTGCTGTCTGCCAGAGACCTTTTTTTGCGGCCAAAAAGATAAATATTGGGGTCATCGCCCTCGGCTAATTTTGTGATTATTTCGCGAATCCGAAATCACGAAATGCTGGAGGGGCTGTAAAGCTGACTTAGAGGGTACGCCACTATGCCCTTGTAGCCAGGCATACCTCTGGGAATGTCAGGTGAATGTTTCCGAAGGCTCCTAGTCTACCTGCGTGGAGTTAGTTGTTCCTAGTGGAGGACTCTGCACATGGGGAAAGGTGTTTTCTGTGCAAATGCACATTTTTCTTTTTTCTCTGCCGTAAAACATTTTTTAGCTATGAAGAAAGCCCTTCTGCTACACCATCTCCAAATCTGGAGTTGATTCCTTCCCCTTTCCAACCTGGTGGGGGAATCACTTCAGCCCTTATATAGAGTAAATCATCACCAATTTCTACAGTAGGAATGGGACGGATGAAGAAGAATTTGGGAATGCCCACATGTGCATGTTTCTGGGTACTCCCAGCAACCATGGCAAACCACTCCTTAGTACACTCAATTCCCTCTCCCTGAGATGGATTCACTATGGCAGATATCTCAGCACTTGTGGTGGAGGAGCCCGCTATAATAAATACACACACACTTGCCAGGTGAATTTCAGGCAGAAACAAAAAAGGTGAAATTGGTCTTAAACTTATATATGCAACCGAGTTTGTCCTTGCGAATAGGCCTAAAGGTTATGTTATGCTTTGCTTATGTTATGGTTTGTTATACTTTGGTATATTTTGTTTTGTAATACTCAGGGAAGGGAAAGGAATTATATCACCCTTAAGTCTACCTAGACGTGGGTGTGTATGAGCACAAACGTCAGAAGCCAGTCCAGGACCAAAGAGATTTCAAGCAAATCCAAAAAGTGAAATAATACAAAGATGCAAATTCACTTGCAGGGTTGTCAAGTTTCACGGATCCATGTGTCAATAGCTCATTTATTGTGGTTCTTTTGGTCCTGAATTCACAATGAGATAAACAGGGCTACAGGTACCAGGATGCAAACAAAAAACCTAGGCTGCCTGCCCTACTCAGGCACGAACCTAGGTGACTTCACTGCTCTGCGTGTGAGGTATAGACTCAAGTAATGCTATGAAGATCTCCAGGGGAAGAGTCACCATTGTAAGGGACAGGTCCTATTGTGCTTACTTTGTAAATGGGCAGCATGCGTCAAGCCTGCTCACTGCATCCATCTGCGCATCCTGCACACCTCTAATGGTCAATTCTCAAAGAACCTGCCCTGCACCCTCCAGGTGACCCTTAGCCCCAGGCACTGGAGCACCTTGAATTGTGTTCTGCCCACAGCCCTCCATCCCCGGTCCTCCCCACCACAATGGCACTCCACAACCTTCAGAAGGTTGTGGGAAGGATTGGGGCTGTCAGTATAAAAGTAACCCAGGATTAATGAGGGAAGGAGGTCTGAAGGAAACTGGATTTGTGCCATACTATAGCCTGTATGCAAGTAGTAGTTTATTATTAGTAGAGATTAGATCTGCTTGGATCCAGACACATACTTACGAGCTGTAGGTACTGTTACCTGGGCTAGTTCACCAGGTAGTGGATGAAGAGTTTTTATTTTCCTCTTGAATTGAAGCAGATTTTCTTAGCATCTGAGTTCTTCAAAACGAGCGTTCTAAAGAAATGGGGCCACATCAGAAAATGATTGGATGAAAATGTAATTTTATCTTTGCTTCCTAGATTCTTCTTGCTCTGAGAGATCTTCTGGGATGAGGCTAGGTATGATGGATGTGTAAGAGGAACAGTCTTGGACATTAAGCAAGCAAGTTTGAACGCGATGCAAGCTTCAGCCGGGAGACAATATACATATATCAATACACAGGTCATGTGATGGATCAAACCTTTTCTTTCCCGATAGAAGTCTGTCTGGCTGAGTGCAGCACGGTCTTGAGGAATGATAATGAGGCTCTTGGGAGTTCATTCGGTGCTGATTTTCCATGTTCCACGCACGAAATTGCTCGGGATTGGACAGAAGAGGAGGTTTTTGGGGTTTATAAACATTGTATATGCCATGCAGACTATGCAAAATGTGTGAATTATAGTGACGTGCTGTTATGTTTAGTTATATTGTATGTTTTGTTCAGTTACCTACTTATGTATTGCTTTTCTAGTTTTGTCATAATTTGTTTTGAGGTGCTTTTTGGATTTTATTAATGTTTTCTTATTTATATTATTATTTGCTGTTTTCTTATCATTTATTTGTAGTGTTTCAGTATTGTGTTTGGCTTATCTGTCCTTTTTCACATTCCTACACGTTTCATTACGTTTGTTATGCTTCGTTGTCCGACGTTATACTCAATACAATATCTAGACTGGGTGAGGTGAGATCTGAGACGCTACTGTCATTATTTGGGAGCCAGTATATGATCTGTAGGAGGGAAGCAGGGTCTTCATTTCATATGACCTCGGTTTCCCTCTTCACAGATGGAACACACTCTTGCAATATCCGGATAACTACTCACAGAGTGCAGCTTCCCAGAGTACTTCTTCTCTTTGAGTTACTAAAGGTCAAGAACTGAGGCTCTCTGACTTCTGTGGGACATAAGTCTCCCTTCAAAAACAGTCGAGGGGCTTTCATTTCTGGTCAAACATACAAAATAAACATCTGTTTACTATGATAATTGTTCTAATAATGGGTTTCAGAGTGGATTGACAAGCATGCAGTGAACCGTTTCATGTGAGCAGCAGTGAGGCCACCTTATTAACAAAACTCAAAGAAAAGTAGTTACACGTAGGTAGATATATGTGTGAACAAATGCCTGTGTGCGTATCGGAAAGAGGCTTCTAACTTACAGCTCTGCCTCAGTTTGCAGTGCTGGAGTGACACCTAATTGATGGGTTACTTTTCGCAAGTCCACCTTCCCCTAAGAGGCACCATCAAATTGTGGACCCTACTTACAATGGCCAAAGTCCTGTCCTCGGGCATTCATGTCTCTTCTTTGGTCTTTTTTTGGGACCCATTCCTGCTTGAGCTTGGGTAGATATGCATACAGATGACTTAGTTTGGTGAATGATGGCGCATGTCTGAAGGCGAATCTTATGGAGAAGAGTCAGGACCAACTTGGGACAGGTACCCTTTTTAAATTGCAATTGGTTGATTTGTTGTTGGTAGATGTGTTTGGGGAAGTGTCTTCCATACAGGAGTCATGACTGTTTTCTGTTATGTATTGTTCACTTACTATGTTGGGAGTAGGCTAGAATTTGTTCCTAATCCCTGGGGTTCTCTGTCATCCTCTTTAGTCAGTTTCCTCAAGGGCCATTGCAGCATTGCACAGTGTGTCGGTCTGTCTGCCACTCTACTTTCACCATATTTTTCTACTAGTGACTCTTGTGGCACTACCGGTTTCCCAGATCAGCCATGAATCTCTTGCTGTGGGTGTTGAAGGACAGTATCCATGGGTACGAAATGGCTGTGTCGTTTGTGACATATCCCTATGAAGGCCTTTCCTTTATCATGGAAATAGAAAGGTTGGCGCGCACAATGTAATGAGTATCAAAGTAATCAAAAAGCAATCAGTAAGAAGCAGTTCTAGGCTTGAAATGAAGTCCATACAACACATTTAGTAGTCTTCAAGAACATGTTGCACATAAGTAATCGATGAACCGAAGAACCAAGTACAGGACAAATTCCAGGGCAGTCTATAAGCAGCCAGGAACGAGGTACTCCTGGGCGACCCTGCTCCTTGGACCCCCAATCCGGGTTGTATCCATAGCTTACACCTTTGGTAGCAGGGTGTCTTTTTGGGTTGTTTGCAGCACTACTCTGCCCTTTCTTTTAGATTTCTATCCTTTCTACGCTAAGCTCTTTGACTGCCATTTAACTCATGTATGATGTGTAACTATATGCTCTCACTAATAGGGTTATCCTTAAGGTTCTTATTGAAAGCGAATTCTGACATTAAAACTCTATTGTAATAAGAAACAAATCTCCTGTAGTAATGTATTACAGTTCAATGGTGATGCTACAATAGCCCCCAACGCACTTTGCTGCCTTCTCTCACTAATAAAAAGTGAGATGACAGACAGGCTGTGGTTACTTACAACCGTAAAAGCTTCTCTAACGTAACAGTCTCTTGTGCCTTATAGCAAAACCGTGTAGAGCAGTGTGTCTCTGCATGCTTCCGGGTTTGGGGGGAGGGGGGTATGTATCTGCCTAAAACACTTCGAGGGACACGCCACAGTTCTCCCCAATATTACAAAGGTGCAGGTGAAACAGGGGGCGTCAAAGCATTACTATTTATTAGAAAAACTGAAAGAATTGGCTGGTGGCTAATGTAGCCAGTAATGTAGAAACAGAAATAAATCCTAAACTTTAGAGAAACATACCTTCTTGCTGAAAAAAAGCGTTCTGCAGAAACTGGTGACTTCAAGCATACATTGCTGCACTTTTCTTGTAAAATGCTAACCCTTCATGGTTTCACTCATGTTTTTTAATGTGTCTAAGTCCTCTAATAAACACATCAGGCACATATTTAGACTGCAATTACTTTCTATAACAGTCTTCTTTGGTGACCTCACGCCACCTCTGAAAGTGACAGCCTGGAGCCACAGGCACCACCTGTGTGCGCTGACGTCAGGGTTCTTTTTAACCTCTTCTGCGCCCTGTAATACAGAATGCTGCTCTCTCTGGTGGATATTGTATTTAAACGTAGGAGTCAGACTGGATCTGGAAATTTTCCAAGCAATTGCTCCTGTGTGCCAGCTTGTGATGCCACTGGGTTAATTGGCGACCGCATACCACCTCTGAAAGTGAAAGCTGAGAGTCGTTTATAGGCACCACCGTTGTGTCCTGACGTCAGTGATTTTATTAATCTCTTCTGCGCCATCTAACAAAGAATGATGCTCTTTCTGGTAGATATTATATTTAAACGCAGGCACTAGACAGGATCTGTAACTATGGGCAACACCCTGTGCGCTCACGTCATTGTTCTGTTTAACCTTTTCTGCACCCTGTAATGCAGAATAACAGTGACTTATCTCAACAAGCATTTGCAATGCAATAGGTCTTGCATTTACGCAAGTTTAAGCTATTGGCATTATAAATGACAATGCCTTTTATTTATGCTTTAAAAACGAAATCAAAAATAAAAGGCATTGTTATTTGCAATGTCAATAGCTCAAACTCACGTAAATTCGAGACCTATTGCATTGCAAATGCTTGTTTGAATTGTAGGCAGCATTAGAGCTTTATTTTTGGGTACTTTGCGGTGTTTTAAACCAACACTACACGGAATGCTCTTATTGCAAGCGCCACGGTAACTGTTAAACTCTACACAAACTTTCTTTTTCACAATTTCGAGATGACAGATTTTCTTCAAATTAAGCTTCCAATACCAGTTTTTGCACGTGCAGGTCCGTCCTGTTAAAAACTTGAAGAATTTGAACTGACCAGACAGTGTGGAAATAGAAATATCGGCCCTGATGTATCAAAGGATTGTACCCATTCTGTGTCTATAGGGAAATGTGTTAGCACATATGAGTCACTGCTTGGTAATACCAGTCACAGAGGCCATTTCTCTATGTTATTCCCCATTTCCATTGGGAAAACATAGAAATGGGTGCAAGAATTGCCTGGAGAAATAAAGTCATCATGCAGTAAGGGTATTTCTTCTAGGTGGGGATTTTAACAGATTCTAGCAGCACACTTGTAATATGGGGGCTCCCAAGTCTCAAGCCCTCTATAGCAGGCCCTAGAGGAGCAGGGTCACCATCCATGTCATCACAGACACTGTTACCAGCCCTGGACTCTCAACCTTAGACATCAGTGCTATCAGGTTAGTCTAACCTGCTCAATTGAAGCAAACCAAGACTACAACACCCAGAATGCTTAAGGTTAACCATGAAAGCTGTGGACAGGATACACAGTCGTTGGTGAAATATATGGAGTTGCACGCAGGACTGACGGGTGGTGCTGCTGAAATATCGGGTTTAAAAGAAGTGGGATTTTTCTTGCTGCTAATATGAGCCTTTCTGGCGCAGGCACTTACTGCCTATTCTTAAAGCTTATTGGTTTTGCCAATACAAACCGGCATTTTATTTTCTCCGAATGAGATATGAGCAGGCTGTTTGTTTGCCATTCCGTTGGAGGATATTTAAAAAGTGCTCTGCGCTGGTGCAACTTAATGAATTTTTAGACTCCTTTTTAGAGTAACCTGTTTTCTGATGGTTAGGATATGTTATGCTTGTGTATAGCTGTATATGGATTTTTAATGATTTTATGACGCGTCTTATTACTGCTGTTCTTTTATGATTATTGTTGAATAATCGAATAGAGATATGATGATGAAGGTATTCGTCAGATTCACTACTGCAACAATATCTATTTTCTTTCTTTATTTATTTGAAGTTGTACATAGTCAGTACTTTAAGCAGGCAGGTAGACTCCAGTCCTGAGTACCTGCACTTCTTCAATTTGAAATGGAGAGTTCCTGCACTTGTCAGCTCTGCAGGAATACAGCTAATGGGAGATACTCTTCAGGAGTACACAGGTATCCTAGATAGTGAGTACCTGAACTTCTATATTTCCATTTGACCCACTGTATATAGTACACACCACATTCGGGTGACACCAGAGCCTTTTTTTAGGTTGCCAGAATGAAAAACACACTATAGACACAGCACACCTTGTTATGAATCGATATTAGGAGATTACATTGTGCGAGTGTACATAAAGACAGCATATACACTAGCGCAAGGACACAGGTATGCAAGAGACGGCTGTAACTCGTCATAAAAGTCATGACTGTAGCCATTAGACGCAGCATAGTAAAACTTGCGCTCACTGGCAGAAATGTTAAGATAACCCCATTACTGCAGTCAGAGAGCCTGAAAAGATTTCACCACGGGGGGGGGGGAGGTCACATGAAGGGGGTCCAAGAGGGAAGCTGCCAAGCCAGGTTTTCAGGATAACCGCTGCATGTGAATTTGGGTCGTGTTATACGCTGAACATCTGGCACGGATCCAGCCATCCTGGACCAACGCTGGACTCCATGACAGTTATAAGAGAGATGAAGTAATGAGGTGTGGTAAGGTAAGGAGTACTTTATTTAGACAATCAAGTCCACTAAAGTGCCAAGTGCAAGTGAAAGGTGCACCAAGAGAAAGTCAGCAAGACAATACACAAATGTAGCCAAGTTTGTTAAAAAGTAAAAAGCATATAATGTTAGAAAGGTGTCTTTAAAAATTTACCCTTTAATGGTTAATTGCAGCACCTTTAAAAGCGAGGGTATTAAATAGCATAACATGATGGTCACGCAATAGCGTGATCTCCTTTAATGAGTTACAGCCCATTGACTCTGGAATACGTTTGGTTAGGAAAAGCATGTAATATTCTGCAAACCTCCACAGTGGCTGCCTGTCACGCACGACACCTTTAGCCCGACCTGTGTTTTTTTTTGTTTTGTACTTACAGCACTTTGCATTCTGGAACTTTTAGTTTTGCTTTTCCCATTAAAAAATGGAGGCGCCGCATGGAAAGTGCTGTTCGGTAAAAAGCCAGGACTGGAGAAAGGTGTCACAAGTAACATGGAAGCACTTGGCAGCCAGGCCAGTATTATATCTGTATCATCAATGAAGTGGGTGTAACTCAGACCTTCACAGCTAAAACAAAGCCAGTAGTGTCTTTAGAGCGCTATCGAGCGCACACCCACTGCTTTCTCAAGATCTCACTGCCTGGAACACTTGCAGCCCACCTCTGGTACAACCTAGAGGCAGCGCACAGAGTAAGGAAGCGCACTGACACTCGGCCTTCATTGCCACCCCCATCCTCGAGCAGCAGGCTCTGCTGGCCAACACACAATAAACCCTGCGGTGTGGGGGAAGGGTGCACCTCCTCTCGCACAGACGGAGCACCGTGAACCGTCTTTGTGTCTACACAAGCCCACCGACAGCCAATCACCTGTGCTGCACTGGTACGGAATGTGTGCACTGCTCCCGGTAGCCATCAAAGCAGGTGACGAGGTCAGAGTAAAATAGGCCCGCCCATGCTACGTCATAGCACAAAATGATAGACGTGAATATGATGGCCCAGATACTCAGGCCACTGAACACACTTGCTTAGTGCCTGGAAGCTATCTTACGTGTAAACTGCCGGCCCCGTCGTTCTAAGGCAGATAGACCTATACTGCACTGAGAGATCTCTGCCTCGGTGGCCGTGAACAGCGCGATCACCTTCCCTGTCTAATTGTGCACTCTTCACCCACCTTCCCTGTCTGAGGCACCACTCTACTGTGCACTTACCAATGTGCATTTCGGTCAATGGCAGAACACAGGACTAGGCATTGCATCACCCATCCTGTAAGATGGGCCACCCTACCGTGAACTCGCTGTCCCTATAACAAGGCAACATAATTACACTTCGGTACACAGCGAGACACTGTACTATGCACTCGCAGCATGTGGCGAACATCCCTAAGAGATGGAACAGCAGAACACTGTAGTATACACTCCCCCTTTCTATAGGATGGGCCACTGTGATTTCGACTCACCCTCTTAATGACAGAGCTGTGTAACTCACCATTGGTACACAGCAGGGCACTGTACTCTGCACTCACGTAACACGTAGCAGAGCGCACTGTACTGTGAACGCGCGTCCGTAAGACAGGGAGCGGTAGACACCGTAGCATACACTCACTCTGGACAGGACGCTGTACCCTGAACTTACCCTCACGTTACCAGAGCAGGGAAACTCATCATCGGTACACAGCAGGGCCCTGTGCAGCTCACCCTCAGATATATTGGGGCACTGTGCTACATAAGTGGGCAGCGTACGGGGCTCCACTGCTAGGCGCCATACCCTCACAGATGGGCACCATACCCTCACAGACATACCCTCACAGATGGGCACCATACCCTTTGCAGACATCTGCGCTCACAGGTTCCCGATGTCTGTCCTTGAACAGGCGCTGTAAACACATCGAAGCACCCATCCTGGCAGGGGGTCGGTGGATCCCCAGCCCGAAAGCAGAGATCCCTACATCGAGAGTAGATCCCCACCTTGGAAGCGCACTGCTCAGTGGACAGGATCCCTATTCCGCGTAACGGACCCCCACCCCCCGGAAAGCGATGCAGATCCTTCAAACCTGCCAAAGGAAGAGATCCCGTACCGCAGGAGCCGATCTGTGCTGCACGAAGCAGACCCTCCGTGACCTCACCAACACGCGGGACAGAGATCCCTGTTCGGGCAGCCGTCCTCTCGGCCCCAGGGTCGGAGAGACCGAGGGTCCGAGGAGCAGATGCTCGAGGGGCTCCGGGGAGCAGACCCCTCACTGCTCGAAGAGACCCAGGGTCCGAGTGTCAGACCCCCCCACTGCTTGAGGGGATCTGGGGTCCGAGGCGCAGACCCCTCACTGCTCGAGTGGCTCCGGGCTCCGGGGGGCAGACCCCTCAATGCTCGAAGGGATCCGGGGTCTGAGGGGCAGACCCCTCACTGCTTGAGGGGATCCGGGGTCCGAGGGGCAGCCTTTACTCTCTCAGAAGATAGGGGTGCTCGGTGGGGCAGAGGGCTACGACGAGAAGCTGAACTCCACAGATTCCCTCTGTATAGAGATTCCCGATACGAGAGCAGATCCTTCGAGAAGAGATTCCTCCTCTGAGATCTTCCGCTTCTTGAAGTGCGAGCCGCTGGTTGGAGAGTACCCCTACTACGGGAAGATGACCAGGGTGTCTAACTGCTGGAGTAGATTCCGGCTTCAGGGAGTAAGTAGAGGCCCCTGCTCAGTGGAGTAGATCCCTCCACACGAGTAGATCCCTGGGCCTCATCATAGGAAAAAAACCTCACTCAAGTAGCAGATAGATCCTTAATCCACGAAGCATACTCCCTGCCCTGAAAGACATCCCTTAACCGAGGGGTCGACCCTTCCAGCCCACTATAAGAAGCGGACCCCGCTCCCTGGCGCAACTATCTAGGAAAGTGAAAGCGCGCCATGCGCGCATTCTGCTGAAACGCCGGTGAGCCGTACACGTGCACATCGCTTCGCCTGTCCGGGTGCGTGCACATCTCCTGTTCCCCTTCGCTAGCAAAACCGACGACAATAGATCACGCCAAGGCGAGCAACGCATGCGCTGCGTCGCTAGGCGAGACCTAAAAAGTGACAGTGTGCAAAACCTAACTTGGCCACAGAATAGGGAAGACTCAGGGCGGTGGTTAGATATAGTATCCAACAGAAAAAGCATTGCCGGTGGTAACATTTTCTTGTGGAGGAAACATCTAATTGCAAATTCCTTGCCTTTTGATTTAATAACAACGCAATACCTTCTAAAAGGTGGAAGATCTGAGGATGTCCTGCAGACTTGAGGAGGCGAAATGGCCCTTTCTGCGAACTAGAAAGCAAGGCAGTAATGTATATTAAAGTTATGGCTGAAGGCCCATGTCTCCTCAATGGAATAAATGTCCAACAAGGGAACACCCCATGCCAGTGCCATTGTGGTGAATTTAGTTCTGGTAGAATGGGCTCGAAGACCATAAGGAAATTCCTTCATGGCCAGGACATAGCATGATTTAAGCAGAGGACAACCATCTGGAAGAGGTCCGCATTTGAAGTGCCCTGTCACTGGGCACGAGGGACCATCAGAATACACCAGGCTAAGAGGCCAATAACTCTCAGAACCATCTGCGCTGGAACACAGGAGTGTGCCCGAAACATTGGAATCCCAACCTGAATGTCCCGGACTTGCTGTGGGGGCTGGAAAGCCTTAAAAGCCTCCATATAAAGGATGGCCTCTATGAAGGGAATCCTCTACATTGGCTGCAGATGGGATTTCGACTCGTTGATGGAGGATCCCAAAGATGACAGAAGGGTGACAGTTGTCTGCGAATGGCCATCAACTGATTGCATTGAGCTCACCTCCAAGAGCTAGTTGCCGAGGTGTGGGAATGCATGTATCTGCAACCTGCAAAGAAGGGCTGAAGCCTACGCTATCACCCTTGTAAACACCTGGGAAACTGAGGTGAGGCCAAAGGTCACAGAGAGTGTTTGACCGAACTACGAACTGAAGGAAGCATCTGTGGGACTTCAGGATGGGCATATGAAGATGTGCGACCTGCAAGTCCTAGGGAACCATCTAGTTCCCTGGATTCAGGATGCAGAGGACCTGTGCTAAAGTCAACATCTTGACCTATCCTTCTGTGGGAAAGTGTGCTAGTATTAGCCTCAGCCCGTCATCTTTTTTGACACCAAAAGGTACCAGGAGTAATACATGTTGCCCCCCTCCATCTTGGAAATTCTCTCTATGGCTCCTTTGTCCAGCTGTGACTGAACTTCCTCTGCAAGGATGGAGGCAATATGTGCTGAACTCTGAGAAAATACAGGTGGGACAGGAGGGGAAGGGAAAATGGAAAGCCTAACTATGGTAAATAACTCGCAGCACCCACTGGTCTGGCCAGGCCTCTTCCACCATATGGTCCTCTGGAGCCATGAGAAGGCTGTACAAGGTGTTGCATGGGCTGCGAGGGCTACCTTTGGCAATACGTAGTACCTCAGGAGTATCCTCTGTGTTTTTGGTATTGTTGATGGATTTAACGGGCTGGATATGGCAGGCTTAAGGAGTGGACCCTAGCACAGCAGTTTTTGAAGTACTCCAATTCAGAATCAGCTTTTCTCCAAATCCCTGCAGCCGTCAAATGGCATGTCCCCAAAACATCCTGTGGCTTGCATCCAAGAAAGACGCCTGAGCACCACACTGCATCCTACACAGTCTGTTGAATCTAGACTGGCTCTCAACACATGTATGATATTACAGCCCTGAAGAAGCCCATGTTTGGGCGAAACGCGTTGGCTGTTTTGAATATTAAATATGAATAAAAACAACTAAAGAATACAAGCTACGACGTGGACTCAATTTTTAATTTACTCATTGTATACAATTTTAATTGTCATCTTGCTTATATTGCCTCTCATACCCCTGTGAATAATATGGCTCTCAACACATATTTAACCACATTCTGTCTGTTTGGAATTGTTTGTGCCAAAGTATTTCTGAATTCCTTGGGAAAGGCAGACAAAATCTTGCTGACTAAAATCCAGAGGGCATGTGTTCAATACCCCAGCAAGCAGACAGCATAGAGGGACCTCAAAGCAAAACTGGCAAGTGAGAAGCCCTTTTCCCAGAACGCGCCCATGCACTTCGATTCCCCATCTGGCCTTGCTGGTGGAAGCCTGAACCGCTGAGCTCACAGGAGTCGAGTGCTGGGCCTGAATGGCTAGGTCCCCAGGGGCAGGCCTATGATGCCTAGCATCAGGGTGACTTACTGGGGGAGCTGGGCACGGCTTAGGCCAGGTTGCCATCAATGTCTCTGTCAAATTTGATTAAAGGATACAAGGTTTGAAATCGCAGGGCCTGCCCAGGCTGCAAGACCTCCGTCAATAGATTTGCCTTTGTCTCTACTGTAGTAAGCTTTAACACTTCCAACACTTTTGTGGCTCTGCGTACTACCACCGCCAAAGAGGCATTGCCCGCTGTATGCGGCCTCGGTGGAGAGTCCAGCTCTATCTCAGGGCGAGTATCCAGGCAGGTTCTGAAAATCTAAGGGGTATATTCACAAGAACGTGTGATAACTACCGCAAGAGTAGCGTAACGCAACTTTCAATAACGCAGCCTATCACGGGAAAATAACTCTGTGTCAACAAGGCGGTACCATGCGATAGTCACCAGATAACGCGTCAAATGTCAGCGTGAAAATCAACGCCACGCCGAAAAAATGCGAAACGCGAATGCGAGAAATCATGCGATGAGGCCAATCGCGGTACAAAAAGTAGCGAAAAGCAGCCTCAGTCCTGCAAATCCCACCCGTCTGGCGGGAAATTGCACCATAAAAACCACAGACACAACACACCAGAAACAAGCCAAAGCACGTAGCAACATGGATGCACCCTGACCCAGCGCAGAGGGCAACGCGAACCCCACAACCCCCACAGACCACCAGCAAGGAACAACTGGCTCGGGGAAGGCCAAGGAGAAAAGGGAGAGGAAGACGGGGTGCAGACCGCAGGAAAACAAGACCAAGGCCACGGAGGCGACAGAACACTACCAGCAACTGACCCACAAGCTGACCAGCTGGAATGCAGTCGGAGTGCCCAGGAGGCCAATCCAGGAGGCCAAGAGGCGCCGGCAGGACGTGACAACCTAAACCAGGTACAAACCCGCTGCCAACAGGAAGGCAGCAACGGCGACAGGAGGTGGCAGTCCAGCGCCACAGGAGGAGCTGGAGGAAACCCAGGCCACAGTCATTAGTGTGGAGACGGTGCAAGGAGTAGGGAGTACGGACACAGCTTGACAGGACCTGACACAACAACAACAGGGTGAGGATCCAACAGGGACTGGGGGACGGGGGGTGATGGGCACAATGCCACACATGCACAATGAGGTGTAACACACTGCACACCCACAATTACCTAGGGACATGTCCCCCATCCCCGTGGCACACTGCAGCACACACACATAGCAATCACAGCACATACCATGACAATGTGGCACAAAGTGCAACACCCACACTGCAGAACAGGGGACACAACTGGGTCCACGCAGGCGCAGAAACAGAACAATCACATTGGACAGAGCAGGGAACTATGAGATGCACATCTACCCCTACTACCCCACATCAGCCATGTAGGCCAAATGTACACTGTCCCAACTCAAATAGCCACCACCGCCCAAACAGTCACAATGTACATTGTCACACAGTCTGCATGTCGACAAGAACAAGGCGCCAACACAATGCCAACATGCACCTCCCCTTCACAATGCAGAGGGACAAACAACACCTCCAGCAGGTCAGAACAGACAACCCATCAGTGATGCCCGAGACGAACACCACAGCCCCGACACTGACGCCCTACAACAGCCCATGGACATCCCACACAACCCACCACCAGGACCAGGGCAGACAAGCTACTCAGAGGAGAACCCAGCCCCTGCAACAGACCACACAGCATGAAGCACCTGCAATCACTGCTGCCTCACAACACTTCACCCACCCACACATGGCACCCCAATGCCAGGTGGCAGAACGCCAAAAGGAGGTGGCCCAACAGGTGAGGATGTTGCCGAACCCATGGAATGCGAACTAGAACACATACGTGGGTGTCCAATACCCTTCAGGGACCACCTACATCCCACAAAGGAGACCCACACCTCCACAGAGACACATGCACATATCATGTTGAACTGGCTACGGGCACGTGCGCCCGGCCCCTTTATTGGCAGGGCCACATGTACAGTGACGCCTGTGCTGGATGTGTGTGGGGTGAGAATAAGCCAGCCCGCACAGAGTGCTTGGTGCTGTCAACAACCTGAACAGTGGACACCGGTGTAATGGAAACAGAAAACACCAGCATAACAGAGTCAAATGCAGAGCAACATGGAGGGATCCGGAGTAAGGACAGAGGTCACCCAATATTCAGTCTGGAGGTTCCGTGAGTTGCAGTGCACTGAGGTAGGGGCACTAGAGAAGAGCGCGCTCATGTGAAGAAATTGCTAGGATTGTGTCCCTTCGGGTTAGTCCTTATGCAGATGCAGTGGGGTGTGTTACACCTGCATCAACTTCCTCATCAACGTCCCAGGTCTCCCACACTGCCTGAGGTGACAGTTGCATCCGCAGTGCACAGCGCAATACCCAGTATTAGATCCGGGTGTGTAGCTTGACTACCGCCACCAGTCTGCATTCCTGCCTTGGGGCTGTTGCCACCTGCCCTCCCATTGTCTGTGCCTTCTTCCGTCCGCACACTTGACACATCCTCCTCCTCATGGTCCCAGGTCTTCCCCACTGCATGAGGTGACATTGCTGCGCAACCTCACAACAGCACAAAACTCAATCAGTAACGGACACTGGCTTGCGGTGCACTGAGTCACTGGCACCTGGAGTGCTGAGCAGGGTAGCAGGCCGATGATGGCATCCACGACAGGTCTGAGCAACTCCGTAGGTCTGTCAGGACCACCCTTTCGACTCTGGCAGATGGCGGTCGGAGGTGGTCCATGCGGTGGTGGCTTGTGCCTCCTGCGGTGATGCGACGTCCGGGCCGGTCAAGACTCGATGCCATGTGTGGGCCCTGGTGGCCCACAGTTGGGGCCGGAGGAGGCGGACAGCGCAGGGCCACAGACACATGGCGTTGATGACCCCAAGACCATCGCTACAGAGGACATTCAATGTCTCAGAAGAAGGGGTCCCAGGCCTGAGCAGCACAGAGTTAGTGGCCCCGGATGCACTGCGGCCGGCACAGGCACCCAGCCACGGGACGGTGACTTGCGGTGCAGTCAGATGGGCCATGCGACCTGAGCGGGTCCCCATCAATGTCCGAGGTGTATGTTGAGGAGGGTTTCGGGGGACAGTGGAAGGTGTCCTCCAGGGCATGATGCGGAAGGTCTGATGTTATCTGGAAGCAGCAAATGGAGGAGTGGAAAGCGCAACCCTCGTTTGCACCAACAATTTGGGATCAGCTACATGAGGATAAAACTAGCCCCTAGTCCATAGACACAAATGCCACCAATGTACGACCAGTGAGTGTCCATGAATGTCGGGGAACAAACTTAGTGGCACAGGTGCTGTGAGGGGTTGCAGTCTGCGATGATGCCGGTACACATATGTGAACTCCAAGAATGCCAAATCAAGGCTCTGTGACCTATTGGACTGCAGTGTAGGCCGGAGGCAGTGGTCAGCAGTGGCCCACAGCCACGGGTCGTTGGCTCGCGAGGCACAGAGTTAGTGACACAGTGGCAGTTGTCGGTAGTATTCAATCACCTCCGTGACGCTGATCCTGTTCCCTCCGGACTGCAACGTGTCATCCTCTTACGCCCCTCCATCCGTGCGAAGAAATGTATTCTGCCTTTTGAATTACCGATGTTCAGTTCCAAATCTGTGATCTCACTGGTGCGCAGCGTAGGCCGAGGGCAGTGGTCCGCGTAGGCCCACAGACACGTGTGGTTGTGATGCCATGCACAGACTTGTTGTCACCACATCGGAGGGTGTATTGTGAATTGTTCTCTGCCTTAAATAATGTTCACTGCCATGGTGTAATCAAGACTCAGTTCCAAATGTGTGACCTACCTGACCGTGGTGTAGGCCTGAGTCAGCGGTCTGCACGGCCCATTCACCGAGTGTCTCCGGCATGGGTTGGATGGCCCCACCGGCCTGCGTAGTTCAGGTTCAGTGGCACCACGTGTTAAGGTCACCTCCGTGTATGTGACCCGGCATTCGTCCGGACTGAGCCGCATCTTCCTCTTACACCTCTCCTTGCGACCACTGGTGTGGACTCCGCCATTCGTGCTTTGCGAATAGGTGCTGGATGTGTGACCTACTGGTCAGCAGGGTAGTCCTGGTCCCTCATCCACGTGTAGCCGGCTGGCGTTGAACAGGGTTAGTGGCACCACGTGTCGCAAGATGCCCATATGGAACTATGCCTCACTGATCGGGGGGGTCTGGTGCTGTGGCCGCTGGCCCGGATTTGGGGTCACTGCCATTCATGACTCAGGACACAGTTTCACATATGGGACTGATGGAGCAGGGTATTTGCAAAAAATTGTAACCTCCTAATATTTTCGTAAAATAATTAATAAACATGTTCGTTTAAGTAAATAACCAACAATGTATGTTACATGTTAAGGGTTAAAGCTAACACGCTATTCCGTGTGCAAAATAATCAACTTATAATTGTTTACGTGTCTAACATAACATAATATTTGCGTACTAAATTACATAATAAATGCATGATCTGTGCTTTTAAATAAAACGTGTGGTTGCAAAATAAAGCGATGGTAAGTAAGGGACAGCTTTATATGTTGCTTTTTGCTAGGTAATACCTAATTGGGGTACGTAAAAAGAAGGGAGGGAAACGAAAGGGTTTATATTTCTTTGTTTTAACAATATTTTGTTTATCTTTGAAAATAGTGCGCTTAGGCCTGTCAAGCAGCGATATAAAATGGCCGCCAGTTGCTAGAGTACGCATGAGCAGGGGACCATGTGATAGAGGAGAGAGGCTGTGGAAAAGGGATGATCACGTGCTGATGCTGAGAGGCTAAGATGGAAGTATGGTCAAGGCTGTTGTGACCTTTCTGAGCAGATGTGTGCCAAGATGATCAGCAAGAAGCGTGAGAAGTCCAACTGAATCAATAGACGGAACTGTTAAACCCAAAATGTAGCAGAAAAAGATACAATTTGGACTGATCGAAACGGATGAGCAATTGCATGAACTGTGGGAAACGATGCTTGCATGGACATTCCACAAGGAACTGGTTAAGACCAGGAAGTTTGATTAAAATGTATATGGGTCTGAGTTTTGACCAATGAGAAAGAATCACGCCATGAAGAAGAAACATTTTATGTTGTAAGCTAGAATTAGGGTATAAGAAGACCTACTCTTGGTGGGAGGGGTTAGATGCTGCGGTAGTTGCTGCGGGAGTTGCTGAGGTAGATGCTGCGGGAGTTGCTGGAGAAGTTAGATGCTGTAGATGGGTGAAGTTGCGGTTGCTGATGCTGACGAGCTGATGCTGCTGCTGCTATTTTACTTTTCCAGTTGAGTATAAGATGCTGCTTGAGGAGAATTTTCCTGATAGATTTTTATTTTAGAACTATTAGATTTCCCCCAGATAGATAAATTGATCTTTAAGAATTCTTACTATGAAAACCTTATTTTTCCGTCTAATAAAAATGCAATGCAATTTCAAGTTATTCTTATATTGATGATAAATGTAATGATCTGAATAATAAGCTTAACCTCATTTCCTGCGTTCAAAACTTTATATAAACTTTATTATTCTTTAAACAAATGACTCAGTGATTCTTTAGCTCAATGATTAAAATGAAATATTAAAGAGTTTATTGTGATTGAGCTGGTCTTAATCACCATCAACTGATTCCTACTAGTTGGTCCATCGACCAATGAGCGGAATACCTTAAAGCAAAGAGAAATATTATGTCATGTTAAAGAGGTATCCCGTCTCCTTCCAGCGAATCGTTTTCTCCTAGGTTATTGACGGAGGAAATCCAGGGAACAAATGAGTCAGTGAATGTATATGCGGTGTTATGGGCCCCACCGTCATATGGATATAGTGTGTGTGTTGAAGGAGTAATTGCACCTGGATGACCGAAGTACATAGGAGAATAATTTTTATTGTTAGCACTGGATCAGATTTCTTGGTAGCAGAGTTATGGTTACTATAGATTAGTTTGGTGATTATTGATTATTGATTATTGATAAGTTCATGTCTAACACTTTTTGTTGAGTCGCGTTATGTTATATGTAAGTTTTCACGCTTCCGGGAAGTAGGAAGTGGAACACGTGTGGCAAGAGAAGTCGCATGGAATTGTACATTGTCTGAGTTCATTTATGGTAATAACACAGGTTGTGTTATAATAGGGACATTTTGCGTATAAAAGGTGTGTGAGTGAAATGGTGATCGGTTTTCTTGTGAAACTTTGGCCTTAATTCTCAGGAGCAGTATAGTCTCCACATGTGTTTTATCCCCAGAGAAACGGGTTTACTGATTGCTTGATTGAAAGGTAAGGTAGAGGGAAGTACTACTTTATCGGCGAAACTAAAAAAATTCTGTGGTAGGGTAGAGGTAAGCGCTGCCTACGGGAAAATACAGAATTCTTGTGTAAATGGTCAAAGCTATCTCTTCGGTTTAGCAAATCAGACAATGGAAATGTGTTTTAAGTGTTGTAACTAACAAAGAATTGTTGAAAAAGAAATTGCCGATAAATTTTGTAAAGGAGGGGTCAAGAGCAGAAGTGACGTAGACAAGAGTCGCGCTGGGATTGGACAGTGCGCTAGTCACATGGAAACAGGAGCAGAACTGGCGAAGACAGAAGCCGCGCTGGGATTGGACAGTGCGCCATAGACAGAAATCGCTCTGATTGGAGCTTTGGTGTGAGTCGCGCTAGAATTGGTCGAATAGCCTAGTGACGTGGAAGTTTGTGATTGGAGTGTTAGTGTGAGTCGCGCTAGTATTGGTCCGAATAACGCATAGAGAACAGTGTTGAATTGCGGATCGTTTGAGGAGAAAAAGCGATTGTGAATCATGTCGTACTATGAGTATGGTAGAGAGAAAACGTCATGGATGTCGAAAGTTAAGAACTTCTTTAAGAAAGACAAAAAGGTAGTGACTAGAGAGGGACAAATAATTCCTCCGCCGAAATCACCAGCTTCACATATGATGTTGAAATATGGATATCATACATGCATATGGTTAGAAAATTGGACAAAATACACCAAGAATGATGGAGCATTGGCTTTCCCTGAGAATGGTTCATTTAATGTAGCCATATTACGGAACTTGAGAGAAAAGATGGTAATGTTAGAACCTAGACCTAGACCGACACAGTTTGAAGCTTTAACGGAATGGGAAGATGAGATGTATGAGCGAGAGAGATCCAGAGGATTAAAGAATCATGAGTTTGTGCCTGGAAGGTTATGGGGAATAAATCATGAGGACAGAGTAAAGCGTTGGAGATATGCTAACATGACAGGAGGTTTGTTTCCAGCTTTTACAGTTGAGGAAGAAGCAAAGAGAAAGTGTACAGAGAAAAAGAAACATTTAGTGGTAGAAAAGTATGTGTATGGTGGTAGTGAAACAGATGACGAATTGCTGGAAGATATTTTAAACAGAAATCCACCTCCATACCAACAGACTTCTGCGGTGGTGACACCTAATGCACCGCCAATGGAAACTGGGAGGAATAAAAATCCCGAACGAAGAAATGAGACAAATAGGTCACAAGAACAATTAAAAACTTCACAAAATGAAGAGATAGAAAGTGACAATGCAACTGAATTAGCAAAAACGACAAGAGAATTGACTGAGAAAATAAGAGAATTGACAAAGAATATGGAAGCTGTAACTGTACCAGTAACGATAGGTCCAGTAATGCCAATTATTGAGAATCAGAAAATTGATGAACGTTCTTTGGTGATTCCCATGAATTCACATTTGCAAAGAAAAAGAGAAGGGATGGAAATGAATAATGAAGGTGCACATAATTTGGCTAGTACCTATAGACCAAGCCCACCTACAAATTTGACGATAAATGAAAATGAGATCAGGAGAATGCCTATGGTGACAGAGTCCGCATCAGGAACACCAGAAAGAAGTAGCAATTGGATAGAATTAAATAGTACGCCTGTAGGTCCAACTCCAGATGAGTTAAATGAATGGATGAAAGCGCTAAAGACAAAAGAACCAGAAGAGAAACCATTAGATGTAATTAGGTTGAAAATAGACATGGAAGAATTGATTTTGGGAACAATTGGAACAGAAAAATTAAAAAATTATCAGGATGATGAGATTATGTTTTTGTGCAAGAGTCTTACTTGGAGAGCTAGAAATTTACATGACAAATTGGAAGAGACAGCAAGTGAACTAGGAGTGGAATTTGTAAAAGTGAGAACGTTGCAGAAACCATACAGAGTAGATTTTTGTGAGAAAGACATAGAGAATTTGAACACATCAGGAAGACTGACCCAAATAAAAGAGTTAATTGTTCTATTGAGAAAATGGGGTGATGTGGATAGATGGAGAAATAGATGGTCAAAAAGGAATGAGAGAACAACAGATAAAGCATCTTTGGCTTTTGCAGTGACAGATAAGGAACCAGTTGTAAGGGAGTACCCGATGAGAGAAACTCCAGGTGGCAGTTATGTGCATGTTCCATGGACCAGACAGGATATACTGTCATTTACAAATGACTTCCCAAAATTGAGAGAGAAACCAGTAGAATGGTACAGACAAGTGGAGAGATTTGTTAAGGTGTCAAAAGTGCTGTGGATAGATCTGGATGGATTGTTTGATATAGTAGTGCCAGCTGATTTGTGGACAGAATGTAAGATTACTATTGATTGGCCAACTGTAGAATATCCAAGGGACGCTAAAACAGGAGCGCCAGGACCAGAAGTGATGAGGAAGTACGACCAAGTAATTACCTTTTTGAAGAATAAAATTCCACCTAAAGAAACAGATTGGGTAAAAATAGACAGAACAACGCAGGAAAGTAAAGAATCAGTGCACGCCTACTATGAGAGATTGTTGTTGGTCTTCAAACAGTATAGTGGTTATGAGACACTGAATGAGAAGGATATGAGTCATTTTGTATATAGGTTTGTATATGGATTGAGACCAGAGATAAGTGAAATGATTAAGCAGCACATGATTGGTTGGCAGAATAGCACAGTCGACGAAGTTTTGAGATATGCTAAGTATTGCAGTGATGATATTGAAAGTAGACAGCGTAAATTGAAAGAGAAAGCCATGTGGGTGCAGGTGAAAGTTGCAGAGAAGCAAGAAGCTCAATTGAGTAATACTGGTAATGAAACAGGACAGGTTAAATCCCGACCTAATATAGGTAAAGGAAAAGGACAAATGAGCATAGATGAGGCAAAGAAAAAGTGGCCATGCCACAACTGCGGAAAGCTAGGACATTGGAGAAACGAGTGTAAATTTCCTCCAAAACCTAATGTGGAAAATCAATCATTAAATTCACAGGTGCAGAGTGAGGTAGTTACTCAACAAGGTCAGGTGCCACAACCACCACTTCCCAAGAGTGTTAACCAACAGAAATACAGTACAGAAACAGGATTCTACGGAGGAGAACAGGTAACACAGTTGCCGCGTGCAGCTGCAATTTCTCAATATTGGTTACGACAGGATGAGGATGACACGGATGAAAGTTCCTGACGGTGCCTAGGAGAGGGGAAGAGTGCGTGCTTGGCGCAACTCTAGAGGTAGATCAGTCTGGTCCATTTGTGGATGGAGAAGTGAATGGTGCAAATGTAACATTCCTTGTTGACACTGGAGCTACCCGTTCTACTGTTAGGTCAGTGGAAATTCCAAACCTTCCTCTCTTAGGTGAACATATCCAAGTAGTTGGAGTTTCAAATCAGCAAATTAAAATGCCTCTTACTAAATTAGTGAAGGTAAGAATTGGTCCATTTAGTGAAATGCACCGATTTGTGGTATGTGATTGTAGTCCCGTGAACCTTTTAGGACGCGATTTATTGTGCAAGATGAACTGCACTATCTATTGTACCCCAGACGGAATTGCATTTCAGACTCCGGATGAGGATGTGCTGTATAAAATGACAATGGTGAATTTAGAACCAGAAGTAAATGGTTTGTTTCCTGTGTTTGATGCAGAGAAGATCCCAATTGAATTGAAAAAGACAGTGAAAGAAGAAGTGTGGGATTTTACAGGAGAAGATGTAGGATTAATGAAAGGAGTAGATCCTGTTAAAATAACAGTGAAAGAGGGAACGAGTTACCCAAATACGCCCCAGTATAAATTGACACCAGAAATAATTGAAGGAATAACGCCAGTAATAAATAAAATGATTGAACAAGGGATTCTAAAAGAAATCATGAACAGTCCATGTAATTCGCCAATAATGGGACTGAAAAAGCCAAACGGAACATATAGAATTGTACAAGATTTGAGGAAGGTAAACAAAATTGTTGTGCCTTGTTGCCCGATAGTACCGAACCCTGCTGTGATTCTATACCAGAGTCCACGTGAAGCAGAATGGTACACAGTAATTGATTTATGTCATGCATTTTTCTCTATTCCACTGCATCCAGATAGCCAGCCATTATTTGCGTTCCGGTTTGGAGAGCGTATTTTGGCATGGTGCCGAATTCCTCAAGGGTACACAGAAAGTCCCTCAATCTTTAATCAGATTCTAAAGAAATCGTTGGAAGATTTAAGAATGTCAGAAAAGTCAGTGATGGTTCAGTATATTGATGACCTACTGGTGGCATCAAAAACGAAAGAAGCATGTGTCAATGATACAATTGCTTTGCTGAATCATTTAGCAAAATGAGGACATAAAGTGTCCCCTTCAAAATTGCAGTTTTGTCAACAAGAAGTCCAGTATTTAGGGCATAAAATTGAGAAAGGAGTACGAAAGGTAACGACTGAAAGAATAAAAATGATTCAAGGAATGAGAGCTCCAATGACACAAAGAGAGGTAAGAATGTTTTTGGGAATGGTTGGATATTGTCGACAATGGATAAGCGGTTTTTCACTAATTGCTAAACCATTGCAAAAACTGACAAAGAAGGATGTTAAAGATCCTTTTGAAATGAAAAATGAAGAAATGAAAGCATTCAGAGAGCTGAAAAAGAAATTATGTGAGGCTCCAGCATTAGGAATGCCTGACTATAAGAAAGATTTTGAGCTGTATTGCAGTGAAAGAGATGGATGTGCATTTTCAGTTTTGGTACAGAGACATGGAACTATGAAAATACCAATTGCATATTTCTCGGCTGTTTTAGATCCTGTAGCGAAAGCATTGCCTGGATGTTTGAAAGCAGTTGCTGCTACTTGTGTGAGTCTGGAACAGAGTGAAGGCATAGTGATGGGATATCCACTGAGAGTATATGTTCCCCATTCTGAGGAAATTCTCTTGACAAGAACGAAAACCCAATACATGACACATATTCGGCTGACTAGGTATGAAAAAGTAATTTTGAGTGCAGATAATGTGACCATTGACAGATGTATGAATGTGAATCCTTCGACATCATTGCCAGATGAAGAGAGTGTGATTGAAATGGATGAAGTAGATCACGATTGTCTGAATGTGCTCGAATACTGTACAAAACCAAGGTCTGACATACGAGATGAGCCTTTGAAAGAATCAGATTATATTCTGTTTGTGGATGGCTCATGTTTGAGAACAAGTGATGGAGTTCTAAGTGCAGCATATGCAGTTTGCACAGTAGCAACTGTAATGGAAGCATCTTGTCTGAAAGGGGTACGGTCTGCCCAAGTTGCTGAATTAGTAGCTCTGATTCAAGCGTGTAAGTTGGGAAGAAATGTACGGGTTACGATTGTGACAGATAGCCAGTACGGCTTTGGGGTTGTGCATTTATTTTGGTCAGATTTGGTCACAAAGGGGTTTCTTGACGTCTGCAGGAACGCCAATTAGAAATGGAGATTTTGTGAAAAAACTGCTTGAGGCAATACAGCTGCCTAAACAGATTGCTGTTGTGAAGTGCAATGCACATAAAAATGGGGAAGACTACATAACTGTTGGTAATAAATATGCTGACGAAATGGCACAATATTGTGCAAAGAATGTGGTTTCTTTGAACAAATGTCGGGAAAGAGAGCATATTTCTTGTCCTTTGCTTTTTACTAACTCTATTGAGACATGGGATGAGGTGAGACAGTTGCAAGAAGCTGCAGAGGATGAGGAAAAAGATACATGGATAAAAGCAGGATGTAGAAAACATGAAGAAAATTATGTTTGGGTTTATAGAGATGAAAGACCAGTTATGCCTGATAGCATGATTTCTGACATGGCACGGATGTACCATGGACAAGCGCATATTGGGAGAGATTCAATGATCAGACTTTTTAGACAAACATGGTACAATCCAAAATTCAGAGCCATAGCTGAAAGTCTTTGTCAGAGATGTCTTATTTGTCAACAGTTAAATCCAGGAAGGAAGACAGTAGTGAGTCTAGGAACAATAGGACAAGAAGGGGGTCCTTTCACTAGAATGCAAATGGATTTTATTGAAATGCCACCTTGCAACAGACTAAGGTATGTCCTAGTGGTCGTCTGTTTGTTTTCCCGTTGGGTGGAAGCATACCCAACAAGAAGGAATGATGGTATTACGGTAGCAAAACTTATGCTGCGAGAATTCATTCCGAGGTATGGTTTTCCAGTCACGATTGAAACAGATAGAGGAACACATTTCCAAAATGAATTAGTTAAACTGATTTGTGAAGCACTTAGTATTAAACAGAAACTACATTGTGCATACAGACCAGAGGCTTCTGGAATCATAGAGTAAGTGAATGGAACAATCAAGAACAGGTTAGGAAAAATGTGTCAAGCTACAGGACTCAAATGGCCAGATGCTTTGCCATTAGTTCTAATGACAATCAGAAGTATTCCGGAAAGGAAAACTGGACTCAGTCCCCATGAAATAATTATGGGACGAGCAATGAGACAAGCACAAGTACCTGTCAACAAACTACTGACTATAACTGATGATCTAGTGCTGGATTATTGCAAAGGATTGGCTGATGTGGTGCGTTCTGTGTTTCATCAGGTTGGACCGGATGCGACCACTCTTGAAAGAAAACCAGCTCACGACTTGAATCCAGGAGATTGGGTCCGCATAAAAGTCCACCGGAGAAGAAACTGTTTGGTTCCTCGCTGGGACGAACCACGACAAGTGATCCTGGTGACGACCACTGCAGTCAAGTGTGCAGGAGTGAAACACTGGGTACATGCCAGTCACACCATCAGAGTTCCAGAACCTGAAGATCGACATGTGAGTCGACATCTGGAAGTATTGGATAACAGTTCAGCATCAGAAATAGAAGAAGAAACAAACAGGGTGCCACAACCTGAAGATCGACCTGTAAGTCGACATCTGGAAGACCCAACTACAAGTGCAACGACAGAAGAAGTAGAAGAAGTAGAAGAAATAGCTGAAGTTCCAGAACCTGAAGATCGACCTGTAAGTCGACATCTGGAAATATCAGACACCAGTTCAGAATCTGATACAGAGCATTCGGATTGTGAAGACATTCTAAAAAGAAATTGGAATTTTGAAAGCATAAGAGAAGAAACTGAGCCAGAAGATAGTGACAGTGAACAACCAAGTACAAGTTGTGGTAAAAATCCTTCGGAGATAATATTGATAGATGAAGAAGGGAGAGTTTCAAACAAAAAGCTAGAAAAATCGGAAAATTCCCGAGGAGCAGTAGGGACAGATAGTCAAACACGAGAACAGGGAAATTTAGAAGCAGATAGAGAGACTGACACAAATTCGGAAGAACCTCGAGGAGGGACAGAAATAGGTGAACGAAGGAAGATAAGAAAAGAACCACAAGTAGAAGAAAGTGAAATTATAAGTTTCAAAATAAGAGGCAGTGACGAAAGAATTGAAACAGAGTCTGAAGAAAGTGGAGAAGAAAGAAACCAAAAACTAGAGTCAAGAAAAAGAAATTGGAAAACAGAAAGAGAGAAAAAAGGAAGTGAAGCAAAAAGGCCAAGAAAAGGAGACAATTGGCCCAACGAAGTAAGAAAATTAAGATATAGAATCATAAGGTTGGATGGGAAAAGTGCTGAACAAGTGAATGAAATAACAAGTCAGAGAGAGCAAGAAAAACAAGGTGGAAAACACTTGCAGAAAACAAAGAGTAAAGAAGGTAAATCCGAAGTATAGATCGCCTGAATGGTTGTATCTTGCTTTGACTAGTAACAAAGAAGAAAAGAACACTCGCGAAAACCCAGAACAAAGAAACCTGATGGGAGAAAGTGAAGTGCAACAAACCTAAAGAAGTTTAGATAGTTTCTACCGGATTTGACAAAACACTGGATCTGACGAATTCACCAGATGTGACAAAGAAAGAATTCGGAGAAAGAATTAAAAGAAGGTACCAAGCAAAGACAAAACAGTGGAGTACAGAGTGGCAAATAAGTCATTTCTGAGGTGTAGTGACACAATTTTCGTGAAAACAAATAAATAAGGTTATCAAACAAAATGGAGAATACTAGAGATAGAAAATGTAAATGTGAGTTTTTAAGTAGATGGTGCAAGATGTGTTGCTTTTGTACGGGATTATTAATAACAGTATGGGTGGTTCTAGCAATCACTATTCCAATTAGTTTAGCTGTAGTAGAAATGTCTAATAACACTGAGAAAGAAAAAGGAGCTAACACTCAAGAACCAGTTATTTTAAAGAGTAGTGCAGAATTACACAAGGACAAATCAATAACAGATTATTCAAAAAATGTTTTTACTAAATTATTATATGAGTATGTAGAAACAATGGATGTAAGAGATTGCTATGTTTGTATGCAGTTGCCTGCATCTGTAGCAGAGGGTGTGACTTATCATCACCTCCCTTTGACGTATGGAATAACATGTAGCGTTTTAGCAAGTTTATTTTACAAAACAGGTAGATTAGAATATTATTACACTGACATAAATAAGATTTTTGCGAAAGTTTCGGTAGTTCCCGAGCTGAACAAAATAAAAGAGGGAAAAACGTTTGGTGAATATTTTTTAGAAGATAAGATTTTAACATTAGATAGTATAATTAGGTACAACCTTACCTGTGAGTTAAAGAAGGAAGAAAAGGTATTTTTAGAAATGGTTGAAGAGAGAAGAGTGAAATTTCAAAGAAAGGTAATAGAAGAGACAAAAACGCCTTTTTGGGCGTTTGAGGAAGACAATCATGACAAGAAAAAGACAAATGCAGCTATGACTCTGGATTGGCCCCAACAGGGAAGGTTGTGCATTAGAAGAAATAAGACAAGATATGACAATAATTTTGTGGGTTCCAGTATTTGCCATGACAATTACCAAATTTTAGGTGGATGGGGATTCAAAGGGGAAAAGATCCAATATTTCCAGGGATTTATTATGTTTGCGGAAATAGGGCTTATTATTGGTTGCCGGACCATTGGTATGGGTCATGTTATTTAGGCCTGGTCTTTCCAAAGATTTTTCATATGGATAGAAAAGAAAAAGGAACACACAAAATGATAAATACCTTTACACGTAGAAAAAGGGAAAGTTTTTCAGAAATAGTAGGTGATATTTTTGGAGCATTGATACCAGCAGTGGGAATATCTTTGAATGCATTTAGAATTCGGAAATTATCCACAGTGGTAGATCGTTTATCTACAGATACTGCTGGAGGGTTCTTGATGGTAAATACCGAGATGGTTGACATGAGAGCTATGGTGATGCAAAACCGACTTGCCCTTGACATTCTTTTGGCAAAAGAGGGCGGAGTCTGTGGAATGCTGAAAGTCCAACATTGTTGCACTTACATTCCAGATAAAAGTGAAAATATACAGAAGTATATAACAAATATTACAAGTTTGCACAAAGAACTTGTTCCACTGGAGGTTGAAAGTGCATGGGGAAAACTTGGTAAAGGGTTTTCTTCAGTAATAAATTGGTTAACAAGAATGAGTGGATTAATAATAGGGAAAGTTATAATAATAGCAAACGTGATAATAATAATAATATTAATACTGAAGCTTGCAATAACATGTATAAAGAGAAAAAGAAGGCAGAATAAAATAGAAACGGAAAACATGATAAACAAGGAAAGAGAGAGAGAAATGGGTGAAATAGAGTTAGAAGAAATAAAAGAGAACATGTACAAGAAAACGAAGAGATAAGTTGAAAGGGATACAGTTGTGTAAACTAACAAAAGCAAACGGATAAAAGATATAGGCTGTCTGAGAAAATTGTATAACTTGGGTTTTTATGGTGATATTAAAAATCACCAAAGGGGGGAGTTGATGGAGCAGGGTATTTGCAAAAAATGTTAACCTCCTAATATTTTCGTAAAATAATTAATAAACATGTTCGTTTAAGTAAATAACCAACAATGTATGTTACATGTTAAGGGTTAAAGGTAACACGCTATTCTGTGTGCAAAATAATCAACTTATAATTGTTTACGTGTCTAACATAACATAATATTTGCGTACTAAATTACATAATAAATGCATGATCTGTGCTTTTAAATAAAACGTGTGGTTGCAAAATAAAGCGATGGTAAGTAAGGGACAGCTTTATATGTTGCTTTTTGCTAGGTAATACCTAATTGGGGTACGTAAAAAGAAGGGAGGGAAACGAAAGGGTTTATATTTCTTTGTTTTAACAATATTTTGTTTATCTTTGAAAATAGTGCGCTTAGGCCTGTCAAGCAGCGATATAAAATGGCCGCCAGTTGCTAGAGTACGCATGAGCAGGGGACCATGTGATAGAGGAGAGAGGCTGTGGAAAAGGGATGATCACGTGCTGATGCTGAGAGGCTAAGATGGAAGTATGGTCAAGGCTGTTGTGACCTTTCTGAGCAGATGTGTGCCAAGATGATCAGCAAGAAGCGTGAGAAGTCCAACTGAATCAATAGACGGAACTGTTAAACCCAAAATGTAGCAGAAAAAGATACAATTTGGACTGATCGAAACGGATGAGCAATTGCATGAACTGTGGGAAACGATGCTTGCATGGACATTCCACAAGGAACTGGTTAAGACCAGGAAGTTTGATTAAAATGTATATGGGTCTGAGTTTTGACCAATGAGAAAGAATCACGCCATGAAGAAGAAACATTTTATGTTGTAAGCTAGAATTAGGGTATAAGAAGACCTACTCTTGGTGGGAGGGGTTAGATGCTGCGGTAGTTGCTGCGGGAGTTGCTGAGGTAGATGCTGCGGGAGTTGCTGGAGAAGTTAGATGCTGTAGATGGGTGAAGTTGCGGTTGCTGATGCTGACGAGCTGATGCTGCTGCTGCTATTTTGCTTTTCCAGTTGAGTATAAGATGCTGCTTGAGGAGAATTTTCCTGATAGATTTTTATTTTAGAACTATTAGATTTCCCCCAGATAGATAAATTGATCTTTAAGAATTCTTACTATGAAAACCTTATTTTTCCGTCTAATAAAAATGCATTGCAATTTCAAGTTATTCTTATATTGATGATAAATGTAATAATCTGAATAATAAGCTTAACCTCATTTCCTGCGTTCAAAACTTTATATAAACTTTATTATTCTTTAAACAAATGACTCAGTGATTCTTTAGCTCAATGATTAAAATGAAATATTAAAGAGTTTATTGTGATTGAGCTGGTCTTAATCACCATCAACTGATTCCTACTAGTTGGTCCATCGACCAATGAGCGGAATACCTTAAAGCAAAGAGAAATATTATGTCATGTTAAAGAGGTATCCCGTCTCCTTCCAGCGAATCGTTTTCTCCTAGGTTATTGACGGAGGAAATCCAGGGAACAAATGAGTAAGTGAATGTATATGCGGTGTTATGGGCCCCACCGTCATATGGATATAGTGTGTGTGTTGAAGGAGTAATTGCACCTGGATGACCGAAGTACATAGGAGAATAATTTTTATTGTTAGCGCTGGATCAGATTTCTTGGTAGCAGAGTTATGGTTACTATAGATTAGTTTGGTGATTATTGATTATTGATGATTGATTATTGATAAGTTCATGTCTAACACTTTTTGTTGAGTCGCGTTATGTTATATGTAAGTTTTCACGCTTCTGGGAAGTAGGAAGTGGAACACGTGTGGGAAGAGAAGTCGCATGGAATTGTACATTGTCTGAGTTCATTTATGGTAATAACACAGGTTGTGTTATAATAGGGACATTTTGCGTATAAAAGGTGTGTGAGTGAAATGGTGATCGGTTTTCTTGTGAAACTTTGGCCTTAATTCTCAGGAGCAGTATAGTCTCCACATGTGTTTTATCCCCAGAGAAACGGGTTTACTGATTGCTTGATTGAAAGGTAAGGTAGAGGGAAGTACTACTTTATCGGCGAAACTAAAAAATTCTGTGGTAGGGTAGAGGTAAGCGCTGCCTACTGGAAAATACAGAATTCTTGTGTAAATGGTCAAAGCTATCTCTTCGGTTTAGCGAATCAGACAATGGAAATGTGTTTTAAGTGTTGTAACTAACAAAGAATTGTTGAAAAAGAAATTGCCGATAAATTTTGTAAAGGAGGGGTCAAGAGCAGAAGTGACGTAGACAAGAGTCGCGCTGGGATTGGACAGTGCGCTAGTCACATGGAAACAGGAGCAGAACTGGCGTAGACAGAAGCCGCGCTGGGATTGGACAGTGCGCCGTAGACAGAAATCGCTCTGATTGGAGCTTTGGTGTGAGTCGCGCTAGGATTGGTCGAATAGCCTAGTGACGTGGAAGTTTGTGATTGGAGTGTTAGTGAGAGTCGCGCTAGTATTGGTCCGAATAACGCATAGAGAACAGTGTTGAATTGCGGATCGTTTGAGGAGAAAAAGCGATTGTGAATCATGTCGTACTATGAGTATGGTAGAGAGAAAACGTCATGGATGTCGAAAGTTAAGAACTTCTTTAAGAAAGACAAAAAGGTAGTGACTAGAGAGGGACAAATAATTCCTCCGCCGAAATCACCAGCTTCACATATGATGTTGAAATATGGATATCATACATGCATATGGTTAGAAAATTGGACAAAATACACCAAGAATGATGGAGCATTGGCTTTCCCTGAGAATGGTTCATTTAATGTAGCCATATTACGGAACTTGAGAGAAAAGATGGTAATGTTAGAACCTAGACCTAGACCGACACAGTTTGAAGCTTTAACGGAATGGGAAGATGAGATGTATGAGCGAGAGAGATCCAGAGGATTAAAGAATCATGAGTTTGTGCCTGGAAGGTTATGGGGAATAAATCATGAGGACAGAGTAAAGCGTTGGAGATATGCTAACATGACAGGAGGTTTGTTTCCAGCTTTTACAGTTGAGAAAGAAGCAAAGAGAAAGTGTACAGAGAAAAAGAAACATTTAGTGGTAGAAAAGTATGTGTATGGTGGTAGTGAAACAGATGACGAATTGCTGGAAGATATTTTAAACAGAAATCCACCTCCATACCAACAGACTTCTGCGGTGGTGACACCTAATGCACCGCCAATGGAAACTGGGAGGAATAAAAATCCCGAACGAAGAAATGAGACAAATAGGTCACAAGAACAATTAAAAACTTCACAAAATGAAGAGATAGAAAGTGACAATGCAACTGAATTAGCAAAAACGACAAGAGAATTGACTGAGAAAATAAGAGAATTGACAAAGAATATGGAAGCTGTAACTGTACCAGTAACGATAGGTCCAGTAATGCCAATTATTGAGAATCAGAAAATTGATGAACGTTCTTTGGTGATTCCCATGAATTCACATTTGCAAAGAAAAAGAGAAGGGATGGAAATGAATAATGAAGGTGCACATAATTTGGCTAGTACCTATAGACCAAGCCCACCTACAAATTTGACGATAAATGAAAATGAGATCAGGAGAATGCCTATGGTGACAGAGTCCGCATCAGGAACACCAGAAAGAAGTAGCAATTGGATAGAATTAAATAGTACGCCTGTAGGTCCAACTCCAGATGAGTTAAATGAATGGATGAAAGCGCTAAAGACAAAAGAACCAGAAGAGAAACCATTAGATGTAATTAGGTTGAAAATAGACATGGAAGAATTGATTTTGGGAACAATTGGAACAGAAAAATAAAAAAATTATCAGGATGATGAGATTATGTTTTTGTGCAAGAGTCTTACTTGGAGAGCTAGAAATTTACATGACAAATTGGAAGAGGCAGCAAGTGAACTAGGAGTGGAATTTGTAAAAGTGAGAACGTTGCAGAAACCATACAGAGTAGATTTTTGTGAGAAAGACATAGAGAATTTGAACACATCAGGAAGACTGACCCAAATAAAAGAGTTAATTGTTCTATTGAGAAAATGGGGTGATGTGGATAGATGGAGAAATAGATGGTCAAAAAGGAATGAGAGAACAACAGATAAAGCATCTTTGGCTTTTGCAGTGACAGATAAGGAACCAGTTGTAAGGGAGTACCCGATGAGAGAAACTCCAGGTGGCAGTTATGTGCATGTTCCATGGACCAGACAGGATATACTGTCATTTACAAATGACTTCCCAAAATTGAGAGAGAAACCAGTAGAATGGTACAGACAAGTGGAGAGATTTGTTAAGGTGTCAAAAGTGCTGTGGATAGATCTGGATGGATTGTTTGATATAGTAGTGCCAGCTGATTTGTGGACAGAATGTAAGATTACTATTGATTGGCCAACTGTAGAATATCCAAGGGACGCTAAAACAGGAGCGCCAGGACCAGAAGTGATGAGGAAGGTGATCAGTGTGGCCTGGCTGCGCAGGGGCTGGCCTGACGGGTTCGTGGTCCAGCGTGCTGGGGTCCGGCAGGCGCACGGCATCGCAGGTAACTCCGCTCAAGAGGATGGTGTCGGCCTCGTGGCGAGGTGGGAGGCGCCGCCCTGGCAGAGACGTGGGTCTTTCCGGAAGAGGACCACGCCCAGGCCTACGTGCTTTTTATTCACACCCCTACTCTGGCGTGGCGTACGCTGGGCCATCCCACTCCGCTGATGCTTGGGGGGGGCGTAACAGGCAACATTTCCGCGAGGTCCCCCACTGGCTGGGGTGACATGGTGGCGTCCACTGTCCACTACACTCCATACGCAAGCGGTGTATGTCGCCATGGATATGGGTGTGTTCTGCATACTGCGAGGTGTCCAGCACATCTCCGGCACTCTTGGCATTGTGCACTTTCCCAATCATTGTTCTACTGCATCCTTCACACATGCCTGGTTGCCACCTCTCCCCACATTCGGCTATTATGTGGCTGAGGTGCCATGCCGTTGCTGGCTCATGTTCAGGGCTTGCCCATGTGGACATTGTAAGTTGTTCTGTCGTGTCTGGTGGGTGGGCATATTGTTGTGCCTGTTGTATGTGATTTTGTGACGTGTGCATTGCATGGTTGTGGAGTTGAGGTGTGTGGGGTGTTCATTTGTATATTGCCAAGGGGCTGTGCATTTCCCTTGTTGCCATCCTGGGAACGCTGGTTGATGATGGACTGTCGGAGGATGAAGGTATCATGCACACTGGCTGTGTATTTGAAGGCGACATTGTTGGGTGTTCCACGGTGTTCTGTTGTTGCCTGCCCATTGGTGTGAGACTTGTGCTTCCTGTTGCGGTGATTGTGTGCTGTGTCACCAGGGGGCACAGGTAGTACATGTGTGCTGTGTATTGCCCCCAACACGTGCGTGCATCCTGCTATGGCGTATGGTCCTTGCTTGGTCTCCAGCGGATCCTGCGCATTGTGTTGTACGTATGGGGACTGGGGTACCAGGGTGAGGGTGATGTCCAGGACAGGTGTGGGGGACTTGGATGTGGCTGGCTGTGACACTCCTCCGACTCTGGCGGGTGTTGGATGGGGGGTCCCAGGGGCCAACAGGTGCAGCCACGCCATCAGCTTTGTGTGGGGTGGGATGTTGGTTGTCCGCTGTGTTGGTGCCGTAGGCCTGTTAGGCGATGATGGTCAGGATGCCTAGGTTGGTTGTCCCTTTCAGCCTGTAGTGGACGGTGACATTGTCAGATGTTGGGTCTGTGCGGCTGGTACGTTTCCTGGGGTTCCGCTGTCTTTGTCTGCGCTGCGTCTGTGGTGGTCCGGGGGGTGTTCCGGGTGTGGGTTGGGGTCCTGGGGTGGTGCCGGTGGGTGTTGTGGCCCTCTTGGGTGTCCGGGCCGCATGATGGGTGGCTCCATGGCATCTGTTGCCCTTCGGATGTGGCCCTGGGCTGTGCTCCCTTTTGTGGTGCTGGCTGCCGTCCGACTTTACACCAGGTCAGAGCAGGTGTAGATTTCCTGGTGCTAACGCGCCTTATCGCCTGTTTTGTGTTTTTATCGCGGATGTGGCTGGTCGTTGTGAATGTTGAGGTGTGCTGTTGTCTCGGCTTTTGTCACGGGAACGCCTACTCTGCATCTCATTAGCGATATTTGCGGGGGTCCTCTGTGGCGATGTTTTTTGCGGCTGCTATCGCGCGTAAACTGGTGCTGTGGGCTGTTTACACCGGCTTGTGAATGGGGGGGTAAATTTATCACGACTTTGGCTGCGAAAAGTGCCGTTAATTCGGCGATAGCTCCTTGTGAATATGCCCCTAAATGTAGGCCAGTATCAGTGTAATGAGGGGGCAGAAAATTATCCACCTCCTCATTATCATCATGCAAACTTTGTGAACGCCCTGGGTGGTATTCAAATCTTATCAAAATAAGGTATCTAGCATTTGGTAGTACTGTGTCAAGGGAGTGGTACTGTCTGGGAATCCTCCAATGTCAGGGACTGTGCCTTGGTTATCACATAATGGAACATAAGCTGGACACTGGCCAAAGTTGTCTCTGTATTTAAAACAGGCATCAGGGTTGGATCCGGAGCAGGCGCCACTGGAGCCTAGGTCAGTGCTGGAGCTAATGCGGAGAAAAAAGACCTTGGGGCAGTTTGTGGACTCATGGGGTGTTGCCAGTTAGCTGCGGGTTGGGAGGGCTTTTCATTGTCAGCTGGTGCTGGGACAAGCCACGTTGGCATAAATCTGCCTGAGGTTTGCCTGTTTGGTTCCCTGGGGTGTGAAGGCACTCCAGAAGGAGAGCGCATCTTACAGAAAAGGCGCAGCAAGGCCTACTTGCTGTGGGGTCAACAACTGCTTGGGGAACTCAGGATGTGCTAGGACCAGCCTTGGGATAGGCTCTGAGTCAGACGGGGGGGGGGGTGTAAACGGGTACTTTGAGTGCCGACTGAAAGGAGTCCCCTTAAGATTTGCCTTTCAACTTTGCATTTGACTTACCCAAGGATGATGACTTGAAGCGAGACCAAAACCTGGAAATGGCACGGGCCTGCAACTTGAAGTGGGAGCGAGTCCGTGGCTTGGAGTGTGATCTGCCCCATTCCTTGTACTTAGCAGAGCACAGTTAAGCCTCCTTCTCCCGGGTGTCTTTTGGGTGCATCGGGTGACATTTGTCACAGGACTTTGGGTCATGCTTGGATCCTAGACCCTAGAAGGCAGATGTTGTGGGGAACTAGTGAAGGGACTGTTTGAATTCTGTGTTCTTTGGAAGGGATACCTTTTCTTAGCAAACTGCTTTGAAAGAAAACAATTTTCGGTAGAGTCAGTAAAACACTTACAAAAGTGTGGAAGCAGAGCTCCTATCCACGGAAGGAAATGAACTGACATTACAATGCAGAGGTGGCGCCTACATATGGATTTTGGCTGTCAGTTCCGGAGACAGTATGAAGTCACCACAGAGTATGATTTTGCTGTGGTGCTACCTATCAGTGCACTGGAGCAATTGCTAGGTAATGTTCCAGGTCCAGGTCCAGTCTGACACCGTGGGGGGAGGTTGGGACTCAAACAAGAGTAATCTGTGGTCAGATGTAGCTGTCATAATTATTATTCTTTAAAAGATTTGACAAACTATTTACATTTCATTTCAGTAAATGTGTGCATAGACATTCTGCAAATTCTGTTTGATATTTCTATTTACCATGTGAAAGGTATTTCAGGGATTTGTCATTAAATGGAATAAAAACCTCGAAAATGTGTGTAATGATGATAAGGGAAGCAGAACCAGAGCAACTTAAGCAAAGAAATATTTTGCCATCCTCCTTCCCCCAGCAATTGGGCAATATTCGATCCTTCTATGGGCAATCTGGTACCCGCTTGCTGATGGCAAACTAGACCCTGATTGAAAGTCAGTTTTTCAAGATTAAATCAAAATGGAGTGCTTAGAAATCAATAGCTCCAATTGGAGCTATCTGGTCGTGCTTGACCAGGACAAATCCAAAAGTTCAGTCCGACCGCGATGGAGCACGGGCCGCATACAGGAGTCACGCAGACCCACTGACAGTACCTTGGATGCTTCAGAAATCATTGAATATGCGGTGCACAGAGGAGGTGAAGAATCGCGGACTCAAGTGATGCGTCAGTTCCTGGAGGCGGTGTAAGGTCGTTGAAGGTTTGGCACTCGGGTATGATGCGATGTGCAAAGGAGGTGATGTGTCGGTTGCTGGTGCGAGGCCTCGGTTCCTGAAGGTGACACGGCGCCAAGGATTCATCAGTTCAAGAGCACGGTGCGTTGGTTCCACAGCGTCGATGTCGAACCACTGGGCGATGCGTTTCTTCAAAGCCACGCAGGACCAGGACTACGTCAGAGTCAGGACGGTGCACCACAGATGTTGGTGATGCGGTGTCCAAGACTCACGCAGCGGCGGTTCTTCAGTAGTGCTGCATCAAACTTGAGGCTGCATTGTAAGTTGAGGTTGATGCGTTGCACACTCAGCGAGCGGGGACCACGGCTTCAGTCCAGGCACCGGCGATGCATTAATTTCGTAGGGATGCACCGGTTCTGGAATGATGCTTTGGAGTCGATCTGTCGATTTCTTGGTTGCAACACCAGTGCTCACTTCCAAGGGCCCAGGACAGGATTTGGCACCACTTGGCAGAGTAGGACTCACAGCAGAGGAGCCCAGGTATTGGGAGCAAGATGCAGGTGAAGTCTTTGCTGTCCCTGAGACTTCAGTAACAGGAGGCAAGCCCAACGAAGCCCTTGGAGAACCTTTATATGCAAGATACGGAGAGAGTAATGTCCAGTCCTCTCACTCCCAGGCAAGAAGCAGCAGGCAGCAGGTCAACACAGCAAAGAAACTAGCAAAGTGGCAGTCCCTCCTGGCAGTACAACAGCTCTTCTTCCTGGCAGAATATCCTCAGTACAGAAGTGTTCTCAGTATATGGTGTCAGAGGTCCAGGTCTTGTACCCATCTTAGCCTTTGAAGTAGGGAGACTTCAAAGAAAGGTCTTTGCAGTGCACAAGACCCTGCCCTTCCTGGCCCTGGCTCCAGACACACTACGGGGGGGTATGCAGTTCTTTGTGTGGGGACAGCACAGCCCTATTCAGGTGCAAGTGTCAACTCCTCCCTCTACTCTATCTCAGGAAGACCCATCAGCCTGATGCTGGGCCATCATGGTATGTAGGACACACCTCAGCTTCCTTTATGTGACTGTATAGAGGGAATGCACAAAGTCCAGCTGTCACCCTGACTCAGACGTGTATCCTAGGGACAGGCAGATGCACTGAATGGTTAAAGTAAGAAAATGCCAACTTTCTAAAAGTGGCATTTTCAGACCTGCAATTTAAAAACCAACTTCACTAACAAATGTATTTTTAATATTGTGAGTCCAGAGACATCAAACTCCAATTTTCTATCTGCTCCCAATTAGAAGATACATTTGTAAAGTGTTATAAGGCAGCTCCAATGATAACCTATTGGAGAGATAGGCTTGCTGTATTGAAAAACGAATTTAGTAGTTTTTCACTACCTGAACATGTAAAACTCAAAGGTACATATCCTACCTTTTAACTATATTGCACCCTGCCCTTGGGGGTACCTAGGGGTGCCTTACATGTAATTACATGTAATAAAAGTGAAGGTTTGGACCTGGTAGTTTAACACTGCACACACAGGCTCTGTAGTGGCAGGCCTGAGACAGGTTTGAAGGGCTACTAATGTGGGTGGCACAATCAGTGCTGCAGGCCCACTAGTAGCATTTGATTTACAGGCCATGGGCACATGCAGTGCACTGTACTAGGGATTTATCAGTAAATAAAATATGCCAATCATGGAGAAACCAAATGCCATTACATTTTAGACACAGAGCACATACACTTTAGCACTGATTAGCAGTGGTAAAGTGCCCAGAGTCCTAAAACCAGCAAAAATGAAGTCCAGCACACAGTTATAAACAGGAGGTCAGAAGCCGAAAGACAGGGGAAACCACACCAAAAGATGCCATGTCTAACAATTTCATATACAGACACAGAGTAAGCTTTTATAGTTGAGCTAAAAAAAATGTACTCATCTGTATCCCAATTCCAGTATCTTTCACTCTTTATTCCCCTTCATCTCTCTCGAGCCAAAAAAGGGTTGAGATTAATTGAAATTGAAAAACACATGGTTTGAACAAGATATACCACAGTGGTAAATCTGATTCCAATCTCATGACAGGGGCTTTGGGAGCTTTTAGGAAGAACAAGACCACTTTTGAGGCAAACTCTGTCCAATACATCAAAGTTAATAGGATCATTAATACTGATGATGGAGCAAGTATCCTCATTTTGCAAAATAACACATTTATTTGAAAAGTGACAATTTTAAATCAAAATAACACATGTATAATAAACATACAATTTGTAGTAGGTAATCATATTCAGACATTATAAGCAGACATATGAAGTAACATATTGTATTGACTTAAGCTAGTCTAACTATTGGTGTCATATTAAATGTTGACTTTACACTTTGGGACTTAGAGGCCTGTTTTGTGTTTAAATTGCTGTTTTGCACAAGATGTTTTTCTCTTTCCACTGCAGATGCTGTAATTTTCCAAAAGCCTTCTTTTAGGTAGTGAATTGGTATTTGGTGTGTATTAGACAACTAATAGTGAGATTCTCACTGGGAGGAGAGGAGATGGGAGGAAAGTCGAGTCGTGGGAAGAACTGTCTGAACCACAAGATCTGTTCATAATAACAAACCAAGGACATAGTTGCATAGGCCATTGTAAAGATGTAAAAAACTGGGAAGTTTACCTACTATGCTGGAGAGTAATTGGTCCGCAGGAAAAGAGAATGATCAATTTGTTGCCATTAATGTTTTGATTGAATTTAATTAGTGTGTGTTCCCAGAGAGAGACTCTTCTTTTCCTAGACTCCTTTTTCTCCAGAGACCTTAGACTAGGTGCGTAGAGCTTGCTGCAGAACTTTGGAGGTGGATCTTATAGATGCACAGTGACTTTGGTTTGAGAATACCTTTTCAGTCTATACTTATTTCAACTGCTTAAGTGCTGAAGCTTTATGCTTAAGCATTCTTCTTTTATCAGATCCCTTCATTTGGGTTTTCTAAACTGACACCTTACCTTGTTTGCTGAAATTAAATGCCTTTTATGTCCAATCTTCATTAATAGAATTAGGGATTATTCTTTTATGGAACATACTTTTTTCTATCTTATTTGTAATTCTTACTAATGTAGTATTTTATCTCGTATGAAATATTGTCATGTGGTTTGTGGCCTCATGGTCTGCATTGCTAAGTTGGCTTAGGCCTGGCTGCCATGATGCCTTTTTGCGCACGTTACTTTGTGACTTTGTTTTTTCAGCCTCTGCTTGTGCCCGGCTATATTAGAACTGTCTGCCTTTCTGCCTTTCACCTTTTCTCCTGTTCCCTGTGGGTTTCGTCTGCACAACATGTACAAGGTCAAAAAACAATGTCCCTTGTTCTTGCTGATCTGGTCAGCCCCTCGCACTTAGACATAACACTGAATGCAGCTGCACTGGAGAAATTCGTGTGCTTTTAATATTGTGATTTCAATGTTGGAGACACTTGGAGAAAAACCTTTCCAGGGAGAAGAGCTGTGCTTGTCTGATGATGTAAACCTTGCATCTAGATATTGAGGTATGAGGGTCCGTCCGACAAAGCCCAGAGGTCTTCTATTTTTTATAATAAACTAGTTATTAGCACGGGGAGGGTGGTAAGGCTATTTAGCCCTATATCAACTGTCTTTATAAAATGCTGTCCCCGTTTGTATTCTATGGAATTGTAACCATGCTTATTATTTTATCATTATGCATTATGCTGATAGTACTGACACGTGTACTGTATCTTAGAGCACGATAGTTGAAATAAACATTTTAAACTATACAGTGTCTCTTATTACGCGCGTTGTGGACAAGTATGAGTGAGTGATGAAAGAGTGTTCTTGCTCCCGCGAGTTCTGAGAGAGACCGTGTTCTGGGTTGTCTAATCATTGGTAGCGTCGCTGCGAATGAGACGCTAAAGTTAGTCGGATTGGGATTGTGGGTACTAAGGAGCATGGTTGGCTCACCACTATACTCTGAGGTCCTATTATCCTGTGCATAGCTCTGTGTATGTGCAGAATCCCTACAACAATATCGATTTATGGATTATTGGAATTTCCAATAATGATGAAAACATTTTAATACTTAATGAATTAGTGACTGATTTTGAATTCATTTGTTAATAGACCCTTTAAACTGTTTGTTGATTCCTGTACAGCCTCAAATGGACTTCACTGTTCATGGTGATTGATATAAATGATAGATCCTTATTTTCTCTCATGTCGACTAACAAAGGTCCATACGACCAATGTCGGGGTTATTTGATGATTATACTCAATGATTAAGATACAAGAATCCCGACTCCAGCACTGAGTAGCTCTTTTGGATAATGTGGTATTGAAATTGTCTTTCCTCTATAGGGACTAATCAGCTCTAATTAGGAGAAGCATAGAAAGATCTCAGTATTTCAATCAATCAATCAGGGAATTGTCAAGCGCGATACTCACCCGTGAGGGTCTCAAGGCGCTGGGGGGTGAGCAGCTCCGTTCAGTCGAAGAGCCAGGTCTTGAGGGTCTTCCTGAAGATGTTCAGGGAGGGTGCGCACCTGTTGTCGATTGGGAGCTGGTTCCAGGTCTTGGCCGCAATTTTGGGAGAAGGCTTTTCCACCTGTTCTGGCTCTGCGGATGCACGGGGTTTCTGCGAGGGCGAGTTCGGCGGATTGGAGGTTTCTCTTGGGTACGTGGAAGGAGATTCTCTCCTTGAGGTACTGGGGTCCGGTGTTGTGGAGGCATTTGTAGGCATGGGTGAGTATCTTGAAGGTTACCCCCTTCTCGACGGATAGCCAGTGGAGGTCTCGCAGGTGTTGGGTGATGTGTTCATGTCGAGGGATGCCAAGGACGAGTCTGGCTGCGGTGTTCTGTATGGTCTGGAGTTTGCGGAGCAGAGACTTGTTGATTACGGCATAGAGGGCATTTCCGTAGTCCAGTCTGCTGGTTATGAGTGCGTGGGTGACGATCTTTCTTGATTCGGGGGAGGGGATCCATTTAATGGTCTTGCAAGGATGCGGAGGGTGTTGAAGCAGGTGGAGGCGATGGCATTGATCTGTCAGGTCATGGAGAGGGAGGAGTCGAGCACGATGCCGAGGTTCTGGGTGTGGTCCGTGGGGTTGTGGGGACTTCCAAGGGCGGTGGGCCACCAGGTGTTTTCCTATGTGGTGGGAGAGGGTCTGAGGATGAGTACCTCCATCTTCTCCGAGTTGAGCTTCAGGCAGCTGCTGCTTATCCAGGATGCGACGTCCTTCATTCCTTCCTGGAAGCTGAGTCTGGTGGTGATGGGATCCTTAGTAAGGGAGAGGATGAGCTGGGTGTCGTCGGCATAGGAGACTATGTTGAGTCCGTGCTGTCTGACGATGGCGGCGAGGGGAGCCATGTAGATGTTAAAGAGCGTTAGGCTGAGTGATGATCCTTGGGGCACTCCGCAGTCGATCTCTCTGGGTTCGGAGAGGAAGGGTGGCAGTCTGATTCTTTGGGTTCTGCCGGTGAGGAAGGAGCAGAGCCATTTGAAGGCGGTTCCCTGTATGCCGGTGTTGTGGAGTCTGGCGGCGAGTGTGCGGTGGGAGACGGTGTCGAAGGCTGCGGAGAGGTCGAGTAGGATCAGGGCCGCGGCGTGGCCTTGGTCAAGGAGGGTGCGTATGTCATCTGTGGTGGCGAGTAGAACGGTCTCGGTGCTGTGGTTGCTGTGGAATCCGGATTGGGAGGGGTCGAGGATGGAGTTCTCTTCGATGAATTTCGTTAGTTGGGCGTTGACGGTTTTCTCTGTGACTTTGGCCGCGAAGGGGAGGAGGGAGATGGGTCGGTAGTTCTTGAGGCCTGAACGGTCTGCAGAGGACTTCTTGAGCAGGAGCTTGACTTCTGCGCACTTCCAGTCATCGGGGAAGGTGCCGGTTTCGTAGGTGGTGTTGATGGTGTGTCGTAGTTCCGGTGCAATGGCGGCGGCGGCTCTGTGGAAGATGTGCGGAGGACAGGGGTCCGCGGGTGTTCCTGAGTGGATGCCTTTCATGGTCGATTCAGTGTTTTCTGTGGTGGCTGGGGTCCAGGGGGAGATGGTGGGTTGGCTGGCGTTGTTGGAGGGGGGAGGTGGTTTCGGAGTCTAGTGTCTGTTCGTTGAAGTTGTAGAGGGACTTGATTTTCATATGGAAGTAGGAGCTGAGCTTGTTGCAGAGGTCCTGGGAGGGGTGATGTCCGTGGCCTCGCTGGGGGGTTTGGTGAATTCCTGGATGATGCTGAAGAGTTCCTTCGAGTTGCTGGAGTTGGCGGTGATCTTGCACTGGATGAAGGTTCGTTTGGTTGATCTGATGAGTTGGTGGTATTCTGTCATGGCGTTCTTGTATGTGGTGCGGTTTTCCGAAGTTTTGCTGTTTCCCCAATTCTTCTCGAGATGTCTGCAGGTGCGTCTGGATTCTTGGAGGTCGGCGGTAAACCAGGTGGCCTTTCTGGGGCGCTGTCTGTCGGGGTTGCGAAGGGGTGCGAGTTTGTCCGTGCAGTTGGAGATCCATCTGTGTAGTTCTTTGGCTGCGAGGTTGGCGCCGGTCGATGTGGAGGGGGCATCGCGGTTGAGGGTGCAGTTGAGGTGCTCCTCGGTGACTTTGCTCCAGTTCCTTTGCGGTGGGCGGGGTGCAGGTTTGGGTGCGGTGGGTTTGTTGACGTGGAAGTGTACGCAGTGGTGGTATATCCAGAGGGGGTTGAGTGTTGTGGCTGAAGTGGATGTTGTTTCCTCCTGCGAAGATGGGGTCGAGGGTGTGTCCTGCCTTGTGGGTGGGGGTGGTGATGAGCTGTTTCAGTCTGAGGTTGATGAGGTTGTCCAAGAGGGTGGAGGAGTTAGGGTCGTTGAGGATGTTGAGGTGGAAGTTGAGGTCTCCGATGAGTATGTAGTCCATGGAGGCGATGGCGTGGGGGGCAACGAGGTTGGCGATGGTAGTGGTGAACGCTGTTCAAGGTCTGGGGGGCCTGTAGGCAAGGGTGCCGCATAGGGTGGATCTGGGGCTGGTATTTATCTGGAAATGGAGGTGTTCGGTGGTGGACGGAGAGTCGCTCATGCTGGAGGTGGTGAGTCGGAGGGAGTTCTTGTGTGCGTTGGCGAGTCCTCCGCCTGGGCGGGTGGGGCGGTCTTTCCTCTGGATCTTGGATCCATCGAAGATGGTGGTGGCAATGTCGGGGGCGGAGGTGAAGTTGGCCCAGGTTTCCGTGACGAAGGCAACGTCAGGCAAGATAGTGTCGAGGAGGTCCCAGATCTCTACGGCGTGTCTGTGCAGGGAGCGCACGTTGAGGAGGATGCACCTCAGGGCTTCGGGGGTGTTGGTGTCCGGCATGGGGGTAACAGCCGTGGGGGTGCAGAGGGTGGTGAAGGTTCTGCAGGAGAACTGGCCGTGTGTGGATTTCGGTGGGTGGTCGGAGATCCAGGGTGTCTGGCGCTGGTCGCAGTCTGGTCACGGATGGGCGCAGACGGGCTTGCTTTTGGGGCGCCGAAGCGCGGCTGCAGAGCGGCCGCCATTAAATAGGAAAGGGGGAGGGAAGCTCAGCTGGGAGGCGGGAGCGATAACGGCAGGGGGGAGGGGCCGTGGGGGAGCAGCAGCAGGAAAAGGGTGGCGAGAAACGGGCACGGAGGAGAAAACATGGGCCCAGGTACAAAAACGAAAGAAGGGTAGAAAACAGAGTCACAGACAAACAGGCACAGAAATTACAGTAAAAATACAATTAAAGACAGACAAAAGACACAAATACAAAATGGGCACAACAAGGCAGACAGGCAACAGTGGAACAGCAGAAGAGCAAGGCTATCCAAATGGACCAGCAGGGATGAGGCGCAGGCAGGAGCCCGCGGGTGGAGGAGGGCCTCGAACACCTACCTGGGAGAGAGGTGTCTGGGGCAGCGGCAGGCGAGGCTACAGCGGAGCTGTTTGGGCAGAGAGCGGGACCCTGGCCATTAAATTATTCAATGCCAACTTTGGAGGCCATCTCCTCCCAATGACTCTTCCAAGACAGTGACTTGGTAAACATCACTCTAAGATATTTATAATGATCTTCCCCCACGCTAGCAGGAACTCCTGATCTTTTGTCTCCTAAACCAGGAATTGCATTTTCATGCTATCCAAATACACTGCTATTTTACTGACAAAATGATATAAAGCGTATATGCTGTGGTGCAGCCCAGTGAGCAAACAAATTAATTGACCAGGTAATCCAGCTAAATCAACAAGTCTACATGAATATCCCCACTTTGGGTGTGAAAGAAGGCAGTGCTCCCAACTGTAGCAGGGAAATTTTAAATGTGGCTAAATTGGAATGATGTAATCACACAACCCTACTTTAGACCATTATCTACCTTTATTTTGCCAGAAGTTGTGCAGATCTTCTTCAGGTTCACTCGTGCTTATTTATCCTGGTCAGCAGCTGGGCAGAACATTATTATATTCAAGCGTCTGCTAGTCAGCCCAATCAGCCAATCATTTATGTCGAATGCAATCTGGAAGTCGATGAAGTAGCAGCATAATCTTACTGTGGCCATTACGGAATCGTAGGAAACAATTGCGGGGTGGGGCGATGTTTGGGGAATGGGGAGTTGCACAGTTCAGTTCCGGGCAGGAATTCCTCTACTGTACTGTGCTATTTGCACTGGTATCGAGAAGTGATATAAACCTTTAAGATAATGGCGGTTAGCCATTGACTCTTTTATATGATGACACTGCAGTCTCACCAGGTGTCTGTCATTTAGCCAGAGAGCACAGTGCAATGAAACAAACCTTGTCAATGCTTGGCCCACCAATATGCAATACTACAATCAGTGCAGCGGGAACATTGCTCAATCCTAGGTCAGCCACTATCTGGAAGGAGGACTTCCTTTGTTCAGCTATCATCCAGGATTTATGGACATCGTTTGTTTGAATTGTTTTCTGCTTCTCTTGCCAACATTCTCTAAGTGTTTCCTTTTCTATATTTCTATATAAAATATATATTTTTGTATAAAATTATGAAATTTATTAAAAAAATTAAATTATTTTATACACTTTGTTGTAGTTTTATATAGCGTGAACTTGACCCGTAGGTATCGGGTATCAGAGCGCTTTACATGAGCACCAGTTGCATTGCACACGGACACCTACATTTTTGTTAGGCACAGGAAGATTAAGTGATTAGCCCAGAATTGAGCGTCATTGCCGAGACTCGAACCCGGTTCCCCCAGATTTGAGATCGACCGCCCTAGCTGTTAGGCTACATCCTCTCAGTGCTTAATTTGAGCCGGGGCTTTCCGGTGCTAAGCACCAGCACTTAATTGGTTGCCGGTGCTCAGCACCGGCACCTAATTGTCAACAGCATACTTAGAACAGTCCACCACATGGTGGCGCTGCTCATCTAATTTAGATAAACGGTAGTTTAGGAAGACAATATACATTAAAATTACTAGTACCTGCCTCCCCAGCCATTCCTTTAGCTTTGGCGATCTGGAATAATCTGAACTGTCGCATTTACATGCGAGAGAGATGGTTAGTAGTTGTTTTGGCAGCGATGACAGGGGCGATGGGTGGTGCAAGCTGAAGTGGCCTCCTGGTCAGAGCCCTGGCACTTAATATTTTACAAATTACCTGTATCCTCTTCTACATTTGAGGTCCTTAGGCACTTCTTCAGTTTTTTTCCTGAACTGCTTACACTCATGGTCAAAAAAGCCAAAACGTCCACGCTAGTTTCCGCCCTCCACTTTATTCTCCACACAACAAGAAGTGGAATTTAAATGTCGCACATTTTCCACAAAGCTGTAAAATAAGGACAGAGAAACTTCACCAGACCACCTTACACATCCTTTTATAATAATAGTATTAGAAAAATTGTGAAAAGGCAAATGGTCACTGCCTTTGACTTCATCTACCTCAAAAGCAGTACATCGTTCTAAATGGGTTGTAGAAAAAAATAATAATCGATGGGGGCATTTCTCTTGCTGTGTAAAAAGATCATTTTTGCTGGTTGATTACATTTAAATCGACCATTTAAAACAAGCAATTGATTTGCCCTAAAGGATTTTTGTAAAGACAGATTGCTTATTACCAGGGTCACTGCATTTATGCGGCACAAAAGAACCAAAGGATGCGGCAGAGTTTACTAAATTATGTGGCAAGAAAAAGCAAATTATATGGCGTTATGTGGCAAAATGTGTGGCTCTATCACTTGATCATTTTGCCCTTTTGACAGAAGTAAACACTGTCTGGGCAAATGTTATGCCTCAGTAGTATCAGTTTAACACACCTACATAGAGCAATTAGCAATGGAAACACGGCTTTAGGAACTATGCTCCTTCACTGCCCTTGTAAGCGTTGCTTTTCCCATGGCACGTGCTCCTGTGCTAATGAAGAGTGTCTTGAATTTGCTTGGGTAGCATGGTGTGGAGTCTGCTGGAGGGCTGCTTTGGCTGAGTCCCCCTCTCCTGTGTGACCTCTTCTTCCTCCTTGAAGGCCAGTTTGGCCAGGCATGGCTTGCTCTTGCAGGTGGTTCCTTCCTTGTGGAAGTGATACAGTGCCTGCGCCCGCTGCCTGTGAGAATACTAAGCTACCCAGATTTCTCTGGGGTGGTGGGTGGGCTCTAGTGCTGCTGCTTCTAATGTCCTTTCTTGTAGGGAAGAGAGGGTCTGCTGAGATGCTGTGTTCTTCCTCTGTAGCCCTCTCATCCCAGGTGATCTTTAAAAGGATCCTGTTCTGGCATCATTGCTTCTGTCGTGTCGATACAGTGTTGGCGCGGGAGGTCCGCTGAGATTTTTGCTATGGATGTTTGCTGTTTTTCACTGGCCTTCTTCGTTTCCCCAACCTCTACTTTTGTTTCCCTGGAGTGGAGTGATGATTTTCCAGTAGCATTAAACATGGTGACTTTTGGAAGGTTTGCTCCATTCTCAGCGGCCAAATTAGTGCTTGCTGTGTTTTGGGACAGAAAAGTCTTCTGCATGGTGATGGCTGTGCACCCGTGCCCTGAGTGCCGACTGCACTAATGTCTGGATCCCTAATGATGATTTTTTTGTCATAGGCGAACATGGATCATGCATGTGCACCGTGGCATAGGCCTGTCTCACAGATTATGTTCCACCGGAAGGGGCGCCCAAAGTGCTACCTTGATAGTGGTGGAAGGCTACCAAAAGTTAAGCAGTATGGGTGTGGAGGTGGCAGCATACTGTGCAGTGATCAGTAGTAGTGAACAGGACCTGTTTACCTTGTGTCACTGGAGTGAGGCCAACAGGCTCACTCACCTTTTAAAAGTTCAGCTGCTGTGTGCGTAACTCACCCCTTGTCCTGCATGAGGTGGAAGTGGAGTGCTACGCAGTGCAGGGGTAGTGACTCTGTGCCGGATATATGTGTACCTGAGAAAGGTTACAGTACAGAGGTACGTGTGGGATTAGTGCATGTGCTGAGTGTATGTATGCCTGTGAGGAATACATCACATGAGTGATGTAGTGCTGTGCAGTGCATTCGCAATATAAAGCATGTACTGGGTGTATGTATGCTTGTGAAAAGTACAATACATGAAGGGTGAAGGGTTGTGCAGTACACACATGGTGAGTGTGTGTGTTGGCAGTGTATGTGTTTGCAAATAGCACACCCTGGTAAAATGTAGAAAGGCTACAGTACTGAACAGTGCGCTTCGATTGAATGTGTGTGCTTAATGTATGTGTGTCTGTAGTGGCACAATGCATGAAGGTAACAGTGCTAGCCAGTATGTGGGCTGTGAATGCACACTGCTTGTAAGTGTGCCTGCAATGGTACTTTACATGAAGGAACCTGGGTTCTATTTTGGACAGCACAGAACTGCCTGAGGAAGACATGAAGAGTAGAGGAATCCCACCAGATAGATCTGTGTATTGCTGCATTCCTATGAGGTGGGTAAAACACACACTGGTGGAAGGGATGAACAGACTCCCACTTTACACTGGACACATCTCATGAAGGAGATGTGGCTGATAAGGAAATCATAAAGTGTAGAGCTTGGAGCCCAGGTTTAACCTTTTGATGCACATATCACTGTGGCTGACATACAAGTGTGAACTCTAGTCGATCCCATGATCTGTGTTGTGGGACAATCAGCTTCCAAGTCTTGCCTGCTGTGGCAGACAGCCTTTCATGTGGAAAGAAGAAAAGGAGAAGTGCTCACTTCCAAAGAAGCAGAACCCCAACATAAAACTTCAAAGATTGAGACCCCAACACTTGTCATCTATCAAACAGCCAGACAGCCTGTGTGAGGAAGGGAAGCCCTGCAAGACTTCTGCCTATGACCAGGATTGGGGGCCAAGGCCTGCGAGTTGAGGGGACATCACCCAGGAAAACCAAGACCACTGCCCTGGATCCTGGAGCACCAGTGCCTGCCTGCTTGCCAAGACCAGTGTGCCCTGTGAGGAAGAGGAGAGCATTGGAGGGAGCGAGGCCCAGTGGGGAGCCCTTCAGAGAGGACTCCCTAAGTGAGGTGTGAGGGAATGGTTGAACTGTGTACTAAGCAGCGTGTGGGATTTGCCAAGCCTGTACCACCACATTGCGGTGACCTCATAGGCCAGAGGGGGCCACCGTTGAAGTTACTGCTGCGAGAGCACTGAGACTCGTAACTGACGTGATGAAACTGATTCCAATGGAGGAGTCTGCGCTCAATTTGTAAAGTACCTTGCAAACCCGTATGACAGGAGGGGTTGCCAGTACCGACGTTGCTAAGAAGTTCTGGACGGACTCCCGAGGAAAGACTGAGGCTGCGTTCGGCGGGTTGAGTCTGCAAAGCAGGAGAACTACCCCTGACTGATCCCCGAGGACTGTAGAGGACACCACGGATGGTGTTGCATGCTTGCTGGGCTCAATTCGGGGGCTGAAGGACTGGATTCCCCCCTACCCTATCCAGTGTGGGGAAGATTGACTTACCGCGTCTTTACAACTGGGAGCATCTCTGATCACTGGGAAGCCGGCAGCACATCTTGGGAAGAGAGCCCACGCCTGTCAAGTGCTGTCATATGCACAGCGAGCAGCTTGACTTGTCCGAGCCAGGTCAGAACTCTTCAGTGCCTACGGTCAGGCCACTCACTGCAATGCTGAACGCTTCCGTATTGCAGGAGTGGGTAAGACTTGAACTGGGCCTATGGGGTTTCGGGGAACTGGCTGCTGATGGTGCTGCTGCACCATAGACACTTTTGACTAATTCTAAAGAGTCAAAGGGGAACTCTTATGTGCGGCCGAGTAGTTCACATTCCCTGGATGCGACCACCAGTGAATGGGGAATAACCCCGGCCATGTTACAAGGAAGAGGGCGGGATAGGGATTAAATGCTAGAGCTCCGACCTAAAGGTGATTGTGTTGTTGCTAAATAATGTCATTATTCCTTTGCATGTGTGGAGTTAGAAATAAAGACTTCTTTTTCTTCTTTTTTTTTTTTTTGCATTTTTATATAGCGCGAACTTGACCCGAATCGGGTATCAGAGCGCTTTACATAGCACCAGTTACGTTACATTAGGACACACATTAATTTTTGTTAGGCACGGGGAGATTTAGTGATTTGCCCAGAATCACAGGATGTTCAGGATGTTTATGAAAGCAAGTATTTGACTGGACATTGATCTATTGACAATAGTGTGCGAATTTTGAGTTATGAGTTGTTTTCCCTAATCTGTATCTACACCCCCGCCCCCACCCCCGAGGGAGCCTTTGACTGCTTGTCCACAGCTGCCACTGAGAGTAAAGTGCAGAAGAGATACTTGGCCCAGTTGCTCAGGATCCATAATAGATCTGACTCTGAAACATCAGGAGTAAAATGCTTCAACCACCAGTGTTGGGCCCAGTAACCCCTGCATGCCCCATGGCATTCTGAAAGGGGTTTTGACACTATGAGTTAGAAAACATCCCTCATCTGAGAAGACATCCTCCGCCCGCCCCCAAATTACAGTTTATGCAGGTCCCATCTGGCAATCTGGTCTAACAGATGGTGCAGCCAGAAGCATGTGACACAAGCCCAGCGTCCCACCTGACCAAATAAAATAATCATGGACTATCCGTTTTATATCCGGGCACCCCAGCTTCCTTAGCTGCCATCATTGGGAATGCTTATCAAGGTATACTACTAAGAAAGGCACTTTATATAAATCTAGGTTCGTTTTACATCTGCGATCCTCGGAGCTATAGATTCTTGTGACCGAAGGGGTTCTAACCTTCCAATTGTGTCACTAAGACTCTTGTGTGAATGCCCATTAGAAAGTTGGTATACAAATAGACCACTGGACTTTTTCACTAAGCCCACAAATGATAACTGTGTTTCAGTCTATTTATTTTACATATTCATTCCCTGCCTGGCCTAAACATTGATATTAGGAAAGTGAAAAACCACGATGTAGTTCTAGAATTTGACCACGTGATGGTGGTATAATTCCACTTGGAGAAGTTGTGAACATGAACTGCTAAAAACGTACCAAAAAAACCGAATTTCAATCACAGAGGTGCGGAATGACCATAGGATAAATACATCGGGGCTTATTTACAAGCCCCTTGCACCACCGGTACGTCACTTTTTCCCATTTTAAAAGTGACGCACCGGCGGCGCAAGGGGCTTGTAAATAAGCCCCATCGTCTTTTATTAACAGAACAGAAGAAGTACAATTTATATCAGTGGCATCAGTGAAAGGACCAGAAACTCTACACATATCAGGTGCCGTGGCGTAGCGATGATGTCATGGGCCCTAATGCAAGTAAAGAATATTTCTCATGTTCTATTTTGATAGTAAAAAAAACCCAGCTATTATACAGGTGCATTGGGACCATTAAACCCCGCTGCCACCACACCTGCAGCACCACTGATAGCTACGCTCCTGTCCATGCAATAAATAATAAATTCGTTCTTCAGCACCCATCAGATAAAGGTGTAGGCATCTCTGTGCTCCGGCTAGAAGGCCCAACATCACTTGTAGGAGGCGGCTGAACCGCCAGACCGATCAGACTAAACCTAGGCAGCAGCTAGTATTAGTAGTAATAGACATTCATAAACTGGCAAGTTGTTGCTTCTAATAAGCCTTGTACGGCACTGTCTCTGCTGAAGCCTCCTTACATGACAATATGTAAATTATGAGGGAGACCAGAGGCCACGTCTAATGCGGGCGAAGGGGGACTGGTGACAGTATCTTGTCCATCATTCACAAATGTGAGGACTCATTCAAGAATACTGCATTTTCTCGAGCATGGGAAGTTCAAGTATCCACTTTAGTAACAAACAGTAATACCACTTCCAATGTGTATACTACGTGGCATGATCACCAATGGTGGGTGAGGTTTTCTTGTCTTGATAGGGTGATGCACAGTTCCAGCAATAAATGAATGAATAAATGAATGAAAGGCTTTAATAAGCACTGAGGTGCTCCGGTGGAGTGTCCTTGCGCTATAACCGACCAAGGTCACATTTGCTACCTCAACCTTATGCCTGAGCAAACAAATAGGTCTTAGGGGCCAAATCCACTCCTCCTTGGCCCCTGTATGGAGCAAGACTCTAAAATGATCTCCCTTTGCACATCAGACTTGCTCCTACAGTGGTGAATTAAAAAAAGGTCTCAAACAGGCCAGTACTCAAGTCCCAAAGAAAAAGGGGACACATTACCATAAGCAATGCTATCACATGATCTAACAGGAAGTGATGTCACAAAAGGTGATATCACTGCTCTCTCAAACCTATCTTTTAAAGGAAATAGATTGTTTCCTTCCTTTCTTGCCATGGCCACCGTGTTACACGTGCTTGTTGTACTTATCATTATGTATCTTTAAGAGTCTTGTTATTTTCTAATTATATTGCGTATCAGTATTGTTCTAAATCTAGAAGGTGGGGCACTTAGGAGTTGACTGTCTGGACTGAAGGCAGGTCCGGTGCTGTTGCTGCAATAAATTCTTTTGAAATATCCTCGGAGTGCATGGATTTACTCCAAAATTTAGCGACGAGTTATGGTACCTTTCTACAAATATCAGAACAGAGTTGGTACCATTTTTGAGGATAATCCTACCTACGCAGTTTGGAGTATTACATTCTTCTTCCTACAGATAATTTCAACGCAACTTTCTGCAACTACTTCCTGCTATTGTTAGGATTATCGTGGAACTACTCCGTACAGCTCTGCACTTTTGCCAAAATTACAAAAAATATTCTTCAAACAAGGGTTTGTGCATTGCATCTTTTGAAACCGAGTGCGTGGAATCTAACGCGTTTACCTGCATCACGTCACTGTGGAATTTTCGCCTGCATCATTGTCGACTTGCAATTCAGTCTTCTCATCACCGGGGACGACGCGCTTACGTTATACGCGTGCAATGCATTCAACGTGCAACGCGATCAACGTGCTCACGCATACCGCCATCTTGGGAGTCAACGCTCAGTCTCCTGTCGCTTACATCATACGCGTGTGATGGAGCAAGGTAAATGAGAAAATTTTGAACCCCCTAATATTAATGTTAATAATTAACGTTATGAATTGGTTTGACAATTAATCAACACTTTACGTCTCTTATAGACATCTTTTATAAATGGTAACTGCAATTTATGTGCAAAAGCTAACCTACTTACATTTGTCAACGTGAAATAATCTTAACATAATGGTTTGCGTACTAATTAAAGTAATGTTGCATGATTTGTGCTATGTAGTAAATTGTATTTGTGGCAAAAGTATGCGGATGGTAAGTAAACATAGCTTTATATGCCGCTTTTGCTAGGTAACACCTAATTGGGGTACGTAGAAGGACGGGTGGGAAACGAAAAGGCTATTTTCTTTATTCTTAACTGTTATTGTGTTTGTTTTCATGATAGTTCGTTCGGGCCTTCTAGGCCGCGCTGTAAAAATGGCTGCCGAGGCAAATGGGCTTAATGCGCAAGTGCAAAATGGCTTCCAAGTGGAAGAGACCTGCGGAAATATGTCACGTGATTTGAAAGTAGAGCCCAGAATGAAAAGGATCAAGGTCGCCATGACCTATCACAAGATGGGTGCCAAAAAGGGACTCAGCGAGAATGTATGAGAACCAAAGATGCAGCCGTGAATTAACAATGAACTGTTTAAAATAAAGTTACAAAAGAAGATACATAAGAGGAGCTGTCAATCGGATTGGTAATGTCCTAAAACCGTGAGAAAGGACAAAATTATGAACATTTTCGGAACTGGTTTGAACAAGGAGGGCAATGAGGAGATGCTTGCCACCCCTCCAATGGACCAATTAGCGTGAATCTTGCCCCCAAAGATTGAAACATTTCTGTTTAGTAAGCTAGTAATAGGGTATAAGAGGACCTACTCTTAAGTAGGAGGTGCGCTATTCATACATAATTTTTGAGCACTGGACGTTGATGCTGGAGAACTGCTGCTATTTTCCATAGGCCATTTTCTTTTAAAATAATTAATCTTTTTGCTTTAAACTGACTGGGAAGGAACAAGAACGTTGCGGGAAACCTGTATAGGTGGTCCGTCGAGGAGGCCTGTTTAGCGGGACAGTCAGTCAGTTTTTGGGAGTTCTATGCTGTGATCTGCTGTGATGAACTTTATTTTCCATCTAAAAGGGTATGCATAAATTCTTTGAAGTTTATTCCTTATAATGATCATAAATGTATTAATTGATTAATAAAATGGAGACTTTTCTATGCATTTTAAACAAGTAGATAAACTTTATTATAAATTAAAACTATGAGTCTGTGGTTCTTTAGCTCAATAATAAATGCAAATGTTTTAATAGGTTAAAGTGATTGAGCTGGTCTTAATCACCATCAACTGATTCCTACTAGTTGGTCCATCGACCAATGAGCGGAATACCTTGATGTTTTAGAAACCGACAGGATTAAAACTAATTATGTATGATGTTTGAGAAATTATCTTGTCAACTTTAAAAAGGTATCCCGTTCTCTTCCAGCAGCCATTAACTTTTTCTCCTAGGTAAAAGTGGATGAGATCCAGGGAATAATTTGAGTGAGTGAATGTATATGCGGTGTTATGGGCCCCACCGTCATATTGGTATAGTTGTTGGAAAAGAGTGTTTCCAACCTGGATGTTATGTCCACAGGAGAAGAAATTATATTAGTCGCGCTGGATCAGATTTCTTGGTAGCAGTGTTATGGTTACTATAGATTAGTTTGGTGATTATTGATTATTGATTATTTCATGTCTAACACTTCATGTTGAGTCGTATTATGTTATATGTAAGTCGGAAATTTTGAAGCTTCCGGGAAGTAGGAAGTGGACACGTGTGGCAAGAGAAGTCACATGGAATAGTGCATTGTCTGGGTTTCAAATTGGTGATAACACAGGTTGTGTTATGATAGAGACATTTTCTGTATAAAACGTGTATGAGTGAAATAGCAACCGGTTTTCTTGTGAAACTCTGGCCTTAATTCTCAGAAGCAGTGTAGTCTCCACATGTGTTTTATCCCCAGAGAAACGGTTTACCCCTTGCTTGAAAGAAGGGTAAGGTAGAGGGAAGTGCTACACTTATCGAACAAAACTGTATTCTTGTACGATAGAGTAAACTATCACTTTGTTTAGCGAAAACAGACAATGGAAATGTGTTTTGTGTTGTAACTAATAAGATTTAGTCAAGAAAAAGAATTGCCGATAAATTTTGTAAAGGAGGGGTCAGGAGCAGAACTGACGTAGATAAAAGGCCGCGCTGGGATTGGCCAGTGCAATAGAAACACGGAAAACGCCCTGATTGGTGCGTTGGTGTGAGATGCGCTGAGATAGGTCTGAATAGCAGTGACGTAGAGGCTTCGGATTGGTGCGTTGGTGTGAGACGCTCTGGGATAGGTCCGAATAGCACATTGAGATCAGAGCAGAGTTACGAGCTTACAGAAGGGAAAGAAATCGTGAAATATGGCTTATTATGAATATGGTAGAGAGAAACCGTCATGGATGGCGAAAATTAAGAACTTCTTTAAGAAAGACAAGAAGGTAGTGACTAGAGAGGGACAGGTAATTCCTCCGCCGAAAACACCACCTTCGCATATGATGCTGAAATACGGTTATCATACTTGCATTTGGTTAGAAAATTGGACAAAATATACTCAGAATGATGGAGTATTGGCTTTTCCAGAGAATGGTTCGTTCAATGTAGCAGTGCTTCGAAATTTGAGAGAGAAAATGACAAAGCTTGAGCCAAGACCTAGACCTACACAGTTTGAAGCGTTAGGTGAATGGGAAGGCGAGATGTATGAACGAGAAAGATACAGAGGTGCAAAGAGTCATGGTTTTGTTCCTGGAAGGTTGTGGGGAGTGAATCATGAGGACAGAATGAAGCGTTGGAGATATGCTAATATGACAGAAGGTTTGTTTCCAGTTTTTACAGTTGAAGAGGGTACAAGAAAGAAGTGTACAGAGAAAAAGAAACATACAGTTACAGAAAGGTACGGGTATGGAGGTAGCGAGACAGAGGATGAGTTGCTGGAAGACATTTTAAACAGAAACCCACCTCCATATCAACAGAAATCTGCGGTGGTGACACCCAATGCACCGCCAATGGAAACTGGGAGGAATAAAAGTCCAGAATGTAAAGATGAGATAAATAGGTCAAATGAACAGCTAAAAACTCCACAAAGTGAAAAATGTGACAGCGACAATGCAGCCGAGTTAGCAAAAACTACAAAAGAGTTGACCGAGAAAATAAGAGAGTTAACAATGAACATGGAAGCCGTGACTGTGCCAGTGACAATAGGACCCGTAATACCAGTTTTTGAGAACCAGAAAATAGATGAGCATTCTTTAGTTATCCCTATGAATTCAAATTTACAAAGAATGAGAGAAGGGATGGAACTAGAAACTGAAAGGGCAAGAAATTTGGTCAGTTCATATAGACTGAGCCCACCTACTAACCTGACAGTAAATGAGAGTGACATAAGGAGGATTCCTATGGGAACCGAGTCTGCATCAGAAACACCAGAAAGGAATAAAAATTGGATAGAAATAAATAGTACACCTGTAGGTCCAACTCCAGATGAATTAAATGAATGGATGAGAAATTTGCAAAAGAAGGAGACAGAACCAAAACCATTAGATGTAATTAGGTTAAAGATAGATATGGAAGAGTTAATTTTAGGGACTATTGGTACAGAAAAATTGAAAACATACCAGGACGACGAGATAATGTTCTTATGCAAGAGCATTACTTGGAGAGCTAGAAATCTACATGACAAATTGGAAGAGACAGCGAATGAACTAGGAGTGGAATTTGTAAAAGTCAGGAGTTTACAGAAACCGTATAGGGTAGATTTTTGTGAGAAAGATATAGAAAATCTGAACACATCAGGACGGTTAACCCAGATAAAAGAACTGATTGTTTTGCTGAGAAAGTGGGGTGATGTGGACAGATGGAGAAGCAGGTGGACTAAAAGGAATGAGAGAACAACTGACAAAGCGTCTTTGGCTTTTGCGGTGACAGACAAAGAGTCGGTTGTAAGGGAGTATCCCATGAGAGAAACTCCAGGAGGTAGTTATGTACATGTCCCCTGGTCCAGACAAGACATACTGTCATTTACAAATGGTACAGACAATTGGAAAGGTTTGTCAAAGTTTCGAAGGTGTTGTGGGTAGATTTGGATGGGTTATTTGACATTGTAGTACCAGCCGATTTATGGACAGAATGTAAAATTACCATTGATTGGCCAACTGTAGAATATCCTAGAGACGCAAAAACAGGAGCGCCAGGACCAGAAGTGATGAGGAAGTACGACCAAGTTATTACCTTTTTGAAAAACAAAATTCCACCCAAAGAAACTGATTGGGTAAAAATTGACAGAACCACACAGGAGAGTAAGGAATCTGTACATGCCTACTATGAGAGACTACTTTTGGTTTTCAAACAATATAGTGGTTATGAGACTCTGAACGAGAAGGACATGAGTCATTTTGTATATAGATTTGTTTATGGGCTAAAACCAGAAATAAGCGAAATGATTAAGCAGCATATGATATGCTGGCAGAATAGTACAGTGGATGAAGTGTTGAGGTATGCCAAGTATTGTATTGATGACATTGAATGCAGGCGTAAATTAAAAGAGAAAGCAATGTGGGCACAAGTGAAAGTTGCAGAAAAACAAGAAGCTCAATTGAATAATCAAGTTAATGAGGCAGGACAAACTAAATCAAACCGAATATAGGTAAAGGTAAAGGCCAAATGAGTATAGAAGAAGCAAAGAAAAAGTGGCCATGCCACAACTGCAGAAAGTTAGGGCATTAGAGAAACGAGTGTAAATTTCCTCCAAAAGCTAATGCAGAAAATCAATCATTAAATCCACAGGTGCAGAGTGAGGTGAGTTACCAACAGCTGCAGCAACCGCAGGTAGTTACTCAGCAGAGTCAGGTGCCACAACCACCACTTCCCAAGAGTGTAAATCCACAGAGATACAGTGCAGAGACAGGATTCTACGGAGGAGAGCAGGTAACACAATTGCCGCGCGCAGCTGCGATATTGCAGTATTGGTTACGACAGGATGGGAATGAATCGGATGAAAGTTTATGACGGTGCCTAGGAGAGGAGGAAGAGTGCTTGCTTGGTGCAACTCTAGAGGTAGATCAGTCAGGTCCATTTGTGGATGGAGAAGTGAATGGTGCAAATGTAACATTCCTTGTGGACACTGGAGCTACCCGTTCTACTGTTAGATCAGTGGAAATTCCAAACCTTCCTCTCTCAGGTGAATATATCCAAGTCGTTGGTGTCTCAAACCAGCAAATCAAAGCGCCTCTTACCAAATTAGTAGAAGTAAAGGTAGGACCATTCAGAGAAATGCACCGATTTGTGGTATGTGATTGCAGTCCTGTAAATTTACTTGGACGCGATCTACTTTGCAAAATGAATTGCACCATCTATTGTACTCCGGATGGGATTGCATTTCAGACACCAGATGAAGATGTATTATATAAAATGACAATGGCAGAATTAGAACCAGGAGTGAATGACTTGTTTCCTGTGTTCGATGTAGAAAAAATCCCAAATGAGTTAAAAGAAACAGTAAAACAGGAGATGTGGGATTTTACAGGCGAAGACATTGGGTTAATGAGAGGAGTAGACCCCGTTAAAATTTCTGTTAGAGAAGGAACAAATTTCCCAAATATGCCACAGTATAAATTGACGCCAGAAATCATTGAAGGAATAACACCTATAATAAATAAAATGATCGAACAAGGAATTTTGAAAGAAATAATGAGCAGTCCATGTAATTCGCCTATAATGGGACTGAAAAAGCCAAATGGAACATATAGAATAGTGCAAGATTTACGAAAGGTTAATAAAATCGTTGTTCCTTGTTGTCCAATTGTACCAAACCCTGCTGTAATACTGTATCAGATTCCACGTGAGGCAGAATGGTACACCGTCATTGATTTGTGCCATGCATTTTTCTCTATTCCGTTACATCCAGATAGCCAGCCATTATTTGCGTTCAGGTTCGGAGAGCGTATTTTGGCATGGTGCCGAATTCCTCAGGGGTACACAGAAAGTCCCTCGATCTTTAATCAGATCCTAAAGAAATCGTTGGAAGATTTAAAAATGCCAGAAAAATCTGTGATGGTTCAATACATTGATGACCTATTAGTGGCATCAAAAACCAGAGAAGCATGTGTTGCTGACACCATTGCTTTACTGAACCATCTAGCAGGAGGAGGACATAAGGTGTCCCCATCAAAATTACAGTTTTGTCAACAGGAGGTTCAATACCTAGGTCATAAAATTGAAAAGGGAGTGCGAAAGGTAACAACAGAGAGAATAAAAATTATCCGAGGAATGAGAGCTCCAATGACACAAAGAGAGGTGAGAATGTTCCTGGGAATGGTTGGATATTGTCGACAATCGATAAGTGGATTTTCGCTAATTGCAAAACCATTACAGCGATTGACAAAAAAGGATGTTAAAGATCAGTTTGAATTAAATGATGAAGAAATGAAGGCATTCAGAGAACTAAAAGCGAGACTGTGTGAAGCACCAGCACTGGGAATGCCTGACTATGAAAAAGATTTTGAACTGTATTGTAGTGAGAGAGATGGGTGTGCACTTTCAGTTTTAGTGCAAAGACATGGAAATATGAGAAGACCTATTGCATATTTTTCAGCTGTTTTAGACCCTGTAGCAAAAGCGTTGCCTGGATGTCTAAAAGCAGTAGCTGCTACTTGTGTGAGTCTGGAACAAAGTGAAGGCATTGTGATGGGATACCCACTGAGAGTATATGTTCCTCATTCAGTCGAAATTCTTTTGACAAGAACCAAAACTCAATACATGACACATAGTCGGCTGACTAGGTATGAAAAAGTGATTTTAAGCGCAGACAATGTAACCATTGACAGATGCACAAGTGTGAATCCTTCGACATCATTGCCGGATGAAGAGAGTGTGACAGACAAAGATGAAGTTGATCATGATTGCTTGAATGTACTTGAATATTGTACAAAACCTAGGCCAGATATCAAAGATGAGCCTTTAAGAGAATCAGATTATGTAATGTTTGTGGGTGGCTCATGCTTGAGAACAAATGAAGGAGTTTTGAGTGCGGCGTATGCTGTATGTACAGTGGCTACAGTAATGGAAGCATCTTGTTTGAGAGGGATACGTTCCGCCCAAGTGGCTGAGCTGATTGCTCTAATTCATGCATGCAAACTGGGAAAGAATGTCCGAATCACAGTGATCACGGATAGCCAGTATGGCTTCGGAGTGGTCCATGATTTTGGGCAGATCTGGTCCCAAAGAGGTTTCTTGATGTCTACAGGAACTCCAATTCGAAATGGTGAGTTTGTGAAGAAATTACTTGAGGCGATACAGCTGCCTAAACAAATAGCCGTGGTGAAGTGCAATGCACACAAAAATGGGGAAGACTACAAAACCGTGGGCAATAAGTATGCCAACGAGATAGCTCAGTATTGTGCTAAAAATGTAGTCTCACTGAACAGAAGGAGAGAAAGAGAGCATGTTTCATGTCCTTTGCTTTTTACTAACATTGTCGAAACATGGGCTGAGTTGAGCAATTACAGGAAGCAGCAGATGATGAGGAAAAAGATAACTGGATAAAAGCAGGATGCAGGAAAAGGGAGGAAGATGATGTTTGGGTTTATAGAGATGAAAGACCAGTTATGCCTGATAGCATGATTTCTGACATGGCACGGATGTACCATGGACAAGCTCATATCGGAAGAGATGCTATGATCCGACTTTTCAGACAAACCTGGTATAACCCAAAATTCAGAGCCATAGCTGAAAGTCTTTGTCAAAGATGTCTTATCTGCCAACAGATAAATCCAGGAAGGAAGACAGTAGTGAGTCTAGGAACAATAGGACGAGAGGGAGGTCCTTTCACGAGAATGCAGCTGGATTTTATAGAAATGCCCCCAAGCAATAGACTGAGGTATGTTCTGGTGGTCGTCTGTTTGTTTTCTCGTTGGGTGGAAGCCTATCCGACCAGAAGGAATAATGGGATTACAGTAGCTAAGCTTCTGTTGAGAGAATTCATTCCAAGGTACGGTTTTCCAGTAACGATTGAAACAGATAGAGGAACACATTTTCAAAACGAACTAATTCAACTGATATGTGAAGCTCTTGGTATTCAACAGAAATTGCACTGTGCATACAGACCAGAGGCTTCTGGAGTGGTAGAACAAGTGAATGGAACAATAAAGAATAGGTTAGGAAAAATGTGTCAAGCCACAGGACTCAAATGGCCAGATGCCCTTCCACTGGTACTGATGACTATCAGAAGTATACCTGAAAGAAAAACAGGTCTGAGTCCCCACGAGATAATCATGGGACGAGCAATGAGACAAGCACATGTACCTGTTAACAAACTGCTGACTATAACTGATGATCTCGTGTTGGATTATTGCAAAGGATTGGCTGATGTGGTACATTCTGTGTTTCATCAGGTTGGACCGGATGCGACCACTCTTGAAAGAAAACCAGCTCATGATTTGAGTCCAGGAGATTGGGTCTGCATAAAAGTCCACAGAAGAAGAAACTGTTTGGTTCCTCGCTGGGACCGACCACGACAAGTGATCCTGGTGACAACAACTGAAGTCAAGTGTGCACGAGTGAAAAACTGGGTGCATGCCAGCCACACTATCAGAGTTCCAGATCCTGAAGCTCGACCTGTAAGTCGACATCTGGAGATATCTGATACCAGTTCAGCATCTGATGCAGAAGAAGAAACAAACAGGGTTCCAGAACTTGAAGATCGACCTGTAAGTCGACATCTGGAAGACCCAGGTACAAGTTTAACAGCAGGAGAAGAATTTAAAATAGCAAAAGTTCCAGAACTTGAAGATCGACCTGTAAGTCGACATCTGGAAATATCAGACACCAGTTCAGCATCTGATACAGATCAATCAGATTGTGATGAAAAGCAAAAGAATAAATGGAAAATTGACACCATAAACGAAAAAACTGAACAAAGAGAAAGTGACAGTGAACAGCCAAGCACAAGTTATAGTAAAAATCCTACAGAAATTGTCAAATTAGACAAGTCAGGAATAGATTCAAATAGAGAGATAGAAAAATCGGAAGAAACCCGAGGAGCAATAGGGACAGAACAACAAACAAATGAACAGGGAAATATAGAAACAGATAGAGAGATCAACGGAAATCCGGAAGAACATCGAGGAGGGATAGAAATAAGTGATCAAACAGAAAAGACACAGGAAGAAGCAGAGCTAGACAAAGAAGGTGAAATCATAAAATAAGAGGAAATGAAGTAAGATCTGAAACAGAATCAGAAGAAAGTGAAGGAGAGAGAAAACAGAGACTAGGACCAAGAAAGAGAACTTGGAGAGCAGAACGAGAAGAAAAAGAAAGTGAACCAAAAAGGCTGAGAAAAGGAGATAATTGGCCCCACGAAGTCAAAAGATTGAGATACAAAATCATAAACATAAACAGAGATAATGCAGAACAAGTAAATGAGATAACAAGTCAAAAAGAACAAGGAAAACAAAGTGGAAAACAATTGCAGAAAACGAAAAGAGTAAAGAAAGCTAATTTGAAATATAAGTCACCTGAGTGGCTATACATCGCACTAACTGATATCAAGGAAGAAGAAATCACTCACGAGAACCCAGAACAAAGCTGCAACCAATTGGGTGAAAGTGAAGTGCAACAAGTTTGATGAGATTAAAAAGAAGTTTTTGCCGGACTGGACACTAAAACCAAATAAGACAAGAAAGAGTTCTGAAAAGAACTAAAGAGAGTACCAAACGAGACAAAGTGAGAAAGTAAAGTGGCTGAAACGTCATTTTGAGGTGTGGTGACACATTTTCTGTATAGGTAATAGAACAAGATGGTAGACACAGAGAATAGATGTGCGTTTTTACGTAGGTGGTGTAGAATGTGTTTCTTTTGTACAGGTTTATTAATGTTTGTATGGCTTATTTTAGCAATCACCATTCCAATTAGATTAGCCATAGAAGAAACGCCCATATTAGAGAACAACACAAAGAAAGATAAAGAAGTTAACATACAGAACACAGCCACATTAATAGACAGTGTAGAGTTACATAAGGATAGATCCATAACTGATTTTTCAAAGAACGTTTTCACAAAATTATTATATGAATATGTAGAAACAATGGATGTAAGAGATTGTTATGTTTGTATGCAATTACTCATGCGTCTGTTTCAGAAGGTGTGACCTATCATCACCTTCCTTTGACGTATGGAATAACATGTAGTGTTTTAGCTAGTTTGTTTAATAGAACAGGTAGATTAGAATATTATTACACTGACATAAATAAGATTTTTGCAAAAATTCCTATAATTCCTGAATTGAACAAGGTGAAAGGAGCAAAAATGTTTGGTGAATTTTTCTTAGAAAATAAAGATTTGACATTAGATGATATAGTTAAACACAACCTTACCTATGAGTTAAAGAATGAAGAAAAGGTATTTTTAGAGATGGTAGAAAGCAGAAGGGTCAAATTTCAAAGAAAGGTAATTGAGGAAGAGACAAAAACAACCCTTTGGGCATTTGAAGGAGAAAGTAACGATAAGAAAAAGACAAATGCAGCTATGACCTTAGATTGGCCCCAACAGGGAAAATTGTGTATCAGTAGAAATAGAACCAGGTATGATAACTATTTCGGGGTTCCAGTGACTGCCGAGACAATTATAAAATTTTAGGAGGATGGGGATTCAAAGGAGGAAAAGATCCAATATTTCCAGGGATCTATTATATATGTGGAAACAGAGCTTATTACAGGTTGCCGGACCATTGGTATGGATCATGCTACTTAGGCCTGGTCTTTCCAAAGATTTTTCATGTAGAAAGAGAAGAAAAAGGAACACACGAAATGGATGCAACATTCACACGTAGAAAAAGGGAAAGTTTTTCAGAAATAGTGGGTGACATTTTTGGAGCAGTGATACCAGCAGTGGGAATATCTTTGAATGCATTTAAAATTTGGAAATTGTCCACAGTAGTAGATCGTTTATCAACGAATACTGCTGGAGGGTTCTTGATGGTAAATACCGAGATGGTTGCCATGAGAGCTATGGTGATGCAAAATCGACTTGCCCTTGACATTCTTTTGGCAAAAGAGGGAGGAGTCTGTGGAATGCTGAAAGTCCAACATTGTTGCACTTACATTCCAGATAAAAGTGAAAATATACAAAAGTATATAAAGAATATTACAAATTTGCACAAAGAACTTGTTCCACTGGAGGTTGAAAATGCTTGGGAGAAGCTTGGTAAGAGTTTTTCCTCAATACCAAAATGGTTCACTGAAATAGGTAGTTCAATTGTAGGGAAAGTTTTGATATCAGCAACAGTTTTAAGTTTAGTGGTGTTATTTGCAAAATTTGTTATTATATGTATCAAAAGAAGAAAAAGACAAAACAAAATGAAAAGAGAAAATAAGATAAATAAAGAAAGAGAACGAGAATTAGGTGAAATAGAACTGGAAGAACTAAAAGAAAGCATGTATGAGAGAACAAAAAGACAAGATAAAAGGGATACAGATGTGTAAAACTAACAAGAAGCAAATGGACAAGAAACAATGCTGTCTGCAAAATTGTGTAACATGGGATTTTGTGGTGATATTAAAAATCACCAAAGGGGGAGTTGATGGAGCAAGGTAAATGAGAAAATTTTGAACCCCTAATATTAATGTTAATAATTAACGTTATTAATTGGTTTGACAATTAATCAACACTTTACGTCTCTTGTAGACATCTTTTATAAATGGTAACTGCAATTTATGTGCAAAAGCTAACCTACTTACATTTGTCAACGTGAAATAATCTTAACATACTGGTTTGCGTACTAATTAAAGTAATGTTGCATGATTTGTGCTATGTAGTAAATTGTATTTGTGGCAAAATTATGCGGATGGTAAGTAAACATAGCTTTATATGTCGCTTTTGCTAGGTAACACCTAATTGGGGTACGTAGAAGGACGGGTGGGAAACGAAAAGGCTTATTTTCTTTATTCTTAACTGTTATTGTGTTTGTTTTCATGATAGTTCGTTCGGGCCTGCTAGGCCGCGCTGTAAAAATGGCTGCCGAGGCAAATGGGCTTAATGCGCAAGTGCAAAATGGCTTCCAAGTGGAAGAGAGCTGCGGAAATATGTCACGTGATTTGAAAGTAGAGCCCAGAATGAAAAGGATCAAGGTCACCATGACCTGTCACAAGATGGGTGCCAAAAAGGGACTCAGCGAGAATGTATGAGAACCAAAGATGCAGCCGTGAATTAACAATGAACTGTTTAAAATTAAGTTACAAAAGAAGATACATAAGAGGAGCTGTCAATCGGATTGGTAATGTCCTAAAACCGTGAGAAAGGACAAAATTATGAACATTTTCGGAACTGGTTTGAACAAGGAGGGCAATGAGGAGATGCTTGCCACCCCTCCAATGGACCAATTAGCGTGACTCTCGCCCCCAAAGATTGAAACATTTCTGTTTAGTAAGCTAGTAATAGGGTATAAGAGGACCTACTCTTAAGTAGGAGGTGCGCTATTCATACATAATTTTTGAGCACTGGACGTTGATGCTGGAGAACTGCTGCTATTTTCCATAGGCCATTTTCTTTTAAAATAATTAATCATTTTGCTTTAAACTGACTGGGAAGGAACGAGAACGTTGCGGGAGACCTGTATAGGTGGTCCGTCGAGGAGGCCTGTTTAGCGGGACAGTCAGTCAGTTTTTGGGAGTTCTATGCTGTGATCTGCTGTGATGAACTTTATTTTCCATCTAAAAGGGTATGCATAAATTCTTTGAAGTTTATTCCTTATAATGATCATAAATGTATTAATTGATTAATAAAATTGAGACTTTTCTATGCATTTTAAACAAGTAGATAAACTTTATTATAAATTAAAACTACGAGTCTGTGGTTCTTTAGCTCAATAATAAATGCAAATGTTTTAATAGGTTAAAGTGATTGAGCTGGTCTTACTCACCATCAACTGATTCCTACTAGTTGGTCCATCGACCAATGAGCGGAATACCTTGATGTTTTAGAAACCGACAGGATTAAAACTAATTATGTAAGATGTTTGAGAAATTATCTTGTCAACTTTAAAAAGGTATCCCGTTCTCTTCCAGCAGTCATTAACTTTTTCTCCTAGGTAAAAGTGGATGAGATCCAGGGAATAGTTTGAGTGAGTGAATGTATATGCGGTGTTATGGGCCCCACCGTCATATTGGTATAGTTGTTGGAAAAGAGTGTTTCCAAACTGGATGTTATGTCCACAGGAGAAGAAATTATATTAGTCGCGCTGGATCACGTGCAACGTGCTCAGGCATAGCGCTGATGGAGCAAGGACTCGAGAAAATGAGACTTGCTCGATCGAATCTTCCATTAACTTTTATTAATCGATAATTACTAGATAACGCGAAACTAACATGCACAAAACACAGAAACATGGGGAGAAAAGCTTACGCATGCTTGAATTAATGAGGAATAAAACGCAGCACGATTAAAACACGCTTTAACTTGCTAAACGCTTTGCGCATGTGCAAACCTGAATGACGCATGAGATAATGTGACTAACTCGCTTTGAGAGGGAAAACCCTCACGCATGCACAAGAAGAATTGAAACGCGGTCTTGAGGTAACGCATGCTCGGCATATGCTTGCTTGATTTGAAAAGAAGCTGCTGCAATTAACGCTTATGTCTAAGAGAAATAATAATCACTTGGAATAGAGTAGAAGTGGGTGGTGAACAGTGATAATTACATGTTCAAGAAAAAAATATTTGCTTTTGACTCTTTTATTAATAGTGTATATTTGGGCCTGCTGATCCATGAACAAAAAGGAAAATGGCAAAAGCTGCGCATGCCTAGTGAGACCATGAAATGACCGATGACACAGAGGGAGCTGAAAGCCTGCCAAAATTCAAGGACAAAAAGGATGGGAAAAGAAGGAGATGTAACAGACAAATGTGAAGCCTGTATTAAGTGAATTATGGCATTTGCAACAAAATATGCATGTTTCGAATAGAATATATGAATGGGTAGAAGGGGCAGGGTTAACAAACAATAGGTTTTACTAATAAAATGAATACGTCAGCTTGGGATGATAAAGACACCCCTAACCCCGTCCAATCTTATTCCGTAGTTTTGTAAAGCTGCAACACTTGATGGTGGGACATGAAGGAATAAAGACTATAACTAGAGTGATTTGAATCAAGAAGATTATGTATGCGATGCGATGCTGACTACGCTGCTGGGAGCTGGGCACGAGAGAGAAAGATAGAGCGAAGACGGGTGTAGACTCACAAGATCCAGACTATTGCCTGATTAGTTTTGAAGATTGCGGAAGAATATCGAGGAGGGAGAGAGCGAGAGAGAGGGAATCGCCCTGGTGCGTCGGGTTGTAGAGAAGTCTAGTAAGTATCAGACCTGTCCTGATCCCATCCTTTAATCTTTGTCTCCTGATCCTAAGTCAGGGGACCTCCACCAGTCCTTTGGCCAGAGGAGTGGTTTTCCAGTTATCCTCATTAGGTAAATGTCATTGTATTCAGTATTTGGATATTTCCTTGCAAATGTATTATAAATGTACCTTTTGCCTCTACATCTATCCACTCTTGTGCATTTGATTTGTTGAAAGCTTGTGAAATTGAATGTATTGTGCTTCATGATCATTCTCTCGCCCATTTTTGAGAAAAAGGAGCTTGCACTGTGTATTTGTAATTGAAGAGCGTTCAACTAAATGACTGAAATTTTAGATAAACGTATTATTATTATTATATTCAGAGTCTGTGGTTATTTCATTATGAATTTTAGTTAAGAAGTTGTTAATATCACCATCAACTAACTCAACTAATGGTCCATTGACCAGAGGAAGAGTGTTGATTTGTGAAGATTAGTTAGACATGACACCGTAATTGATTTGTGGTTACAGGGAAATAACTAATCAAAATTCGTGGAATTATTCAAACTAAAACCCTTCCAGCAGGAAATTGGCCAAGGAAAATACAAATAAAGGTATTCGGATAAAGGAATATGGGCCCATTGAAAAGTTCAGTTTTTGCGTGTAAATTATCCAACCCTGGCCCCTTTGCGCTGGATCAGCGCCATCTTGGGAGTCAGCGCTCCAGTCTCCAGTGTCTGCTCCTGTGCACAGCTTCTGTTTCTAATGCCGATGCGCATGGCTTGAGAGAGACAGTCAGCGCTCTATTCCCCAGCGCTTAATCTTGTGCACTGCTTGCTTTTTTTTACTAACGCTGATGCGCACAGCTTTTACAATGCGCATCTTGGAATTTCCTGTGCACAGTTGTGTACAACTTGAATTTCTGACGCTGATGCTCACGATTTGTTAAGATGTGTATCCAAGAGTGAAGGTTGAGGTTAGAACTCACTTTGGAGTACAGTAGACTCCTTCATATGTTTTGTTTATGTGCGCATCGTCTTTCTCGCTGACGCGCACAGCTATTTCACTTTTTGTGCATTAATAGTTATGGTTTACTGCTGATGTACACAGCATTCATAGACTAATTTATTTGAGTTTAACAATTTACTTCTTTGAGATATTTATTGTAGAAAATGTAGTTTGAACCTCCCACGAAGTTTTTACAGTGTAAGGATGATCCACCTCTACCTTAGGCAAGATGAAATGAAGAGTTTGTAACTTATATGAATGCTATAAATGGTGATAGAATGGGGCAGAGAGAAAAAAAAAAACATTTTTCTCCATTGTGTAGGATCTGAGGGTCAGTTAGTTTTTAGAACGTTGCCTCCTGTAGCATCTCAAGGAGAGGTGGAGTGAAATGCTTTTGAATCATATACCAGTTTAGCCTTATCTTGCTTCTTTCCTACCTTTACCTAAGCCATTAGTCGGAGTACTATCTCCCGGTGGGACTGTTTTTTTCCCTACTCCCTCGATACACCGTGAACTGATGTCCTAAACCAGACAAATGTACAGAGTGTTTATGTCACACCTCTACATTGTCCCGCAACATGCACCCCTCTCCATAGCCAGCTACCTATTTATATATTATAAGTATATACAGATGGGCGTCTTACTTTTTTTTACCATAATCTATTCTTCTGTCACTATTTTTCTGGCATTCTTGATTCTTCTCTGTCTCTCTTCTCGTCACTTTGGCACTATCTCCCTATCACTTTCTTTGTTTCTGGCATGATTTCATATGACTCTTTTAAGCATTGCCCCCTTATTTTTCCTTCTTTGCACCCTCCCATTGCAAAACTATGTTCATTACAGGCACTATTTCCCCATCACTAACTGGAATCCACTTAAGAGTGAGCAGTGCCATATGTGCATCTTTTTTCTGTGGTGTGGTGACCCATGCACACATTTAGATATTCAACCTACATGTGCAAGTTATTGCTTGGTGCACTCATGACAGTAACTACATTTCACACTGTGATGCCTTAAGACTATTCAGTGAGTGATATAGCACTGAACTACATAGCAGGAAGACCTGGGATGCAGGATATTCCTTTCCCCAAAGAATATTGAGCATGGCCGAACCATAAGGGCAGATGATCATAATGTATGCAAATGCAGCTGTCACTGACAGTAGGATTGGCGGTCACCATGTTGGAACAGGGGCGTGTTTATGTCACATTGGCCAATCTGAGTTATTTGCCTTTTTTCTCGGTTTGGCTTCACAAAATTGTTGTCTATCGCCCATTGTTACCAATCCCTTAAAATAAACATAGAGTGGGCTGTTTCTACACCCAGAGGTGCATTTCACTTTCATCTCATGCTATTGTCTATGTAGTGTATCATTCCACTTTCCAAGAAGTGGTTCTATTGCAATGCAAGATGCACTGCTTTACATCTGAAAGTTATACTCAGTAATCGCACTGCCACATTCAAGTCTTTATCTCTATTCTGTAAAGAAAGCAATACTTTTTGTTTTTTCCCGGTATTGACAAAGCTAATAGTCCTGGTTTAAAACAATGAACACCATTAGAGCATGCCTATGTGTGCACGTGTCATCACAATAAAGCCAGATCTATTGGCTTTGCAATGCTTGTTTCTTTAAAAAAAAGGTTTGCACCTTTTTTAGAAGTGCTATAGTAAAGTTAACATTTTACACTTTCTTTCCTGCTGAACAGTTACAATAACAATATTACGGAGTAAACATTGGTAAATGTAAAACCCACACGGGCATCTCTGTAAATATAAATGTAAATAGGGAACGGGTGTTCTGGGTGGTAGTGATGGACTGCCAGACCCACTGGTCAAGCAGGCCTTCTATTAGAGCTGGATGATTCTTAATGGGCCTTTCAGCCTGAAACTGTTTAGGGCGGCCCTGCCAGTGCCCCCTAGCTGTCCCAGAAGCCCACCAGCTCCGCTGCCAGTTAAAGCAGCACAGTCTGAAAGGCAGCTTGTTATCCTACTGGGGAGTAGAAGCTGCCAAAGTTTCAAACCATGCTGTGCTCGCCTGAAAGCATGTTTACTCAATAGCGCTTTACATACTGGCACTGTGCGTACACTACGACGCATGCAGACTGGGAATGGGTCTGCCAGCACTGCTTTCCATGCTCAGAGAGACTCATCACGCTTTCATGACCATGGTGCTCTGTGTACTGGGCTAGAAGCGGATGCTGGCTCTGCAGTGGCGCTGCATGATGAGCGATGGGAAGGGACTGGCCCTGCTGTTTTACTGAGTGAGTGTGGAAACATGCACACCAATGTGTGCTTGAGATAATAGGGAAATGTGGAACTTTACATAACACCAGAAAAGTCGAAAGCAGTATGGTACTTTGTACTTTACAAATGAGGGCAATGGAAATGATGTGGACACTGGTACCTTGGCAGTATCTTTAAACTAATAGGTGATTAGTAAAGGTAATAAGTAACCTGCATCCATCCTAGCCCCTTAGGGAAGAGCATAAGCATCACGGGCAGCCTCCCCAGGGTGCAGCCAAGACCTCCTGCTACAGACCCCTGCCTCAAAGAGCATTGATTACCTGTTTGATCAGCAGTGATCACCCCCTGTTCTGCTGGCATATTTGGGTTCCCCCCTAGGCAGGCTGGCATAATGAGCATTGTATCAGTTGTGTCCTAGAATACTTCTAAATCGACGAAACACGTGTTGGCTACATGAACTGTGAACAAGATCTACAAATAAAAGATCTCTGCTGACGTCAAAGAATTGGATGATTGCATTATTCACATGAAACAAACTTTCTTTCCTATGCTAATGTGTAATCAATATCAACTACTGTACAGAAACTAACTGTTTGTATGTATAGTGTGTGCCCAAGGTTCGCTAATAAAGGTTTAATAGTGATGACTAAGGTCCTTGTTTATGAGGCCTTGCAACACTTTTATTCCGCCGTTGTGTCTCATTTTGTGATGCGCCGGCGGCGTAAAAAATGCGCCATGTTGCACCCTATTTACAAAGTGACGCATCTAGGCAGATGAGTAACCTTGTAAACCCCTGCGCCACATTATACCTGCGCCACGTATAATGTATGCAGGGTGGGCGTTACCCCGCGAAAATCCTGGTAGAAGTGGTGCATTGAAATCTATAAGATTTCAGTGCGCCACTTCTAGGACGCTACTGCGTCAATATCTTACGCCTGCCTCACAGCAGGCATAAGACTGATGCAGGACCTTTCACATGGGGCTCGCCCCCCATGTGAAAGGACACATTCCTGGAGTTGCGTCTGTTTACAGACACACCCCAGCAATACGCCACTTTTGCGCCTACAGAAACGTCAGAAATACTGACGTATCTGTAACTCCTTGTGACATGGAGCGCTGTACATTAAATACGGCGCATCCACCCTGTCGCAAGGAGGGTACAGTAAAAACTGTTGCATCGCTGTTTTTCACGCAGAGATGCAACAGTTTTCATAAATGAGGCCCTGAATATGCTTTCATAGACAAAACTACACTACTCAGGAGTCACCTACTTCTGATATACAATAACATAAGGCCAATGTTTGCTAACCCTGAGTGTTCTTAGGTCTAGACAGTGTTAGCAAACCTCAGGATACAATGTAGTCAATGTTAGTTTTTTTCGTTTATTAAAATGTGGTTAACTCTTCATGAGCATGTCATGCAAGTATTTAAAAAGAAAATGATTTTTTTTAATGAAATACGTTTTCGTTTGGCCTGTATTCCTGGCTTCCTTCAGGAATCCCACTTTTGCTGAGGGCAGCAGTGTTTGCACAGCCAGCAGTATTAATTTTATGCATTAATATCTGCTCTGCAGCCAAGTATGTCCTTTGATCGACCATTCCCGAGCCCGACTAACTGGCTTAGTTTAACATCTGACTCCCTGCCCTATCCTAACAGTCACTGGCTTCTTGGTAAACGGGAAGATGTCCTTGTAGGCCTGTCCACATCTGATCTTCCTGACCTCTCTTAGCCACAGTTATTTCGCTTCTGTGTCAGATGGCTGTGGAAAATGCGGAAATGAGTCATGTGTAGAGTTGAGGACAACGGTGCCCAGCGGCCGAGGACATAGTATTTATAACACAGATGGACGTGTCAGGGGGTTTAGAGAGGACATGACTGAATTGGAGAACACCCAAGGTTCCTCATTAGAAATGACTAGGTTGCAAAATGTACAGACTTAATTGCTTTGTGGGGATTTTCTCACTTCTCGACAACCAGCTTTCATCTCATGTTGGAAAAGAGCATAGCAGTCCTCAATACTACTAATTCTGCCGACAAAAAAAGGCTTTTAAAGATGTCACTTAAAAATTCCAGATTTTGCATCTGAAGACTTAGGGTGGGTGCGGTAGTAGGATTTTTGGTCATTACTGAAGCAGATGTGAACTACCACAGAGGGAAATCAAGGGCATTCCTAAAAGGCAAATTCAGGACGGCTATGGTACCTTCAGTGATGATTCTTCCTATAGGACTGATTTTGTGTTCAGTTCATTTAGGCGAAGACCACTTTACCAATATTAATGAGTTTTATGATTTGAATGATCAATGGACTTTCGACTTTGGGACACTGATTAGAGAAGGGGTTGTGACCAGTACACACTATGGGCCCGATTACAACCCTGGTGGGCACACCACCAGCTTGCCGCGGCTGCGGTCGGGAGCACGCCGCCAAGGTGGCTGCATCCCGATTGCCACATTACATTACAGCGGGGCAGGTGGGGTGTCGGCGGCACAGTCAGGTCGGTGGCATGACCTGGCTCTAGGAAAGCGCTTGCAGTCAGTGCCGGCCATGCTCTAATGCCCCTGGGTGGTCAGGCACACTGTTACCCTACAGCACAGTCTGCAGGAGAAACAATGACCGCAACAGCGCCAATGGTATGGAGGCAAACACACCTGACACCAGTAACATGTCTCAAGGGAACACTCGCCCTGGAAACATGTTTGCACCCCAAAACCTGCCTTTCCGTTGACCTTTTCATAATGGTGTCTCTGCCATGAAAAGATCAGCGGAAAGGCAGATCGTGATCAACCCAGCGGTGGATTTGCTGGGACCGCCTCTATGGGTTGCCGCCGACACTGCCGCGGAAGTAGCAGACTTGGCGGTGGTGGCGGTCTTGCGAATGTCCGCCCATCCTGCTCGTGATCCGATGGTCAGACCGGCTGGGATGCGGTTCAAAGGCCGCCAGGGTCATAATCAGGCCCTATGTTTCAGTGGTTGAGAACAAATGCCTTAAGATCATCTTCGATTAAAAGGTTAGTTTGAAAGGGTGAAACTGAAAATTAATTATTTTATCTCTGAAACTCTGTACAATATTTCAGCCAAAACCCCAGCCAAATAGATTTTTTCTTCTTGCCTGACATTGCCCCCTTTGCCAACTGGGGCCTTTTATACTGGATCTCTACCCAAGAACCAAAAAATGGCTAGTAGTTTCTGGGAACTCCAGTCACAGATTTAGTGTATGCCATCTTGAAAAAGGGGGTGCTTTCAACATGATGATTCTGAGAAGACCTGCTTGGAAAAAAGTCCACCCAACTATATCAGTAGCCACGTCAGCTGGAGGCAGTCTTCCACCTTCAATGTGCACCAAAGAAGTGCGAATTAACAATAACAATTTAATGTAACAGCCAGGTTTCTGGTCAGCTTCTTCAGAATGAAAGCATTTTTGCAGCTTGGATATTCTTCAGGATTTATTTTCTACTGAAATCCGAAGGGATAGAGATTTAAAATGTTTTACCCACCTTATCATCCATCATCATTTTGCATAGTATTTGCTTATATAAAAAAAAATTATCACAAAAGCACATTAATCACATCACAACAAGGAACCCCAGGAGGTGTTAAGCACTTGTGTTTTCTTGAACAATTTAGAAGGTGTCCGTCTGATTCTAACAAAAATAATTTTTAATGATGCACTTCATTAAGATTAGATTGTAGCTAAAATGTGGGCCTTTGTCAATGAGGATTTACATATCTACGCAAACACAAGGAGATGATGGACGGAGCGCTGAAACTTTTCAGACACTCACCCCCAGTCACAGATCAGGGTTGTATCCATTATCGTTCTTTAGCTCACTTAGTCACCCCAGTTCAGACCCAGCCATATGCAAATCAGTCTTGACCCTGTTCCTCATGGGAACAGTCCAGCCCAAACTGCCAAGACAGGTCTTCCCTGAACCGGAAACAAGCATAGTGGGACCGGTTTCTGGGTAACACCCCTCATCAGCCAGGCTAGCTTGAATCCAGTGGCAAAGTGAGCATGGGACCCACGTTTGGGCATACACTGCCAACTTAGGGCAAACAAAGCAAACACAAGGAGATGATGGATGAAGCGCTGAAACTTTTCAGACACTCAACCCCAGTCACAGATCTGGGTTGAATCCATCATCGTTCTTTAGCTCACTTCGCCACCTCAGTTCAGACCCAGCTATATGTAAATCAGTCTTGACCCTGTGCCTCATGGGAACAGTCCAGCCCGAACTGCTATGCCAGGTCTTTCTTGGACCGGAAACAAGCATTCTGGGACTGGTTTCAGTTAACACCGATCATCAGCCAGGCTACCTTGAATCCAATGGCAAAGTGAGCAAGGGACCCACGTCTGGGCATACCCTGACAACTTAGGGTGAATAAAGCAAGCACAAGGAGATGATGGACGGAGCGCTGAAACTTTTCAGACACTCACACTCAGTCACAGATCTGGGTTGAATCCATCATCGTTCTTTAGCTCACTTCGCCACCCCAGTTCAGACCCAGCCATATGCAAATCAGTCTTGAACCTGTTCCTCATTAGAACAGTCCAGCCGGAACTGCCTCTCTCTGTGTTTGATTTTCATATCTACAACTAGTGCTTTGATTCTAAATGGAAATCCTTTGTTAAAAGAAAATGCATCTTATTCACAATCGTACATATTCATGACTGGATCCATAACCTCTGAGTTGTGCGACCCTATAAATGGCTGTGGCCTGTACATGTTTTCCAAACATGATGGTGACCTCTTTTTTTGTTTTAAGATTTTATCATGATTTCATGTTTGAAATACAACCAGTATAAAACATCTCTCATTAGAAAGGTATAGCGTAATGCTATGCATCGTAGTTAACGTTAATACATAGAAAATTAATATAACAAGACAGAAAGGTGTCAGTGGCAAAATCACATTACACCTGCAAAATTGGGTAATGGTTAATTCAAAGGCTTTGCCATCCAGGGTCCCGTCACCTAATGACCAAACTTTTATTGAACTTGAATTACAAAATTGGAGCAAGCGCACTATATATTATCTTCATAATAAAGACGTACTTCTAGTAACTTTCCAGAATGATGCAATATGCTGTGACACATGCTGCTTGAACTTTGAGCAGCACGACACTGCGAGATGAGACACTGTATTTCCAGGAAAAAGCCTTGTTTTTGCCTGCCTTTGACGATACCAAGAAATGCACCACTTTAGTGAACTTGAATCAGATTTCTGTCAGATGCTTGACCGTCCTCTACATCTTATTGCATCATCCTTCCAAGTTACTAGGAGTACAATGTCTCTATTATGAATATACCTTCTGGGATATCACATAAACATATGAAGATTTAGGGGCAGATTTACAAGCCCTTTGACATCTTTACGACACTGTTGCGTCACTTCTGTGTCGCAGCGGCGTTGTAAACAATGCGCCACTATGCAACATATTTACAACGTGACGCATCTAGGGAGATGCGTCACGTTGTAAAGCCCTGCGCTACATTATACCTGCGTCAGGTATAATGGATGCAGGGTGGGCGTTCCGTCGCAAGGAACCCTCGTAAAAGTGACAGTGAAATCTACGAGATTTCACTGAGTCACTTTTACCACCCCGCTGCATCAAAACCTTACGCCTGCTTGTAGCAGGCGTAAGGAGTGACGCAGCACAGTAAGTATAGGCCGCCCCTGAGCAGTGCTGGAGTTGCGTCACGCTTGCGACACGACTCCAGCACTGCGTCACCTTTACGTCGACAGATGTGTCACGCATCTGTCTATCCTTGCGCCATGGTGGCGCAAGGATATTTTTCCGTCACGCACAGTAACTGGCGCATCCCTGCTAATATGCAGGGATGCACCAGTTATTGTAAATCTGCCCCATAGTTTTGATCTTGGGAAGACCTGCTGAACTGGTCTGGTTATTCTTTTGATATTTGATGAAGTTCGAAGAAGGGAACGAAATACATTTGCTGGCTGACAACAATTTTCACAATGATATGTTTATTCAATAAAGTTGTTTTATCTACCTCAGAAGAGAAGATTGTAGTGTTGTTTTTCCACCACCAAAGTGTGGAATTGAAACAATGCATTGCCTTTACTTTGGTTCAAATTAATTTATGCTCTGAGTTAAATAATATATACTTTGCTTCCTCCAGTTTTGTTTTTCAAGTTAATTCAAAGACGATATATACTGTGACAAAATACCTGTCACTTCAATAATTTACAATATCCTAACCTTTGTATAGGCAGAACATAAATATCTTTTATATACCCTGTAACTTTATACACAGGGAACTAACATAAATAAACAAAGAAAAAATGAAAAGTAATAAAGAACAAGGCAGACACGTAAAGTATGTTATGTTTTCTAGACTCACTATAAAACAGCCTGGAAGATAGGCATTCTAGATCCCCCCACTCCGTACCAAAAACGTTATCAATGTACCAACCCGAGACAGAAAGCCAGTTGCAACCGTTCTGTAACCCACTGAGCAATACTTGAGTTAGATGCATTTCAAGTAATGATCAATCTTGTGAAATATTACAAGGATAATTAATGGAACCCAAACCCTCTTTCATGATAGAAAGGCACTTTTAAAACACTAGTAAAAAAATGATACATTTTAAAGATTTATTTGAAAATTAAATTACCTCAGGTGTTTCCAAAATAGAGTCCATAAATTGAGATTCAAATCTCATATGTACTAGTGTTTGACTCTCAGCAAACTGAGTGGTAAACAATCTATTCTTAGGTAACATTTCCGTAGTGTGCTTCAGTCTTTTGAATCTATGAGTTTGTAGCTGTAATTGATTCTACATTTGTAAGGACAGCATGCCACCTATATTTTAATCTTGATAAGGCTCTATTTTAGTTCTTGCTTTAGATATATCTACTTCTTGTAATCCTGCATAACACCTGAGGCATTTGGTGCAACATCAGTTTAGTTAAACCTATATAGATTACGAGAGTCAGCTCTAGATAGAGGTTTTGGTTTTAATTAAGACTCAGCTTTTATTTATTTAAATGGAACACAGCGGTCAATGCACTACAGCTCATTGACTTTAAAATGACTCTCTGCATCTGCATCCATTTTCTCCAAAAATGTGTTCGATTATTGATCCTAAGCTGCATAATTCTGTCAAATACTAGCTTTCAGTAATTTTCAGTTTGTGAAAGAATCCTATCTTTGATAGAAGAAACAGATTTTTGAAGTTTGTTTAATTAGTGAGAGTTTCAAATAAGATAGGAATTCAATCTTGTGAAATATTACCAGGATTATTAATGGAACCCAAACCCTCTTTCATGATAGAAAGGCACATCCAAAACACCAGTAAAAAATGTATACATTTTATAGATTTATTTTAAAATTAAATAGTGAGAGTTTCAAATAAGATAGGAATTCAATCTTGTGAAATATTACCAGGATTATTAATGGAACCCAAACTCTCTTTCATGATAGAAAGGCACATCCAAAACACCAGTAAAAAATGTATACATTTTATAGATTTATTTTAAAATTAAATAGTGAGAGTTTCAAATAAGATAGGGATTTGGTTGTAAAAGCGATGGGTAGAAATGGGGAATGGGTCAAATTATTTTTCTCCAAATGATCTGTATCAGAAAGAAAGTTCTTCACTGCAATTACTTAACTAATCCCAAGCTTGCCTAAGTCTAAGCACTAACTAGTACGCTGAAATGTCAGGAAAGCAGACTTTGCAGTCCTGACTTGACCGCGTAAGTTTGGAGAAGGATATTTTGTTTTTTTCCTTTCCATAAAAAGCTAAATAGTTGCAAAACGTCAAACATGCTTATTGCGTCAGCTCTTCAGTGGTATTATCGGCTTCTTATCAACATTTAATTTATACTCTGTAAATTTAGAGAATGAGACATAAAGTGTCCCAACATATATTTTGGATTTGACACATAAAGAAACACACTAGCAAAATCTGAAAATGTGATTTCCCGCTCTCCTTTCTTAAATGCTTTTACATCCTTTTCATTGTAATTATACTCTCAATTGGTTCTAATAGCAGAATAACATTTATCTGGTAATTAGAAACTTTGCATAGTACCACAATGTTAAGTAAAGCAAGAGTTTTATGAATTATGAACAAATGGAATTTGTATCAGATTAAAAATGTAGGATAATATCATGCCTGTACCACATACATTTCGTCACATTGAGGACTAAAATACTCTTTTCTGCATCTATTGCATTTTTTGTATGAGCATTTAATCCACAGTCCCAGAAACACTATCTGAGTTAGATTCAATTATCAAAGCCGAGAGAGAGGATGGCAAGTGCATGGTAATCGAGCACTCTTCAAAGACCAAAACCTCTTCAGTACCTGATACTGTGTTGCACTCTGGGCCAAGTCCTACCCCTTGCAAGGCAGCAGGGGTTCCAAGTCACTGTTGCACCACAGATTTGAACAAGCCCCTTCCTGTATTGATGATGGCACTGGCTTGTTGAACCAAGTAGTTTATCAAATGTCCTTGCTGGAGTGCAATTTAGGAAATCAAGTCTCACTTGATTTTACCATACCAGGATTGACAGACCCATCTCAGCCTAGAGTCCCACATTGCCTCATCCAGCAGTAATTGATTTATTGATGAACAACTCTTGTAACAAGCATACTGTCTTCTCTGATGATTAAGCATACATTCAGGTTCTGGATTCCTCCTTGGCTGTTGATAGCAAGACCTCAGTGCATCACATTTGTTCTTTTTTTTCTCAATTCACTGTTTTACCAAATCCTTAGGTGACCTTGGCTATTATTCAATTGCTCAATTAATTTGTATGTGAATGACAGATTACCCATAAATCCGTAAATCCTTTCTATAATATAGTTCTCTCTAGTAAATTATATTTCTGGTTCTCTGTCAGAGTAGGCTTAAAACACACTTCAAGAACGACTTGATTGCAACCCCTGATAATTACATTTTGTTGATGACAGTGCACCAGCTTCATTCAAATTCATTCATTCCAATGCCATTCCAAAAAGTGGAGTGACATTGATTGGGGCCAGAAAAATTACTTATACATAGTGGAATACTGCCAATTGTATACTCTGGGAGTACCCATCATCCTTCTTTGAGAAAGATATTGTATAAATAAAGTTTTAGGAATCAGCATTGCAACATCTTCATTTATTTGAAATGCTGGAGGAGCACAAACATCACCTACCCACAGTTCTTAACTTTAGCTCTTTCTACTTCTACTACATGGCAATGTGCTTCCCGAGTAAGGGCATTTAAGGCTGTAAATGTAAAAACAATGTAAGTACTTCTTGTATTTTGCCTGGTGTTCCTGCCTCTTCGCATTCCAAGTTACAAAGTTCAAGATTTCTGAGGCATTAAGAACAATATGGACAATCTACACAACCTTACAAGATTTCATTCATATATTAAAAGTATGTGTTTCACATGATATTCCAACAGTGTGAAAGTAACAACTTTATCTGTAAATGGAAGAAAGGGGTAAGTACTTTTTGTCTTTTGCCTGGTGTTCCTGCTTTTTAACATTCCGAGTTACAATGTTCAACATTTATGAGGCATTAATTACAATAGGGACAATCTATTCACCCTTACACGATTTTATAGAAATATTAATAATTCTTGCTTCACGTGATATTCCATAAGTAAAAAAGTAACAACTTTATTTACACATAGTAGCAATTAATGTTAATAATATAGAGCAGAAACACACTGATTATATCTTGAACACAATATGAAGACAAACAGGAGGCTGGGACACATTTAAAATCAATGAAAGTTTTGAAGAACAACATTCAGCCACTCCAGCACTCAAGGTTGCCATTCTGGCTTTGATTAGCCACTAAATCAAGCAATTAAAATGTAATGCCAAGGAAAATATGAGTTAATTTGTCTGGGGAAGTCCTAGTTCCTAGGACAGGTGAAAATAAAATAGCAACTGTTTCCTCTCCTTGGTTGCACGGCCATTTGCTTCAGACTTCAGTTTATTCAAGGAAAAACATTATTACATATCTGGGATTTGTGCTGCTTATTGTAATGCGTTATCTCTTCCTCGGACAATATGCTCTCTGAAGATTGAACTACTAAATATCAACTAATTCCAGCATTCTTAAAGTTTTAAGGTATTTAAGAGCAAACTTCTTGGGGAGGTCATATAATCTAATATTTATTGTTCTGTTACTATTGTCTTTGTTTTTAGCCTGCTTGTTGTACATACCCCTATCTTGTAATATTTGATGTAGCATCATTGACTAAATCGAATATGAGTTGAACCCAAAAGGAAAAATGTCTCTTTATAGCATGAGGAAATGCCAGGGTCTTAACCATCAAACAGTGACCTGGTACAAATTACTGACTAAGTAACAGCTGATGAGCACTTTATTCTCCACCATGTCTGTATGAATGATTTTTCTCTTTCAGCCAAGGACAAGGGGTCATATTTCAGAAGGTGGTCAGCCTGTTTTTGGAACCTGTTGAACCACCCTTGTAAGACCTACAGACAGATTGCATTGTAAAAGTGATGTTGATCCCTAACACTAAATCATTTCCCAGAGAAGCAAACCAGTGGGTCCAGTTAATGTCAGTGAGTGCCACCAGTGCTGTGACTAGCCATTTAGGAGGTAGAAGTCCCTAAAGTTTGATATCTCCATGGTGCTGCCTACCTCCAAGCACCAGTATCCTCCATCTATTTTCACATCTTATCTCACATACCAGTTGGAGCAGTAATTTGTGTTGTTTTGGACTGAGTCCATTCAAATGCCCATACCCCCACTCGCTCCCCACAGCACATCTGGTCGTCCCATTAGGAGGTTTTTGGACAGCGGTCTGGTTTGGTGTTTAAATCCTGTTGGGAATATGTTTTACATAGTCTCAGCTGCCTGGGCTCACACTTATTGAGTTGCCTTTCCTTGCATCCATGTCCTCTGAGAAACAGACGACAGCAGTATAATAGCATACTTAATGCATGTATAGTACTGTTGTGCTATATTACTGTATTGTAAGGCTCTAATCTCTTCTGGTCCTGTTGTCGAAAATGTCATTGATATTTCCCGACGAAAGAACCAAACGAATAAAAAAGAAAGAATTCCTTTCTGTGTCTCCATATCATTGTATATCATTGATGAATAATCCGTGCAATTAAGCTACAAATAAGTATACATGAAGTAATTATTTGGTTCAACGTACTCCTTTTATTACTATGTATGTAACCTGAATGGAGGGCCTCACCCATCAAGAGGAGCACTTATTATGACAATCAGACATAACCTTCATAATTAATACTGGCAATGATTTGCAGTACTCGGTTTTAGGGGATCCTGATCAACTAGAAATTTTAATTTTATGGCATTCCGACAGACACCATTGCTTCCTGGACTGTAAACAACCCTATTGTAATACAACTTCAGCCTGAAATGATCTGAAGAACTATTGCTCTTGCCCTCATAGGGTAACATTGTCCTTAGAGCAGTTGTTTGTAGTGTCACACTGTTATATTCCATATAGGGACCCTATATAGGCGCAGGTAACATTGCAACCTTTCACCTATATTCTTCCCTACATTACATACATAACGGTTCTTAGGGACTGACCTTTTACCTAGATACGACACTGTATTCAAAACGCGGGTTTCCCCCTAGTTCGAATCTCATACATTATGCATGAGGCTTCTTGGAAGCACAGCAGGACTAACAGCAGGACGAACATCTCCTGCATAATATCTCTGTATAAAGTTCCGGCCCGACGTCATCCTTTAGGCCGACACAGTAATACAGCAAGTTAGGACCCCTGGGGAGACCTATGGGTATATATACATCACGTCTTGCTTAGAAGGACAGAGGAGACCGAGACTTCCCGGCTGACACACTGAACAGAGACGCTGAGGTTCCTGCATGCAGACACTCCAGCTCGCAGTGGTCTAACATCCCTCGCGGGGTGTCCAACTCGAGGCCAGGACGAGGTCCCATATTCTCTCATTCTCAGGTAATGGGGTTGACTAGATCCTAGAGGGATTCGTGGCATAACACCTACACAGGTGCTAGGTACATTTAGGTACATCTAGTTAGGGAGACATCGTAGGAGTACGCACTTTTTATCATGTGTTTTATGTGCTTGTATATATTCATAATTTCTGCAAGATGGTAGAACTATACCATCCCTTTACTTTCGTAGTACTGCTAATCATATATCTCTGCTACTGTCTAATGGTTGTTGCAGCTCATATATTCTACACTAGAATAACAACTGTTCAATAAATTCTTATAGAAAACGCCCAGCCTGTTTATTCTGTGTATCTCTCTGAGACAAACTAAGTAAGCACGAGTGACTGAGCGAAAGGTAGTATATAGTTTCCACGATTCTGAGAGATCAGGGTTGTCATGTTCTGAGGTTGCCAGAAACTATTCTCTCCTTGGTAAGAGGAGATTATAGTGGCACTGTGAGCTAGCTAATACAGATAGGCTAACGTATCCGGTGGGGGTGCACGGAATCAGTCTGCCACCAAACCCACAGTTTATGTTATCCAAACACGCAGATCCTGTATAGGTTATATAGGAACTACACGACATTATCAGGCAAATGCTATAAGAATGCTTGCGGTCATAGGTTCTGCCTAGAAGCTGCTAGCAGAAACAAGTATGTGCATCTCACCTATTTTTTGGTGTTTTACGTCCCAGAGTAATACACTCTTTGTGAGGCATATGTCCGAATGGGCAGTGACCTTCATTGAGTTCTGTTACATGTGTCATATATGATATAGTTTATGAATCCCTTATCACCTCCAAGCGTCTTGACTACTCGATCACCCCACCCTTTGGAGTATCAAGACCCAAAGAGGAACACTAAGCAATGGCACCGAGTCCCTAGTGCAGTAGTACCAAGGCCATGGGACATCACAAGTACACAATAGTTAGTCTTCAGAGAATTGCCCAGAAACCAATGATTGTCCCAGGACCTAGAGAAGGGCCTGACAGGTAAAACAACAACCAACATGCCTTTCCCCAAAATGAGCCACGGCCCCTTGCGTGCAACATCCGACCACACACCGCTGTCACTGAGCATCCCCTCTTTTCACTTCCACATGCCAAACATTTTGCAAGTTTGTTAAATTCAAGCACCAATTCACAAGTCTCTCTCACTTACCCATGCACAATAAGATATAAAAACAAGTTTGAAAATTGTGTGTGTGTTAGAAGAGTCAAAATACTGACCAATTCTAGAGACAATTAAAATTAGATAGAAACAATACCTGTTTCAGTCAGAGTTTGAAATCAATCAATCGATCAGTAGATTTGAGAGTGCTTCTTGTCACCAGTGAGGGTATCCAGGCACTGGCAGGGTCCAGTTGGTTAGCTGAATAGCCAGGTCTTCAGGGACTTTCAGAACTCTGGAAGACATGGGGAGGTCAGTAGATGAAAACGTAGCTCGTTCCATGTCTTCGCTGGTAGGTAGAAGGAGCGACCTCCACATCTGCTACGTCAGATGCAGGGGGTGAGGGTTAGAGAAGGGGCCGCAGAGCGGAAGTGTCTGGTGGGCTGATGAAAGTTCAGGGAGTGGGTCAAGTAGGCGGGTCCACAGTTGTGTAGAGCCTTGTATGCATGGGTCAGCAGCTTGAGCTGGCATCTTTTCTGTACAGGGAGCCAGTGGAGTTCCCTTAGTTAAGGGGTGATGTGTTTCATCTAGGGAGATCCAGGACGAGTCTGACTGTGGCGTTCTGTATAGTCTGTAGTTGGAGGAGGAGGTGAAATACGATCCCTGCATAGAGAGAATTGCCTTAGTCTAGTTGGCTGGAGATGAGGGCCTTGGTGATGGTGTATCTCGAGCTTTGGGGTAGCCATTTGAACATCTTATGAAGCATGCAGAGTAGGAAGAAACAGCAGTAGGAGGAGGCGGAGTTGACCTGAGTCATCATGGTTAGCTTGTTGTCCAGAATGATGCCTAGGTTCCTAGCATGGTCAGTGGGGGCAGTTGTCTGATGGAACCCCACATGCATTTACCACGCATTCCTTTATACTCCAGTCAGTACCCCGACTGCGACATTACCACGCGTTCCTTCGCCACGCAAGTTGTTTCAACAACTTGTCTTGGGGGGTTTCTGCACTTTGGAATAGTATAAATTACTGTTCCAACTCCAGCCGGTATATCAGTAGGGAAGGTATTGGACTTTAAAACCAACACCAGTCCAACAAAACGTCCCCTAAAGCAAGCCCTTGTAATGACTTGCATGGTAAAGGAATGCGTGGTAACGTTGCAGTCAGGGCACTGATTGCAGTGTTAAGGCAGATCGTGGTATTGACTGAGTAATAAAGGATGCTTCCCATGGGGGTAGGAGTAGGTCCGAGTTCTGAGGGCCACCAGGGTGCAACCCATGGAGAGCTATTGTTTCCGAAAACCAGTACCTTTGTCTTGTCCGTGTTGAGCTTCAGGCAGTTGCCCTTCATCCAGTTGGCAACATCTGTCATACAGTTGTGGAAGTTGGTCTTGGTGGTGTCTTCGGAGAAAGCGAGGATGAGTTGTGTGTCATTGGTGCAGGATATGATCTTGAGTCCATAGGTTTTGACAGTGTTGGCCTGAGGTGTCATAAAAGTGTCAAAGAGGATGGGGCTCAGCCAGGATCCTTGGGGGACTCCACAGATGATTTCCTTGGGTTCAGAGGTGAAGGGAGGAAGGCAGACTTTTTGCATTCTTCCGGTGAGGAAAGAGGGGATCCATCTGAGAGTGGCTCCTCAGGTGCCTATGTTGTGCAACCTTATGATGAGTGTGTGGTGGGAGACTGTATCGAAGGCTGGCGAGAGTTCTAGGAGGGTCAGAGCAGCATTCTTTCCTCGGTCGAGTAGGACTCGGATGTCATTGGTAGCTCCGATGAGGGCTGTCTCGTGCTGTGGTTGATGCAGATTCCAGATTGGGAGGAGTGGGGTAGCAGGCTCCATTCCAGATGTGAGGAGAGTAGATGGTTGATGGCTTTTTCTAATACTTTGGCTGGGAACGGGAGCAGGGAGATCGGTCGGTAGTTGTTGAGTTCGCGGGGTCGGCCGATGGTTTCTTTAGTAGGGCGTTAACTTATGCCTGTTTCCAGTCCTCGAGGAAGGTGGCATTTGCAATTGAGGTGTTGAACAAGGTGGTGAGTATGTGGCTAATTCTAGCTTCTCCTAGGTTGAAGATGTAGTGAGAGCATGGGTCGGTTGGAGCCCCTGAGTGAACCAAGTTCATGATGGAAGCAGTGTCCTGTGGAGCGAGCTGGCTCCATTAGCTTAGTCGGATGTCTGTGGTGGTAGCGGGGTTGTTGTGTTGCTTGAAGAAGTTTTTGGCTGGGGCTGGGGTTTTCAGTCTCTGTAGATGTTGACGATCTTGTCATGGAAGAAGTTTGCAAGGTTGTTGCAGAGTTCCTGTGAGGGAGTAATGTTGTTTGTTGCAGCTAAGGGTTTGGAGAATTCTTTGACGATGTTGAAGAGTTCTTTGCTTTTATTGGAGCTTGATTCGATATGTGAGGCTCGGGCCTTTTTCTTCCATTCTCTCAACTGTCTGTGGCAGAGATTGAGGGCTGTCTTGAAGGTGGTCTTGCCGGTCGTGTCCTTGCTGGTGCGCTATCGCCTTTCCAGTTGTTTACAGTGCCGTTTAGTGGTTCTGAGTTCTTCAGTGTACCAGCTAGCCTGTGCTTGGTGAACACTTTGTGGGTGTTGTTGGTGATGGGAGAAACGCTGCCGACGCAGTTGGTGATCCAATTGTTGAAGTTTCTGACATTCTGATTTAGGTTGTTGGAGGAGATGGAGTGGGTGGCCTTTAGGGTGTTGGTCCATGCGTCCTTTGAGGCTTTGCTCCAGCTGCGATGTTTGGCATTGGGCAGATTGGGGATGGAGCTGGTGAGGTTAAAGTGGACGATGGAGTGGTCCGTCCAGGTGAATTCAGTGGTGTGGCTGTACCTGATTGGTCGCTGGAGGTGAAGATGGGGCCTTGTGTGTGGCCTGCAGTGTGCGTGGGGTAGTGGACGAGTTGGGTGAGTCCGATGTTCATGCTGCTGAGCAGGTTGGTAGTGTTGACGTCATTGTGGTCATCGAGATGGAAGTTGAGGTCGCCGAGGAAAATGTAGTTGTTGGAGACTGTGGCAAGGGAGGCGATGAAGTCGGCGATGAAGTTGGCTGGACGTGGTCCTGGAGGATGGTAGGCGAGGGTGCCCCTGATGGGGGTTTTGCTGTCTGTTTGGAGTCGGAAGTTGAGGTCCCTTGTGTATTACGACGATCCCTCTGCCAGGATTGTTGATGCGGTCATGGTGGGTGATCTTGTATCCTTCCGGTATTACGGTGGCGATGTCGGGATCGGAAGTGCGGTTGAGCCAGGTCTCAGTGAGGAAGAGGACGTTGGGTGTGAGGGTGGAGATGAGGTCCCAAATCTCAATGGTGTGTTTGCATAGTGAGCGGGTGTTGAGAAGGGCGCAAGCGATTTGGTGTTTTTGTTCAAGTGGTGTCTGCGGTGTGTTTGGGGTGGGACTGGTCAGTGGGCTCGTGTGTGTGCTGTAGCAGGTGAAGTGGCAGCGGGTGCAGGTGATAGGTCCTACTGTGGAGCATGGATCAGCATGGTGGCGGTTTGTTGCGGCACCCAGGGTCAAGGGTGTATAGCTTGGCGATAGTGTATCTGTGGGGGGCAGAACGGCCAGGAGTTGCAGCGCTGGGCACGTGCCAGGGTCAGATTGATAAGGCGGGCACTTGGGCAATGGTCCGGTATCTGAGTTCCAGCTGTGGGCCACTTTTTTGGCCAGCGTGGTGGCCGATATGGGCTGTATTTGTGCAGTTCAGATGCCGCCACCGGCCCAGTGGGGGCCTGAGCGGCCTTTCTGGAGACAGATGGGCCTCTATTACCTCCCTTTTGCCAACGAGGCAGAGGTGCCATTCCCAGTCCCTCACTGGGCCCATTAATGTATGCATATTAAGCAGCGGGCCTGAGCAGAAGTGACCTCACTCATATTCGGGTGTGGTTCCCCATTGTGAACTAATACGTAAACAAAGAGTCCTGGCAACATTTGCATTTTTTTTCTTAGTGAAGTTAAGAAAACATGCTTCTTTTATAGAAACCCCTCCTTCCTTTTATAACACTTAAAACACCAAAGCAATGTTTTGAAAAAAGACGCAATTAGCAGGCCAATTTTTTATCCCAATCCAAACCTGGTACGGGCTTACGTGGACAGTCGCAGACGAGCTTGCATTTGGCACATCCACTACGTGCATCCGCTGCGCGGTCGTGCTGCATCCTGCATTAAGTAGGTCCTGGGGTGGGGCTTTTGTTGGTGGGAAGAACGGTGAGTGGGAAAACCTAGGCAGCGGCGATGTCACTGGATCAGGCGGGAACAAGCAGCAACTGGAGGCCACAGGCAAGTGGCAGGCTAGGTGCCCAGGTGCCTACTAGTGCGGCGGCACTGTGGCCTGCATTAAGTAGACCCTGGGGTGGGCGGGGCTTCTGTTGGCAGGAAGAACAGTGAGCGGAAAAACCCAGGCAGGAAAACCCAGGCAGTGGCCGTGTCACTGGATCAAGCTGGAACAAGCAGGAACTAGAGGCCACAGGCACGTGGCAGGCTAGGTGCCCAGGTGAAATAATTAAAATCCTTTTTATTTTGGATGTAATTATTTTTCCTTGAATTATCGCAAGCCACAGTGAAACTCTTGTGGAGGCCATTTTATTGGAGCTTGAGCATGCTAAATTGAGGTGCTGCATTGCACATAGAACAGAATTGTGTGTGTGTGGCATCTGGCTTAAACATGGCACAGGGTGTGATGTCGATGTTAATGTGCAGTTGGGACCAGTGCCTAATTTGTAAAAGAAGTAAGTGCCAGGGACCTTCTCAGGAGGCCACTACAGCTTGCCCAACCCATATTGCCCCTGCCAGCGCTGCCAATGACACTACCGACACAACTACTAATCGTCCCACACGTACAAGTGTGAAAATTAAGACTATTCCAGGCCACCCAAAACTATAAGAATGGGTGGGCAGCAGGTGTTATTCAGTTTTTAATGTGTATTGAATTATTAAACACTGTTGTGCGCATCTCAAAATTAGCCATACAGCGCCACCATGTGGTGAAGTGTCATTAGTGCTAATGTTGAGAATTAAGTGCAGGTGCCAAGCACCGGAAACCACATGCTCAAATTAAGTACTGATTGGGACCACACCAAAACAGCACAATTAGATTGTTGTGTTATATATTTATACTTTACACACATGATTTAAAGCCATAACCAACAGAGCATTATATATAATGCCCCAAAGCAAGATGATTATGACACTAGACACACATCCATCCACTCTTTGTCATCCCATCACAGACATAGTTACACAAACAGATATAGACAGACATGCAGAAACACACAGACACACACAGCAAGAGAAAAACACACAGAATGCCATGCACAGAGACACATAAATATAGTTACAATTAGACACAGGCAGACATGGACAAATACAGATACATGTAGAAACATCTGACAGACACAGAGAAACATCCTTACACATTTTTTTTTTTAAACTCTTTTTATTAACATTGCTCAATAGACCATACTTTACAGGAATTACTCGCATTGATACACAGTGAGGTTGATACATCATCCTAACACATTTAAACACGCAAGCACGTCACACAAGTGGTGTACACACACACATAGCAGAATAGCAGACTAACAGGAAAGATACACTGGCACTCAAGGCGATCACACACACACACATCAGTGTGCTCGTACAGATATTCTTCGTCTGTTTCAGTCAGAGATATTTCAATGAGGGAGCCAGACACACGCACATTCTCTCTGTCTCTGAAGCTCAGCTGGTGTTTACCACACATACAGAGGAGAGTAAGGTACCCCTGGGATCAGGCAGTTGATGGTTACTTCAGTCCAGATAATCCAGGGCACGCAGGCAGCGAGTAGCGGTGAGGGGAATGGAGTGGCTGGTGGGAGGAGAGGCGGGGGGTGATGGGGCAGAGGATCATTGTTGAAATGTGTGATCAAGGCGTTAGGTGAATTTAGGGAATCGGGAGAGAGGGGTGAGAGCTTCGGTTGCAGGGCAGGAGCGTGATAGGTGCGCATGCGCTGAGAGCTATTGGAAGAGAAAAGCAGGGCAGGAGGTTGATAATGGGGCAGTATAGGCGTCTCCTGCTGGTTGCTATGGCAGTGGTTCTCAGAGCTAGCATGGCGGTATGGAGACCACTTGTGTGGCCCAGACAGCTGTGCTGCACGTGACGAGGGCACATTCACCTAGCACATACTGCAGTGCTGTGAAGTGGCAGCAGTAAGAATAAATGCAGGGGCAATAGACAGGGCACATGCTGGCACCACATGACAAATCTGCACAGTCAGATTTGAGAACTATCCAGAACAGTTCGGGGTTTGGTTGGATCAATAAGGCCCTGGGCGGGATATGTATGCCTACAAAATGGTGGGTTCTGAACTTCCTGTGTGCAATAAAGGTGGCCATTCTGCATCCGGAGGCGCTTGCTTCTGCCGTATGCCAGTACCTACCTCCGCGCCAATTCAATGATCGCGCCAATGGATCAGACCTCATGTGCACCAGCGACCACTGTGGGCTGCCCGTGGTCCAGAAGGGGACCCTCCTAAGAGGGCGGCCGCCTTAGTGCCACAGGAAGGCACACGAGTCAGGGATTAGGGTTCCCCGGTCTAGTGGCCAGATGGGCCAGTCGGCCGCGTCACGTCCGGCCGTGGTGGGGGGAGGACAGGGGGTACATATACCTTCCCCCGCCCACGGTGCGGCCTCTTGTTTGCTGCCCGTCTCGCTGTTTGGGTCGTCGTGCTGCAGGCCTTGTGGACGCGTGGTCGTTGCGTCATGGGAGGGAGTGAATCACCCCTCGCCCGTCCTCGAGGCTTCGCCTTGTGGGCCCGTCCACGCTGCACATTAGGTCCGGCACCAGCAGCAGGCCGCCCTTGGCTGGTTTCGGCCGTGCATGAGGGGTTAGCGGGACGGGGGCAGGGCATCGGGGACCTGGGTCCTCCTGCCTCACGTTGACTTTCACCGGGCAGCACTAGGAGGTAGGAGCGGTAAGAGCGCCCTCGACAGCCTCGTTGGGGAGCTACGCCCCGCATTTCGGAAGGCCTCGGCCGGGGGTATAAGGTGCGAGGAGGGACACTGCGTGCCCCGCACGGGCAGCGCAGCGCCTAGGGGCCTGCTCAGCGTAGCATTGGCTGCCCGGCGCTCCCCCATGTCGAGCTTGAAGTCGCCAGGTAGCAGCATAGCCCCGCTGGTCACAGACTGGGTGTAGCTCCTTCCTATCTCTCTCCCCCCCCCGTAAGGTCGCGGCCATGCTTGACGGCAGTGCAGGGGGGGCAGCCCCGATCGAAGGCGAGTGGGGATGGGGGGAGGAAGTCCTTGCCAGCATGGGAGCCTGGGGGGCTAGAGCGCGGTGGTGTCGCCTCCCCCCTGCTCCAGCCACTAACACAGCATCCAACCTGGAACGAGGCACGGCTCCGACCAATTGGCGGCGCGTGAAGGGCAAACGCATGCCAGTTGGCGAGAGCTCGCAGCTATTACGCGGAGGTGCGTGTTCGACCCCTGCGGGGGCCGATGATTGTGGAATATGGAGCGCGGGCATGGAGGTTGGGTGCAAAGGGCATGGGTTGGGTCTAAATCTCCGCCGACGTGGAAGCCCGCAACGGACTTCCATCCCCGCTGGAGCTACGAGGGTGCCAGGGGTAGGTGTATGGGAGCGGTGCGGGCGCCAGGGAGTGCGCCGTCTCATTCTACTCTATGCACCGCCTCCTACCTTTCCCTCTAGCAGTGGTTACAGGTAGATTGCTGCTACCAGCCACATGCTGGAGGGCTGTGTTTGGTACCTGCTGGGATTTGTTGGCTGAAAAGTTTACATTTTCCTGTTGGGGCCCTGTTCAGCCACGCTCTCCCTGTGGCCGCTGGCCCGTGGGATCCCCCCCACCCCCCACTTTTCACCGCGTGGTGTTACCGGCCCCGATGGATGACCGCTGGCTTGCGGCCTGGGGGCAGTGCGGGGACTGGCTAGGGGGCCGGCGGGAGCACTGTGGCCATGGGGTTGGGGCCTTGGTCTCTTGCCTTGCTTGAAGGGCGTGTTCGGTTCAGGGGGCTCCCGGTTCTCATGTCGTTAGTTTCTGTGTGGCCTGACCATCGGTCGCCACCTGGTTCGGCGGGCCGGTTGTCTGGTCGGGACAGTGATTGGTGATGGCTGGAGTGATGGAGGCCTGGGCCCTCCAGCGGCGTGCTGGCCGACGTGGGCTCCGGCCGTGGAATCAGAACTCCTCAGTCCGTGCCTATCAGTGGGGGTCATCGCTAGTCGCACTTTGTGAGATCTCTCAAGGTGTTGGGTTGGAATGACCGCTATTTGCGGTGGATGGACGGGCGGGGGGCCGGTGTGAAGGGGGGGGGCTTGTCGTGGACCCTTCGACCAACAGGGAGGCCATCTTGGTCCTTGAGAAGTGCCACACGGAACGAGCTGGCTGCAGCACGCTCCCCCCCCTCACCTCTAGGATGAGACCGCATCGGGGCTACGACGGATGGGGCGAGGCAGCCGATTATTTCGAATATCGGCAGGGACAAGGCCAAGGGGGCGTGTTTCAGCCACGAATTCAGATTGGTACGGGGTGCGAAAGTGCAGCATAAAACAATGTGCAAGGTCCAAATGTTGCAACGCGCTCCACGCGGCGGGGGCATCGTTGTTTCGGTGGCACTCGCGCGAATGAGGCACTGCACCTCTACTTACCAGGATGCAGTATGCTACCACCTTAGCCCTACCGCCAACAACAGAACTGTTTAATGTTAATATCAATGAAATATTGTAAATCCGTATTTGTAAAGCGCAAACTACTCACCCTTACGGGTCTCAAGGCGCTGGGGGCCGTTGTGGAAATTAAGTGAGCTATTGCCCAGAGTCACATGGTGCTGAGCTGCCGCCGGAGCTGGGGATCGAACTGTGAGCCCTATGCTCCGAAGTCAGCTGCCCTGGCCGCTGCACCACACCTCTCCACATTCTGTCCAGGATTACCTCGTGAATGGGTTTGAATGCACATTGTTAAAGAGAATGCGGTTGTGGTCCGTGATCTTGGCTCCAGTGAATCTGGTGTCCATTTCCCATCAAATATTTCTCTGTGCTGAAAATTGAAACACGGAACAGAGCCTTCTTTCATGTACATGCATTGGCAAGGCCAATAGGTTTGTCAATTCCATGGTGAAGGCAAGGAAAGGTGGCAGTAGATGACAATAATGAACAAGAGGCATGCAGAACTTGTCTTGAGTATACGTGATCGAAGCATAGCCGGTGCTGAATTTTAAAGATTTAATGGCAAATGATTAGAAAGTAGTAGACCTCTAATGATTGTTTTCCAATCAGTGTACACGTGAGGGAGAACCTGATTATAAGTGAAAGAAGCAATATAAAACTGCGGGTTTAACACAGCTTAGTGTAAAATGAGTCTTTTCAAACCGGCAAAGCAGCCACTGCACGGATGGGCAGTCACGGGATGCAGAGAGCCAGATTCACTAGTTATAGAGCTTAGGGATGGCACAGGTGAGGCTCGAGGCGCAAGCTAGTGGTAGCATAGTGACCGCTTTGCCAGTTTGGCGCCTGCAATGGGCTGTGTGGGGTCCCCGGGTCAATTCTAAGCGCTGTGACGAGGGGGAACGCTCACTTCCGGTCAGACCGCAGTGTCCAACCACAGCGTGAGGAACACTGATCATAAGAGAAGGAGGCAAAGTACAACCCCGAGTTTCACACGTCTGTCGTGGTGCCGGGCTGACATGCCCTAATGTCAGGATTTATGTTTCGGTTCAACGACCATGGATGACACTTTCGCCATTACAATTGGAACGCAGGATTGGTCAGCAGTCCGGGTGCTTCTGCGTGTTCGCTAAATATGCTTGTGTTCCGCTGGCATGGGTGGTCTGTCGGGGGCAAGTAAAAGGCAGTTAAGAGCATGGTTGACCCTGAATATGCTATCTTTTATACCACCTCAGCAAGGGAAATGAGCCTTGTGGTGTGCTGGACATACCAACCAATTATCTGTGACTGTATGAAGTTATTGTGCTTCCCACCAGCTAGGATCTTGGGGGCCAAACTGCGAGGTTAGCTGTGAGCAGTTTCGAAGGACACCCCTCGCACTCGAGTTAGGCCAGGATAGCATCTGGTCATCCACTGTAATTTGCGAGGAATTGGTCCACCAATGCTATTTCGCAGGATCAGGTTTACCGGGGCTAAATGTGAGCGGATGGTCCTGGTGCGAGGCACCGTCACTTGTTCACCTCCTGCGCTGGTGACAGGCCACCAGTTGGCGCTGTCGGTCTAGTTTATAGAGAGGACCACTACTATAGGCATTGAGTAATTCAATAACATTGAAATTGCTATTGCCTGCTGCCCAAGCCATTCAAATAGCGGTGGGAGCATGGAATAGTCTGTATTGTCACTCTGGGACAGGTGTCAGGGCTAGGAGTGGTGTTGTTACTTGGGTGGCAGCACAGCAGGAGCAATGTGTGGGGCAAACTGTAGTGGCTGCCTGACGCCAGTCCGGGTGGATAGTTGCACAAGTGTCAGGGTCAGTAGTAGCAATGTCAATAGGTTTGACAGCACGGCAGGAGCAATGTTGCCACGTCCAGCCACATGCATAGGTTCAAGTTCAAGGCCAGGAGGAAGCAGATCTTGGGGTCAGCGTATATATGTCTTTTGGTCCACGGTAAAAGGACACGTACGCTCACTGTATACCAACAGGAGCGTTAGGGGATGAAGTGCCACAGGGTAGAGGGACACGTACGCTCATTGTATACTAGCTGGAGCTATAGGGGGATTCAGTGCCACAGGGTGGCACAACAAAATAATTTGGAACCCGCAGGTAGCACATTGGGTTAGGTGCATGTTATGCAGGCTCTTTAGTATTATGGTATTTGGTGTATTATATGTACGATTTAGCCGCAGTGATGCTCACTGATAATCTATACGTCTTGTAATTATTGGGGGACGACTGGTTATTTCCTTACTTGCCTTGTCGATTATTTTCCCACTCCACCAGAGCCGGGTGTAGCAGATGGTACCCTTCCCTAGATGCATGGCGCCTAGCTGTCCCCAGGGTCCCTCCGAGGACCCAGCGGGCTATCTTACCTGGCTTAAATAGGGCGTTCACACAGTGATAAAGGGACGTTGCAGCTGCTTGCAGTCCAAGTGCTTGACCGGGTACTGCTTGCCAGTACCAATCGGGCTACAGATTTCCACACATGGAACATGAACTCTTTGTGCTACCTCAACAGCAGTATCTGTTCAGACAAATGCTCCGTTTAGTAAGAGAGCTCCGTGGGTTAAGGCGTGCACGGCAAGGATCCGGGGGTAACCAGCATAGGTTTGCTTCCTGGGCTTGTAAAGTGGATGAGATGGGCCAAGTGTGCTGCAGAGCACCGGGCATAATCTATAGGTCACAGTTTTTAATACTAGCACATGTCAGGCATAATCTATAGGTCACAGTTGTGAATACCAGCACATGTTCTATGCACAGTTGCAGGTTGTTTTATGGCGATCTCTAAGGGCTTAGGAGGGGTCATGGCAAAGTAAACCTGGACTGATTCCCTGCGGGGTGTGGTGGTGGGGGTCCCTACCCAATTTCACTGGATCACTCCCTGTTGGGTCTAGCTAACTATCATCCCAATTGGCTTTAAATTTACAGCCTCTCTTGTTTATGCCATACTGTGAGTAGGTTAGCCAGGGACTTTAATAAAGTGCTACAATTGACCACTAATGCTATAGTACAGCATTTAGTTTACCAGTGCTATATTGGCCATCATTAGCACCGGCAGCGGCTCACATGGGTAGCAGTTAAGCTTCCTTTTATTTAGCCTGGGTTTGGGGCTGGCAACGTCATCATACTTTGCAGCCAGAAACGGAATAGGCAAAGGCAGATCTGTGAGGAGCAACGCGCACTCAGCAGTAAAGCAAGCTAAGTCTCAGCATAATCCTGGTATACCGTCAGTGAAAAACGTAAGGTTGGGGCTACACACGAATAGGCACTTCCTGTCAGCTGGGGCGGGAGTGTGCCATTCCCAATAGGGTGCGGTTTGCCTTGATAGTACTGAAATGGAGGGGATGGAGCACGAAAACGGACAACTACCAGAGCACAATTTCCACTCACAGTTCAGAGGGTGCAGGTACATTATCCATAGGTTTACTCCATATCCCCTGATCAAAATGGATTGAATGTTACTTGTCAGATAACATTGGGACTCCGATTTTGGTGGTCAGCCGGGCAGGCCTTTTAGATGTGGGTTTCTAGCTCAGGCATGTCCAAGTAAGGGTTAAGGTGCCAGAAGTCGGCCCTGGGATACAAGTTCACAGGCCTGTGGAGCGGCACAATGGAAAGGGGCTTGTGTTCGACCTCTTGGTCACAGGTTCGGATCCTGGTAGGTCCACTTAGTATTGCATCCTTCTGAGGTCGATAAAACGAGTACCATTGAGTTGAGAGACAATAGGCAGGTGTAAATTCTCCCGCCCTATAGCCGGCTGGCAGCCATGCAGGTTGTGGAAGTTGTCGTCCAACAAGTGCGCTATGGTCCTAAAATTGAGGAAACTCTGGGTTAAAGCGTAAATGGGCTACAAAGTATTAAAGGACTTTCGGCATTCCCAGTATTCAATAGAGGGCAGGTATTTATACACAGGGTTCCCTCCTGTTCACACTGTCTTGTCTGCTTCCTGGGATACTAGCAGAGGTTTGGGAGGGCAAGGTGTCACCTAGGGTGGTGACTGGCTTAATTCGATGGACATGCTCCAACAACGCTAGACACAGGTAACTGGGTGAGAGGAAGGAAGGCGGGCTTGATAACTCTTACTTCTACCCGCATTGGCACATCTTGTCAGGAGTCGCTTGTCAAAGGATTGTTCTTCAGCCAGGCAATGCTAACATCTCACCAACACCAAACTAATTGTTTTTAGGTCATCCTGGGTGCATGTACTCTCGCTGGGGTAGGGACACCAGTGTGGCAACACCGCACCAGTTGGAAGTTGCCATTATACTAAATGGGGGGGCCAGGTAGATCCTACCATGTCTCTCCTTTTCTCAGGGCAGCACTGAAGGGCTGGCGAGGCGAGTGCCCCGGGTACTTGCAGGTGGGGCAATGGGAATCCCAAGGCGTTAAAGGGTACAGCCGGCAGTAAGCCACCCTGGAGAGGGGTAGTGTTATTGTGCAGGCACTGGAACAGCTTCTGTAGAAGCAGTGGCACGGGCGGGGGGGGTGTCTCCCCTCCCATCTCTGTGGTCTGACACCTGGGAGGCAATGATTTTACTTTCCAGGGTAGGAGGGTCCTGCTGCCAGAATTGAATTCCTCCTGGTGTAAGTTATGCAACCATTGGTGGGCTTGCGAGTTTGAGGGTCAAAGATACCCCAATGTAGTATGGGAGGGGCTCATACAATTCTTTATTGGTCAGGAACCAAGGTCTGAGTGATTGGCTATTCGAGCGTCGCTAGAGTGGCACAGTGGGCGGAAAGCAGGAAGTGGCGATATGGCTTCTCCGCCACCGTGATAACTTGGCTAGGTTACCTGGGGTTGCGCTGGAACAATTTGCAGAGGAGGAAGCTACAGCAGAGAATCGGGGGGGGGGGGTTATTGCTCCACCTCATGTTCTGGACAGACATTTGGGAGGGAATGACCTGACTTTACTGGGGAGGAAGGTACGGCTGCAAGAAATGAGGGACACCATGTGTCATGTTAGCATTGGAAGTGCGTTAGACTGAAGATCTAAAGGTCCCTGGTTCCATCCGGGTTTCGGCAAGAAACTTTTACTGCTTCAGGATATGAGGGACACTATGTGTCAGTTGAGCAACCAGCTGGGGGCATGTGAACTGTAGTGGTCTGAAATAACACCACGCCTAGTGTGGCAAGGAGCCCGATCTGGGGACGCCATTGAGATCTCACCCAGGAGAGTGAACAGCGCTATGCGTAAATTCACAGAGCAAAGGGGATTTGGCTTTATCAGCCATGGTTTACTTCACGCCAAGGCTACTGGATGCTGGGAGGTGGATGGGGTTCACCTTTCAAGGGTGGGCATGGACTTATTCTTGCTGGACCTTGGGGAGGCCTTGGAAGCAGCAGGATGTAAGTAGGAATGCCTGCCTTGGTGGGGGGCCCTGGTTGTGACGGTGGCCACCCCCAGAGCTGTGGAGGAGTTACAGGGCGATCCAGAGTCTGTAAGGTACAGAAGGGTACTCTATGCAGCAGCACAACAAGGGTGCAAAGCCAAGTATACCCAGTGATGTCCTAGCGTTGTCCCCTGGAAGAGCGACGGCGCCCCGTTAGTCCTACGGGCGGTTGTGGGCCTGAGCAACCGGGGGCTGCCTGGAACGCTCCGCCCCCCTTTTGGGGGCGTGAGTAAGGGCGTGGACTGGCGGTCCACTGATGGGAGGGGTGGCCCCTCCCAAAATTGGTAACCACCGATTGGCGGCGGCCACGGTGTAATTTGGCTCATCAGGCGGGCAGGCGGCGTAGGGGGGCTTGCCTGCCCTTGGATCGCCCGTAAGATAACCCACCATGTTGGCATATTTGTGATGCAAATAAACCTGCAGCAATTTTCTCCACTAACAAGGTGTCGTGTGGTTTATTTATGTATTTTGCTGTACGAGAACTGAGAAGTGTTGCCAATATTGGCACTAAAATGCAGAGGTATTCATATGCTGGGTCTGGGCCCCAAGAGATGCTGGTGTCGATGTAGGAGGAAGCAGGCTAGGGACAAGATTCAACTGCTGGTAGCAGGCATTGACAGGGTCCTTGGATAGAGTCCTGCCTACTTACTATTTTGGGGGCTGGGTAGGGATTCACTAAGGGATGGTATGTAGGATACACACATGCAGAGGGAAGCCGAGGCAAAGATCTCAAATAGCCATCTCAGTGGCACCCTGCCCTCTATGGCACTGCTGAGAACCACCTTAACGTGGCACAATGAATCAGTATGTGTTTGTATAAACTTTATTTCGGCCATAGGCCATAAAAGTTACAGAATAAAGCATGCATACATATATTTCATTTCATTATAAATACACAGTCTATTTTGAACTGGTGAGCATTTCCAAAAGAAGTTCAATACAGTAATTCTCTGTTATCAAATAGTTCAGCATCAACTAACGAGAGAGTCACAATCAAAGATCTATTATGCTAATAATCTGCGTCTACTTTTAGCCCACTTGATCCTAGTAATACTATAGAAATGGTCAATTATTGATCTAAAAGGAAATCACATTAGTATTTAGTATTAGATGCACTGAAGTTTCAAAAGATTACTGTAACAACAATCGCAAATAAGTAGTCAAATCATACAAATTGGAGTTAATTTGTAGTCACAATAAAAACCCAATTTAAGTATGTTTTCTAGATAATAGGCAGGTATAGAAGGATCCTATTGGAAGCCTTAGTTAAACCAGTTTGTTCAGTGTACTTATATTTAAAATAAACCCATTAAAAAAGTACATTAAAATATTCTACCGAACCTAACATTATACCTACATTTCCTGATTAAGAACAGTATGCGAGCAATTTAATAAATCAAAATTACAGGCCCGTCTTCTTATGTTTGAATCCAACTGCAAGTAAATATCTACTAAGACTAAAAATTATATGAGGTGATGTATCGCTTTTCAATACTCTTAGGGCTTCCTAAAGCCCAGAAAGCTAGATTTGAAGCAGTAGAATCCCATTTGTGCTGGGAATTGAGTTTGGTAGCAGCCCTGCCCCGGCAGTAGGTTTAGTCCTGCAGGGATTTGGGAAAATAAGTGGCATTTACCCAGAGAGGTGACTGTCCCATTTTCACAACAGAGAAGGAAGGCGACATCAGACAAGATCTGACGTCCACATCCTATGTCTTTTTACTGCCTGGCAAATATAGTAATTGGAATGCTTATTGTGGAAAATACTCCCCAGCTTTGCTCTTTCCCGCCAGATGAACAAAGTGCTTGATGCAGGGTTTGGTGGCTGTATCCGGATTCACATACGGATGAACCCATTGTCTTCTCGCAGAGTGTGGAGTTTAATTTAGTCTCTTCTTCTGTGGGAATTCCAGAGTGGGAGACAGAAGCCATCCTTTGGTTTGCCTGACTGCCCAGTACAGAGCACTGCTGGACCTGGAAGAAATGCAGCAAAGCATTCTATACCACAGCTGTTTCTAACGTTATCTTTAGAAAAAATTCAAATAGAATTGTCTATTATTATTAGTCCCATCCACGCAAATCATTTCAAACAGCTTAACTGCGCCTAGCTTGGTTTAAAAAGAAGAGTTTTAAAGTGGTATGAAGCTATGCATTAGGATTATGCATAAGTCATGTTCTTCGCAAGATCAAAGTGACTTTCTGACAACTACAAGGACCAATGGTCAGTCAAACTACATGGTGACCATCTCCACAGTTATATCATAATTATTTCTGATCATTTTGCATACTGTAGTCTTGCTTGAGAAAGCTAATTGGCACTGTCTACTTGAGCGAAACACGTCAGATGTGGCTACAACATGAAACTACCTGATTTCAGAATCAAATGTGGATTATTTAAACTGTTTTGAGGTAGTGCCATGAGCTGCCTTCCTCATGCAGAAACAAATATTCATGTCATTTCATAACATTGTAAATGTAGAATCTATACTTAGCATTCTCTTCAAGTTTTAACAAATAGGGTCCATGTTTATCATAAGAGGTTCACACTTAAAGTGTCCAGCTCAGTTCAAAACTGATGTCACAAGGTTCAGAAAAGGGAAATGAATTTTCTACCCATAACATTGTGGTAAGGTTAGGCTGACGTTTTGGGGCCATCAGGCTGAAAGGAGGAAGAGACTTGGGACTTTCCTGTGAAGTCTTAATTTTTTAATAGAAACGCACTATCAAACAATGAGAGTCTGTTCTTTTATTTCAAAGTATAAACTGTGCATGTCATGCTGCTTTCAGACTTGAGGTATGCTTGAGCCCACAGTTCAGGCACCCCGGTTTAAAACCTGGTCCCGAAAAAACGCAATAAAATATTTTCTGTACCACCCCAATGCCCCAAGGGAAAAGATATACTAGATGGCTCATCCCCTGCAACTTTCTCTTCCACACCTTCTCATTTCTCACATGTGGTCACCAACCCATGGTGCTTTAGTACTCTGACAATGAAGTAAATCTTGATGTGATGCAAGATTTTGGTTAGGCTCGAGTTATACAAATACCACATACATAAATACGTACATACATACGTACATACGTACATACATACAAAGATGACGAAGTAGCAGTGCCACAGGGAAACTGCAATACCTCTCAATAAGACAAGTCTCAACTAATCTGTGGTATGCACCACAGGTGTATGTATTTGATAAGATAATACAAGCAAAGTAAGAGAGTGAGAAGACGAGGTAAGCCCATTCTTCTTCCCCATATTAATATAACAAACAAGCAAAAGATAAAACCTTCAGTGCCTTGGTTCAATCAAAACTTAAACAACGAAAGAAGGCAATTAAGACATCTGGAATGACTTTGGAGGAAGGACCCAAACATCATCCATCTCGAACAATTGAGAAGGCACAGAATCTCATACAAATAGGCTATCTGGAATGCGAACACAGCAGCGATCAGATATCAACTAGACAGAGCGAAGAACAGACCCAGAAAAATCTTTGCTATAATAAAACAAGAATCAGGAAAACTTGCAGAGCCCACAATTGCAAACAACTCAACTGACATATGCAACGCCTTCGCCACTTTCTACAAAGAAAAAAACACAACCATAAGCAACTCTATCCCCAGACAAGATAGTAGCCAACCTAGGGAACACACCAACCCCACACTCATAGCACACAGCAAGAATACTGACCAACACTCCCTTACGATCCCAAGAAAAAGCAGAGCCTTCTGGAACAGTTTCAGATCTCTATCTGAGGGGGAAATCCAGAAAAACATCCAATCAATGAAACCTACCACGCATTTTGATGATCCCATTCCCTCCCACCTACTTAAAGAGATCCACCAATCCGTCACTCCCTCAATGATGAAAATCCCTCATCTCTCCAACAAGGATCCCTCCCAGAATGCTTGAAGATGGGTCAAGTATCTCCCCTACTAAAAAAACTGGGCACGGACCAGAAAGACTTAAACAACTTCCGACCATTAACCAGTCTGCCTTTCCTGGCTAAATTGGTAGAAAAATGCAGCCACGATCAGTTATGCGAACATATAAAGAATTTTAACCTATTAGACAAACACCAATCAGGCTCCGGGCCTGGACACAATACCGAGGTTGCCATTCTAAACATCCTAGATGATATACAAACATCTCTAGAACAAAACAAATCCTGGCTTCTAATTCTTCTAGATTTATCAGCGGAGCTCGACACGGTAAGCCACAAATGCCTCATAGAAACTCTTGAATTCAGAATAAGGCTCACCTCCTTCTTGGACAACCGACAACAAAGAGTCTAAATTGGCGCCACCCTATCTGATGTAGCAGATATTGACAGGGGCGTTCTGCAAGGATGTACAATCTCACCAATGCTCTTCAATCTATACATGGAACCACTCACTGAAATCCTTAAATAATCAAAAACCTCATACTACATGTATGCTGATGACACTCAGCTCTACATCAAGCTCTCAACTCAAGAAGATATCCGGAGACTAGATGACACACTGAGGAAAACACAGGACTGGTCGGCACAGAACCATCTAAAACTGAATCTGTTGGGAAAACAAATTCATTCTTTTCTCCCCACCACCTAGATTCCCTACAATTGCAATCATTGTCTCTTCACCTAAATGGCACCCCAACCATCTGCAAATCTGTTAAATCTCTAGGCATCACACTAGACTCAAAACTAAACATGCAAGTTCACATACAAGCCACAACCAGAAGCGCTAACGTACATCTGCACCTTGTAAGAAAACTAAAACCATTCATACCATCTGATGACCTTAAAACAGTGGTTTAATCACTAGTGCTCTTAAGACATGACTATGGGAATGCAACTCTCTTATGTCTACCTAAAGCCACCCTAGCACAAAAAAAACCAACACTAAATAGAGCAGGAAGACTTGTAACAGACACACGTCGATATGATTGCATTTCCCCATCACTCAGGACCCTCAACTGTCTACCAATTGAAGTTAGGATCCAAATGAAGGTTGCATACTTAACACAAAAAGCGGTACATAACTCTGGACCCGAATACATGGAGAAGAGGATCAAGCTATCAAGAGGCGGAAGAGATTCTAGAAGTGCTAAATCCTTTTTATTAGAACCAGCCAGATTCAAAAAAAGGAAAACGTTCAGCTGCACTTTCGCTGTATCTGCTCCAATAATATGGAACTCCCTACCAAGCGCAAGGAGAGCAAATACCTCACCCTGGCTTTTCAAGAAGGAAGTTAAAGCAACACATCTAGAAAAACTTGTGCCATTATAGATCTATTGAAACTGTCTGTCACCCTTTTTATATTGTATCCTACTGTTTTATACCTACCACCCCGAACTCTATGTTCTATGGATCTAAAGTAACTGGTGTGCTTTATTGTACAGTAACCCTCATCAGCTTTCTCTTTGTACAGCGCTCTGATACCGTGATGGGCATATTCACGCTTTATAAAACACAATAAATAAATAATTAAAATAACTGAGAACAAGTTCGCTACCATCCCACTCCTGAGCCGTTCGATTCGTCAGTTTCCATCTGAAGCATCCCATGCGTCAATAGCGCTCAGAAAATATCTACGCATTCATCCTATACATTGCATCCCAAACCTATGTCCTGATGATGACCCATTCTAAATTGTATTCTTAGAGTTGAAAAGTTGACTTGACACAATAATTGATTCTGGGGCATTTCACTCTATGTCAGAGTGTGTACCAACCACTTATGCCTCCTGGATCAGTCACTATTTTATGTACATAAATTGCATAGCACCAACTCACTTTGCATTTGCTTATTTTCACTTGCACTGTGTTGTTGCGCCTTTTGGGATCACCTTCTGTCTTACAAATTGATTTAGGTATAAAACTGCAATGATTTTTTTCTATTTGCTAAAAAATAAAACTGTCCAATTGAGAAATGGAACCAATCTCCTGATGGTCTAAATTACTCTGTGCGAGGAAGTAGAGGTTCACACTTCCCCCTTTAGGGACCACTGTTTTGCTTTATTCCTTTTATTAAATATAGCACAGCACACAAACAACATATATACAAACACTGTTGAATGTACACGCAAAGGCACCACAAGCACAACACCCACAACAACAAAATATTTTTTTTAAGTTTCAATACAGATGTGTTCATTTTACCTCAAAATGAACACTAATGCATTACACTTAAGAAAACAATTGCATGTAAGAGCAATGTAACAATACACGAGCCAATGCAAATGTTAACACGCAATTCATAGTAAAACAAGTGAAAAAGAAGCTTACCTTAGATCCCGGTGACAATGGAGTTAATTAGCGTCGTGGTCGTGGCGTGGCTTGGCCGGCTGCAAGATGGCCGCACTCTAAGTGGGCTCTGCTGGCCGAGCCGATAATCCTTAAGAATCCTGCGGATATTTGAGACGCTGCCTTTTAGCGACGCGCCACATTGCTTTGCCACACGCTGGGGCGCTGACTGCTTCCACTCCGGACCTTCTGCGACGCCGCATTCCCGAGATCCGATGCCGGGCCTGACGCGGACTCTGAGCCTCCCGGCTGCCGCGTGGCTGGCGCCAAATCAGGGTTGAGACGGCGCTGCCTCACTGCCGTCCTGCCCGCACGTCCTCCCTGGTGCCGAAGTGCTGCTCGGACTGACCTGCTGCCTGGCTCCACTACGTCCGGTGAGTGGCGATACTGCGGAGGAGGCTCGCGGCGGGGTAGGGGGCGCGCTCGCGTACCGCCAGGCCCGGGCCCTCGCTAATCGCGGGTGCCATCTTCCCACTCCAGGCGCCCGCTGCAACTGCTCGCTCTGCCTGGGCCCCGTGACGCGGGCGATGTGCCCCCCGCGTCTCCCTGCTGCTGGTTGCCCCCGCTAGTGCGGACTACCGGCGCTCCCGGTCATTCCCGCTGGGACCTGGGACTATACTGCTGCCTCCCACTTCAGCATCTCTACAGCCCAGCACATCGCCCCTTTGACGCCGCTGGCGCAACGCCTACCTGGCCTGGAGACCTATCTCTATCGCCACATCTCCATCCTGCCAGCACTGACCGGTCCTCTTGCCCTCCCTCCTCCCCTCGAGAGGCGGCCTCCCCACCGGACTGAAGCCCCTTGGCGGACCGCTCTCGGGGGCACATTGCTGCTCTTCACTTCCCATTGCCTGGAGGCTCAGCCCTGCATGATGAGCTGCAGTGACTGGCTGGCCTGGACCTGGTTCTCTCACTGGCTGCCTCCTTTCTCCGGCTTGGCCCATCTCCCTCTCAGGGTATCCTGCTAGCGCCTGCTGCCACCGCTGCTGCTTCTTCTCTACCCGCCCATCCTGGTTCCATAACGGGCACCCCAGCTGCTGCCGGCTCTGCCTGAACTTTGCCTCCCCTTGAGGGCCCTATCAGCCACTCGGCAACCTCTCTGCCCCGGCGCCCCCTCTGGACTTCTCGCTTGCCCTCGTCTCTGGACTCCTACTCGGCCGCGACCTCCTGTGTTGGCCATGGTCTTTTCACCCACAGCCTCTAGTCTCCTGGCGGCGCGGCCTCAGAGCTCAGGTCGTCCACGGGGGCCCGACCATGGGGAAGGCGAATCCTAAACAGCCCAAGCTGGCTTTTGACCATTGCAGGCAGACTCGGCAGGAGGGGGCGACTTCAGATGCCGGCGAATTCGCTACTCAGCCTGAGACCGGCCCGACTCGGGAGGATGACCTCAAAGCAATTATGCTGGACGTGAAGTCCGTGGTCACCGGCATCGCGGCTCAGCTGGACCAGCTTTCCGCCCGCCTGGACACCGTCAAGGCCCGGGTGGATACACACGACGCGCGCCTCACTCAGGTCGAGACGAGGGTCTCCGACGTCGAGGACGCGGCGACTCAGGACCGCCAGAAATTTCTCCAGATGTACAGGGTACTTGAACTTATAAAGGCCAAGAATGAGGATTTGGAGGCGCGCTCCCGCAGAAGCAACCTCCGCATCACGGGCGTGCCCGAATCCTCCAACATCGGCAAAATGGAAGATTTCGTCGAACAGCTGATCCGGGACTTATTCAGCGAGGTCCTCTCCCCTGTCTTCATCGTCGAGCGGCAGAGCAAAGTACATGGGACCCCGAGTACATGAATATAGGCAGGGACTCTCGGGACAACAATAACAAAGGCCAACCCTCAGAAAAGGGAAGGAAGGTGTCAACTGCCAAAGGATATTAATAGGACATAACTATGTCTCTAACTAATAAGGGGAAAGCTTGATTCGTCCTGGGAAGAAAAAAAGGAAAACAATTTTTAAGATCCAAACAACAGTAGATACACAAAAAGAAATGAAAATAGCTGTTTGATAAAAAGTGGGAACATGATTCAAGGGTGTGAAATACAAAGAATTTTTTATTTTACTTATTAATCTTTTTTTTAACTTCTCATTACTGAGCACGGAGCAAAAAGAATAACATACAAAATATACAATAATCATATAAATCAGTTAAACAAATAATAATCAGGTGCATAAACATCAAAAACTAATAAAGACTCTCCCACCCCACTACAATAGAGCTCTATTAAAATCGTAGACTCAAAAACATAAGCATATACTTCCAACAGTCAAACCATCTCATACATTCTACATTCTCACATATCCAGTAAAACAGATTACACACAAAATACGACAGAAACCAAATCAGGATTATGTAATAGTAGTGGTAGGTTGGCAAAAGTGCATCCAGTTGGTACTTTCAGGTAAATACCACCCTGTGGTTTCTGTCTTGCACGGTGCCGACGCGCGTTTCGGTGCTATGCTAGCAAGTAGCCGTCACCTTCCTCAGGGCACTGGTAAGTTGGTAATCAAGAGGGGAGCACTAAGGCGGGGAGGAGAAATTTGAACAGGGATAAAATGAACTAAGTGACAATAAAGCACTTCTCAGATCAGGAGCTCCGATGTTAGTTAAGATTCAGTCAAAAGGAATCCAAAATGAAACAAGGAGGGAGTACGTCGCAGTGCTGGATACAATACAGACGTCCTTCTAAAGTAGCTGAAAGTCGTGGGGACCCAATATGTCAGTTCATATAGGAATCTTCATGAACAACTGAGAAACTCTACGTGGAAGTCCCAAGCTGCAGGGATTCAACAGGAAATAACGACTAGAACACAGTCAGTGATGAAGTCCTGACCATCCTTTTTGAAGGCGGGTCTTCACATCGTTTCTGAGCCCCAGGATGCCGTTTGCCCACAGTCTTGACTACCCGGCCAAGTTACGCGTCAGGCACGGCTCGCAGATCCACACTTTCACGGAGCCGAAGGCGGCTCTGGCCTATGCCAAGAAACTGGGCAAGCCGCGGAATTCTACCCCTTCCAGCTCTCAGATGACAGCGGACGGTGTCCTGAGCGATAATGACTGAAAACAGCTACCACTCTTTGATACCTGCGGTGCTCGCCCGCTGACGAGTGCTCACCGGTTCCGGCCATGGGACGCTCTGTACACCCGGATACTCCCGCCTCAAGCCACTGCCGACGATCTCCTGCCCCCTGACCTACGGATCCGGCGGCCTGTTTCAGCTGGACAAACATTCACTGCCATTGTCTCCTGGCCCCCTACCTCCTTTTCACATGCACTATGATGGTTATTACTTGCTTTGGCTCGCTTTGTTCTTTTGTTTACATCCCCAGTGTGGCCCTGCGCCTGAGGCGGCTTTGGATTTCCCGTCCCACGTATTTGCTGTCCGCTCCAACCCGTGGCTCGGCCACCCTGTACTAGTGACAGGGGTGTTCGCTGAGCTGAGCCACGTATCCATGGGATGATTCCCCTCAACTCTGTTCTGGACCTTCTACTTCCCGGTTGTGGGTTCCCTGGGTGGGTGGGGATGACGTCTCAACCTGATTGGGAGGTTGGTGTGGGTGGTGGGAGGGGGGTTCCCGGGGTTGGTTGCCTCGGTCTCGAGGCTTGTTGTTGGTTCTGTTCTATGACCTTATCTGCTCTGATTCCTTGGTCATTCTGCTTTTTGCATTACACATCCCTTCTACAGCACATCCACTATTGGCTCTGCATCTGTTCCGCTCCTACTGCTACCCTCTGAACACAACATTATGACAGCCACCACGCTCTGGACCTGGAACGTCCGTGGTCTTAATGATTATCAGAAAGCCCGCCTTGTACATGCACACCTCATCCGCCACAAGGTTGACATCGGTTTCCTTCAAGAAACTCATCTGTTGCCTGCCACTGCCACTCGGCTACGCTCCAGACATTGGGGGGAGGTTCACTCCTCCTTCTATTCCTGTTACTCCCATGGGGTATCCATTCTCATACGCCGAGGGCTCCCCTGGCACACCACCAAGGTCATTGCGGATCCTGAAGGGCGCTATGTTATCGTCCTTGGGTCACTCTCGGCTCAACCCCTGATCCTCGCTGCGATTTATGGCCCTAACACTGACGGCCCTGACTTTTTCGCACTGGTCTGGCAGCAGATCTCCTCTCTGGGCCCTGCCGCCCTGCTGTGGGGGGGTGACTTTAATATCACGCCCTCTGCTGCCCTTGACCGCTCTGGACCCCGCGCTTTACACCCGCACTCCACATCCCTCCTGCTTTCCCTGTTAGCTGAAAACTCCCTGCTTGACACATGGTGGCACACCCACCCGGAGTTCGCGCAAGGGCACTTGCGTCACAGGCACCATGGGCTGCTGGTCTCGTTTGGACCTCTGGGTCACCACTCAGGACGCCTTTGCATGGGTATCTTCTGTTGAACACATGGCGCGCACGCTCTCTGATCATGCCCCCGTCCGCCTCAGCCTGCTTCACCCGCACGCCCCGAAGCACATGTTTGCCTGGCGGCTGCCTCCCAATGCACTCCGCGATTCGGTATTTCGTGACGAAATCCAAACTGCAATAGAGAACTATTTTGAGCTCAATACCGGTTCTGTGGACTCCCCCTCTACACTTTGGGAGGGTTTCAAGGTGGTAATTCGGGGTGAATGTATTTCTAAGCAATCTGGTGTGTTGCGCTCCATTCGCGGTGCCCTTGAGCGCTTAGAGAGGGAGATCAAGGTCCTCGACTCCTCACATTCCCTCTGCCCCAATCCCGACACCCTCGCGCGGCTCTGGGATAAGCTTTCCGAGTTTGAACAGGAGGCCGACAGAGAACTCTCCTTCCTGGGTAGAGAGGCGAGGGCTCGCCGCTATGGCGAGGGCGAGCGCCCGGGCAAGACTCTGGCTAACCTTCTGCGACGACCTTATGCCGCCTCCTACATCACAGCGCTTCAGGACGGAGGCCAGGAGCGCACCACCTCGCCTTCTAAGGTGGTATCTAGGGTCACCACCTTCTACACCCACCTCTACACTGCTGAGATCGCTCCTTCGCGTGACCTCCTCGATCAGTACTTCGATACCCTGGAACTTCTCTGGCTGGGTGATGGTCATCGTGAGTATCTTGACGAGCCCTTCTCTAGGGAAGAAATGTTGGCAGCCATCAACAGCTTGCCTGGGGACAAGGCCCCGGGCTCCGATGGCCTGCCTGCTTCCTTTTATAAGGCCTTCGCGCCCCTTCTCATCCCACACCTTGCGGCTATGTATAATGATTCCTTCGAATCCGGCCACTTCCCCCGTCCCTTCGTGAGGCCATGCTTACGCTACTTCTGAAGCCAGACAAGTCTCCTGAGCTCCTTGACTCTTATTGTCCCCTATCCCTCATAAATACTGATAATAAAATATTTGCTAAGCTCTTGGCTTCCCGTATCCTGCCCCTCATGCCTATGATCGCTCGTCCGGACCAATCTGGTTTCATTCCCGGACGTGCCACGTCGCATAACCTCCAGACCATATTTGCCGTACTTCACCAGATCAACCCCGCTCTTCCGGCCGTGGCTGCCTTCTTGGACGCCACCAAAGCCTTCAATACCCTCGAATGGCCGTTCCTATTTTACCTTCTCCCCCGCCTTGGCTTCAGCCCGGTTTTTCTGCGCAAGGTCCACCTCCTCTACTCCCTCCCCACTGCTCGCCTCCGAATCAATGGTCACATCTCTGAGCCCTTCGCTGTTTCCCGGGGTACAAGACAGGGCTGTCCGCTGTCACCCATGCTTTGCGCAGTGGCTATGGAACCCCTTGCCGCCAGACTCCGTCAACATCATACCCAGAGGGGTCTTGGCTTTGCTGCTCGGGCTCTGGTCATCTCCATGTATGCGGATGATGTCACCCTCTATGTCCGCCATCCCCAAGAAAACCTTGGTCCCATGATTCGTGAGGTGGTGCGCTTTGCGGGTCTATCAGGCATCCAGGTCAACTGGAGCAAATCTATCCTCTTTCCTCTGACGGACGCCACTGTCCCTTTCACTCCGGAATATCCGGGCCCACCAGGTATCTAGGCATGTGGCTCAGTCGGAGTGTGGACGAGCTCTGGAGGGCTAACTTCGGTCGTGCGGTTGATAGGTTGGAGACTAAGATGCCCATCTGGCGCCGTCTTCCACTATCCCTAGCGGGGCGCATTGCCATCGCCAAGATGGTCGTGCTCCCGAAGTTTCTATACTTGTTCCTCAACGTCCCCATTCCTCTCACGGCGCATTTCTTCTGCACACTCCGCTCCCTTATCATCTCCCTCGTATGGGCTGGGCGGCAACCTAGAATTGCATATGATATCCTTACGCTCCCCCTCGCGTGTGGCGGAATGGGTGCCTCAGATTTTAAATTATACGCTCTTAGTGCCCAGGCTAGCTTCCTTCATTTCTGGCTGCACCCCACGCCCTTTCAGCCTCATGTGGCGGTGGAGGCCGATCTCGCGGCCCCCTCGCCCCTCAGGACTGCCATTTTCGTTCCCGCTAGGCCGCCACGCGGGGAGCTTGACACTGTCGAGACCCTGCGCTGGGCTTGGGAGGGTCTCCGGCGCCACTCCGGTTCCAACCTGCTTTCCGCCAATGCCATGCCCATTGCCTACAACCCGGTCTTTCCCTCGCTGCATACAGCTGGGATGGTCAAACGCGCAGCGAGTCTGGGGCTGACCGTGTTATCGGATCTCTACCCTGACGGCAACTTTTTCTCCCTTCCAGCGGACTCCGGCCCCATGGATACGCTGCTCTATTATCAACTTAGAGCGTCGTGTCGGAAGTTGCACCCCACTTTCCCTCGGCCCCCTCCCTCGATGGCTTCTCTTGACCTGGTTTATACTTCATCATCCCCTCGCAAACTGGTCTCCAGACTTTATGCAACCACGTTGGCGGCGTCCCCCGTATCGGCTGATCGAGCCCGCCTTGCCTGGAGCGAGGATCTGAGTACTGATCTTTCCCCGGAGGACTGGATGTACTGCTGTAAGCAGACCAAACGTTTGTCTCCCAACTATCGCCTGCACCTCATCCATTTTAAATATTTACACAGACTATATCGCTCCCCTGCTCAGCTTTATAGAATGGGCCTCGTTCCCAGTGACAGATGTCTCCGTTGTTCGGCTCCCACGGCAGACTTTTCTCACTTGGCTTGGCTGTGCCCGAAAGTCTCTGCGTACTGGCGTGAGGTGTGCACCACCATCACTGAGATTACCTCCTCCTCTGTACCCCCTGACCCGCTGGTCTGCCTCTTGGGCTTTGTGAAACACTGCCCAGACGCTTCTCGCCACCTTACCGTCATGCTACTTATCCCCGCGCGCCACAGAGTCGCCATGCATTGGGGTCGTAGGCCCGCGCCCAGGGTCAGCGCTTGGCTCGTTGACGCCGCGCGTTGTCAAACGCTCCTGTCCGAGTTCTGGGAATTGACACCGGCGGCTGGCCGACCTCGCAATATCTGGGGCCCCCTTGTTTCATACCTCCTCCGCCGGGGCGCGTCCCCTTCTGCGGCCTCTCCCGTGCTCCCTGCCGGCACATCGCCGTCGGCGGCCGTCGGTGCTGGTCCGTAGAATGCGCTGCCCCCCTGCTGTGTGCTGTTGACTTCTCGCGATACAAAAGGGGATGATGGACGGAACGTCTGAGCCAATCAAACACTCACCCCCAGTCAACTGATCTGGGTTTAATCCATCATCATTCTTTAGCTCACTCCACCACCCCAGTTCAGACATGGCCATATGCAAATCAGTCTGACCCTGTGCCTCATGGGAACAGTCCAGCCCGAACTGCCAAGCCATGTCTTCCCTGGACCGGAAACAAGCATCCTAGGACCGGTTTCTGGCATTCCAGCCGTCATCAGCCAGGCTTGCTTGAATCCAGTGGCAAAGTGAGCAAGGGACCCACGTCTGGGCATACCTCGCCAACTCAGGGCGAACAAAGCTGATACAAAGGGGATGATGGACGGAACGTCTGAGCCAATCAAACACTCACCCCAGTCAACTGATCTGGGTTTAATCCATCATCATTCTTTAGCTCACTCCACCACCCCAGTTCAGACATGGCCATATGCAAATCAGTCTGACCCTGTGCCTCATGGGAACAGTCCAGCCCGAACTGCCAAGCCATGTCTTCCTGACCGGAAACAAGCATCCTAGGACCGGTTTCTGGCATTCCAGTCGTCATCAGCCAGGCTTGCTTGAATCCAGTGGCAAAGTGAGCAAGGGACCCACGTCTGGGCATACCTCGCCAACTCAGGGCGAACAAAGCGATACAAAGGGGATGATGGACGGAACGTCTGAGCCAATCAAACACTCACCCCAGTCAACTGATCTGGGTTTAATCCATCATCATTCTTTAGCTCACTCCACCACCCCAGTTCAGACATGGCCATATGCAAATCAGTCTGACCCTGTGCCTCATGGGAACAGTCCAGCCCGAACTGCCAAGCCATGTCTTCCCTGGACCGGAAACAAGCATCCTAGGACCGGTTTCTGGCATTCCAGCCGTCATCAGCCAGGCTTGCTTGAATCCAGTGGCAAAGTGAGCAAGGGACCCACGTCTGGGCATACCCTCGCCAACTCAGGGCGAACAAAGCGATACAAAAGGGGATGATGGACGGAACGTCTGAGCCAATCAAACACTCACCCCCAGTCAACTGATCTGGGTTTAATCCATCATCATTCTTTAGCTCACTCCACCACCCCAGTTCAGACATGGCCATATGCAAATCAGTCTGACCCTGTGCCTCATGGGAACAGTCCAGCCCGAACTGCCAAGCCATGTCTTCCTGGACCGGAAACAAGCATCCTAGGACCGGTTTCTGGCATTCCAGCCGTCATCAGCCAGGCTTGCTTGAATCCAGTGGCTAAGTGAGCAAGGGACCCACGTCTGGGCATACCCTCGCCAACTCAGGGCGAACAAAGCGATACAAAGGGGATGATGGACGGAACGTCTGAGCCAATCAAACACTCACCCCCAGTCAACTGATCTGGGTTTAATCCATCATCATTCTTTAGCTCACTCCACCACCCCAGTTCAGACATGGCCATATGCAAATCAGTCTGACCCTGTGCCTCATGGGAACAGTCCAGCCCGAACTGCCAAGCCATGTCTTCCCTGGACCGGAAACAAGCATCCTAGGACCGGTTTCTGGCATTCCAGCCGTCATCAGCCAGGCTTGCTTGAATCCAGTGGCAAAGTGAGCAAGGGACCCACGTCTGGGCATACCTCGCCAACTCAGGGCGAACAAAGCGATACAAAGGGGATGATGGACGGAACGTCTGAGCCAATCAAACACTCACCCCCAGTCAACTGATCTGGGTTTAATCCATCATCATTCTTTAGCTCACTCCACCACCCCAGTTCAGACATGGCCATATGCAAATCAGTCTGACCCTGTGCCTCATGGGAACAGTCCAGCCCGAACTGCCAAGCCATGTCTTCCCTGGACCGGAAACAAGCATCCTAGGACCGGTTTCTGGCATTCCAGCCGTCATCAGCCAGGCTTGCTTGAATCCAGTGGCAAAGTGAGCAAGGGACCCACGTCTGGGCATACCCTCGCCAACTCAGGGCGAACAAAGCGATACAAAGGGGATGATGGACGGAACGTCTGAGCCAATCAAACACTCACCCCCAGTCAACTGATCTGGGTTTAATCCATCATCATTCTTTAGCTCACTCCACCACCCCAGTTCCCCTGCCCAGACGTGGGTCCCTTGCTCACTTTGCCACTGGATTCAAGCAAGCCTGGCTGATGACGGCTGGAATGCCAGAAACCGGTCCTAGGATGCTTGTTTCCGGTCCAGGGAAGACATGGCTTGGCAGTTCGGGCTGGACTGTTCCCATGAGGCACAGGGTCAGACTGATTTGCATATGGCCATGTCTGAACTGGGGTGGTGGAGTGAGCTAAAGAATGATGATGGATTAAACCCAGATCAGTTGACTGGGGGTGAGTGTTTGATTGGCTCAAACGTTCCGTCCATCATCCCCTTTGTATCGCTTGTTCGCCCTAAGTTGGCGGGGGTATGCCCAGACGTGGGTCCCTTGCTCACTTTGCCACTGGATTCAAGCAAGCCTGGCTGATGACGGCTGGAATGCCAGAAACCGGTCCTAGGATGCTTGTTTCCGGTCCAGGGAAGACATGGCTTGGCAGTTCGGGCTGGACTGTTCCCATGAGGCACAGGGTCAGACTGATTTGCATATGGCCATGTCTGAACTGGGGTGGTGGAGTGAGCTAAAGAATGATGATGGATTAAACCCAGATCAGTTGACTGGGGGTGAGTGTTTGATTGGCTCAAACGTTCCGTCCATCATCCCCTTTTGTATCGCTTTGTTCGCCCTAAGTTGGCGGGGGTATGCCCAGACGTGGGTCCCTTGCTCACTTTGCCACTGGATTCAAGCAAGCCTGGCTGATGACGGCTGGAATGCCAGAAACCGGTCCTAGGATGCTTGTTTCCGGTCCAGGGAAGACATGGCTTGGCAGTTCGGGCTGGACTGTTCCCATGAGGCACAGGGTCAGACTGATTTGCATATGGCCATGTCTGAACTGGGGTGGTGGAGTGAGCTAAAGAATGATGATGGATTAAACCCAGATCAGTTGACTGGGGATGAGTGTTTGATTGGCTCAAACGTTCCGTCCATCATCCCCTTTTGTATCGCTTTGTTCGCCCTAAGTTGGCGGGGGTATGCCCAGACGTGGGTCCCTTGCTCACTTTGCCACTGGATTCAAGCAAGCCTGGCTGATGACGGCTGGAATGCCAGAAACCGGTCCTAGGATGCTTGTTTCCGGTCCAGGGAAGACATGGCTTGGCAGTTCGGGCTGGACTGTTCCCATGAGGCACAGGGTCAGACTGATTTGCATATGGCCATGTCTGAACTGGGGTGGTGGAGTGAGCTAAAGAATGATGATGGATTAAACCCAGATCAGTTGACTGGGGGTGAGTGTTTGATTGGCTCAAACGTTCCGTCCATCATCCCCTTTTGTATCGCTTTGTTCGCCCTAAGTTGGCGGGGGTATGCCCAGACGTGGGTCCCTTGCTCACTTTGCCACTGGATTCAAGCAAGCCTGGCTGATGACGGCTGGAATGCCAGAAACCGGTCCTAGGATGCTTGTTTCCGGTCCAGGGAAGACATGGCTTGGCAGTTCGGGCTGGACTGTTCCCATGAGGCACAGGGTCAGACTGATTTGCATATGGCCATGTCTGAACTGGGGTGGTGGAGTGAGCTAAAGAATGATGATGGATTAAACCCAGATCAGTTGACTGGGGGTGAGTGTTTGATTGGCTCAAACGTTCCGTCCATCATCCCCTTTTGTATCGCTTTGTTCGCCCTAAGTTGGCGGGGGTATGCCCAGACGTTGGTCCCTTGCTCACTTTGCCACTGGATTCAAGCAAGCCTGGCTGATGACGGCTGGAATGCCAGAAACCGGTCCTAGGATGCTTGTTTCCGGTCCAGGGAAGACATGGCTTGGCAGTTCGGGCTGGACTGTTCCCATGAGGCACAGGGTCAGACTGATTTGCATATGGCCATGTCTGAACTGGGGTGGTGGAGTGAGCTAAAGAATGATGATGGATTAAACCCAGATCAGTTGACTGGGGGTGAGTGTTTGATTGGCTCAAACGTTCCGTCCATCATCCCCTTTTGTATCGCTTTGTTCGCCCTAAGTTGGCGGGGGTATGCCCAGACGTGGGTCCCTTGCTCACTTTGCCACTGGATTCAAGCAAGCCTGGCTGATGACGGCTGGAATGCCAGAAACCGGTCCTAGGATGCTTGTTTCCGGTCCAGGGAAGACATGGCTTGGCAGTTCGGGCTGGACTGTTCCCATGAGGCACAGGGTCAGACTGATTTGCATATGGCCATGTCTGAACTGGGGTGGTGGAGTGAGCTAAAGAATGATGATGGATTAAACCCAGATCAGTTGACTGGGGGTGAGTGTTTGATTGGCTCAAACGTTCCGTCCATCATCCCCTTTTGTATCGCTTTGTTCGCCCTAAGTTGGCGGGGGTATGCCCAGACGTGGGTCCCTTGCTCACTTTGCCACTGGATTCAAGCAAGCCTGGCTGATGACGGCTGGAATGCCAGAAACCGGTCCTAGGATGCTTGTTTCCGGTCCAGGGAAGACATGGCTTGGCAGTTCGGGCTGGACTGTTCCCATGAGGCACAGGGTCAGACTGATTTGCATATGGCCATGTCTGAACTGGGGTGGTGGAGTGAGCTAAAGAATGATGATGGATTAAACCCAGATCAGTTGACTGGGGGTGAGTGTTTGATTGGCTCAAACGTTCCGTCCATCATCCCCTTTTGTATCGCTTTGTTCGCCCTAAGTTGGCGGGGGTATGCCCAGACGTGGGTCCCTTGCTCACTTTGCCACTGGATTCAAGCAAGCCTGGCTGATGACGGCTGGAATGCCAGAAACCGGTCCTAGGATGCTTGTTTCCGGTCCAGGGAAGACATGGCTTGGCAGTTCGGGCTGGACTGTTCCCATGAGGCACAGGGTCAGACTGATTTGCATATGGCCATGTCTGAACTGGGGTGGTGGAGTGAGCTAAAGAATGATGATGGATTAAACCCAGATCAGTTGACTGGGGGTGAGTGTTTGATTGGCTCAAACGTTCCGTCCATCATCCCCTTTTGTATCGCTTTGTTCGCCCTAAGTTGGCGGGGGTATGCCCAGACGTGGGTCCCTTGCTCACTTTGCCACTGGATTCAAGCAAGCCTGGCTGATGACGGCTGGAATGCCAGAAACCGGTCCTAGGATGCTTGTTTCCGGTCCAGGGAAGACATGGCTTGGCAGTTCGGGCTGGACTGTTCCCATGAGGCACAGGGTCAGACTGATTTGCATATGGCCATGTCTGAACTGGGGTGGTGGAGTGAGCTAAAGAATGATGATGGATTAAACCCAGATCAGTTGACTGGGGGTGAGTGTTTGATTGGCTCAAACGTTCCGTCCATCATCCCCTTTTGTATCGCTTTGTTCGCCCTAAGTTGGCGGGGGTATGCCCAGACGTGGGTCCCTTGCTCACTTTGCCACTGGATTCAAGCAAGCCTGGCTGATGACGGCTGGAATGCCAGAAACCGGTCCTAGGATGCTTGTTTCCGGTCCAGGGAAGACATGGCTTGGCAGTTCGGGCTGGACTGTTCCCATGAGGCACAGGGTCAGACTGATTTGCATATGGCCATGTCTGAACTGGGGTGGTGGAGTGAGCTAAAGAATGATGATGGATTAAACCCAGATCAGTTGACTGGGGGTGAGTGTTTGATTGGCTCAAACGTTCCGTCCATCATCCCCTTTTGTATCGCTTTGTTCGCCCTAAGTTGGCGGGGTATGCCCAGACGTGGGTCCCTTGCTCACTTTGCCACTGGATTCAAGCAAGCCTGGCTGATGACGGCTGGAATGCCAGAAACCGGTCCTAGGATGCTTGTTTCCGGTCCAGGGAAGACATGGCTTGGCAGTTCGGGCTGGACTGTTCCCATGAGGCACAGGGTCAGACTGATTTGCATATGGCCATGTCTGAACTGGGGTGGTGGAGTGAGCTAAAGAATGATGATGGATTAAACCCAGATCAGTTGACTGGGGGTGAGTGTTTGATTGGCTCAAACGTTCCGTCCATCATCCCCTTTTGTATCGCTTTGTTCGCCCTAAGTTGGCGGGGGTATGCCCAGACGTGGGTCCCTTGCTCACTTTGCCACTGGATTCAAGCAAGCCTGGCTGATGACGGCTGGAATGCCAGAAACCGGTCCTAGGATGCTTGTTTCCGGTCCAGGGAAGACATGGCTTGGCAGTTCGGGCTGGACTGTTCCCATGAGGCACAGGGTCAGACTGATTTGCATATGGCCATGTCTGAACTGGGGTGGTGGAGTGAGCTAAAGAATGATGATGGATTAAACCCAGATCAGTTGACTGGGGGTGAGTGTTTGATTGGCTCAAACGTTCCGTCCATCATCCCCTTTTGTATCGCTTTGTTCGCCCTAAGTTGGCGGGGGTATGCCCAGACGTGGGTCCCTTGCTCACTTTGCCACTGGATTCAAGCAAGCCTGGCTGATGACGGCTGGAATGCCAGAAACCGGTCCTAGGATGCTTGTTTCCGGTCCAGGGAAGACATGGCTTGGCAGTTCGGGCTGGACTGTTCCCATGAGGCACAGGGTCAGACTGATTTGCATATGGCCATGTCTGAACTGGGGTGGTGGAGTGAGCTAAAGAATGATGATGGATTAAACCCAGATCAGTTGACTGGGGGTGAGTGTTTGATTGGCTCAAACGTTCCGTCCATCATCCCCTTTTGTATCGCTTTGTTCGCCCTAAGTTGGCGGGGTATGCCCAGACGTGGGTCCCTTGCTCACTTTGCCACTGGATTCAAGCAAGCCTGGCTGATGACGGCTGGAATGCCAGAAACCGGTCCTAGGATGCTTGTTTCCGGTCCAGGGAAGACATGGCTTGGCAGTTCGGGCTGGACTGTTCCCATGAGGCACAGGGTCAGACTGATTTGCATATGGCCATGTCTGAACTGGGGTGGTGGAGTGAGCTAAAGAATGATGATGGATTAAACCCAGATCAGTTGACTGGGGGTGAGTGTTTGATTGGCTCAAACGTTCCGTCCATCATCCCCTTTTGTATCGCTTTGTTCGCCCTAAGTTGGCGGGGGTATGCCCAGACGTGGGTCCCTTGCTCACTTTGCCACTGGATTCAAGCAAGCCTGGCTGATGACGGCTGGAATGCCAGAAACCGGTCCTAGGATGCTTGTTTCCGGTCCAGGGAAGACATGGCTTGGCAGTTCGGGCTGGACTGTTCCCATGAGGCACAGGGTCAGACTGATTTGCATATGGCCATGTCTGAACTGGGGTGGTGGAGTGAGCTAAAGAATGATGATGGATTAAACCCAGATCAGTTGACTGGGGGTGAGTGTTTGATTGGCTCAAACGTTCCGTCCATCATCCCCTTTTGTATCGCTTTGTTCGCCCTAAGTTGGCGGGGGTATGCCCAGACGTGGGTCCCTTGCTCACTTTGCCACTGGATTCAAGCAAGCCTGGCTGATGACGGCTGGAATGCCAGAAACCGGTCCTAGGATGCTTGTTTCCGGTCCAGGGAAGACATGGCTTGGCAGTTCGGGCTGGACTGTTCCCATGAGGCACAGGGTCAGACTGATTTGCATATGGCCATGTCTGAACTGGGGTGGTGGAGTGAGCTAAAGAATGATGATGGATTAAACCCAGATCAGTTGACTGGGGGTGAGTGTTTGATTGGCTCAAACGTTCCGTCCATCATCCCCTTTTGTATCGCGTTGACTTCTCGCTGCCTCCTTCCCGTCGGCGTCCTGTCTGTCTTATGCTCCCCTTTATGCCTTCCCCACTTCAGCTCCTACCTCCCCCTCTCTGATTCAGCTGTAGGTTATTCATATACAAGTGCCTTTACGATGTATGTAACAGATGCAATCTTATTTTCTGTCATTGTACTTTGCTGTATCTTTGCCTTTCTCTTATGTAATCTGATGTGCAACTTTCAATAAAGGTCTTTAAACTTAAAAAGAAAAAAAAAATTAGCGTTGTGGTCAAGTAAGAGCAGCAAAGGAAGGACCAGGACAATGGGGTTCAAGATGGAAACGGAAGTAGAAAACAGAAAAAAGGTGAGTTTTTACCTAATTTCCTTTGATTCAGTCAACTCAAGTTTAGAGGTGTCCCCGCCAACGTTTCCTCGACAAAGCACATTGTGATTGGGCCAGCTGTAATCTTGACTGGACTCCCTCTGACCACTGCTTGTGCCTATGACGCTGTCAACGCGGGACGAAAATTCTGGTGGAGACGGCAGCACTCGGATGGACTGTGGTCCATAGACCTGCCAATATCTAAATAGAGAGGGTGGACAGACAAGTAGGCGGGCGGAGAAACCATCGGAAAAGTGGCGGCGGGACCAGATCCACCAAGATGTAAATCAGGCCCAGAGTCTCCACAGTAATTGATACAAGATCTCCCACATTCATCTATTAACATTCCAACAAAGATATGATGTAAGGCCCATGTGGCTGTCCAACAGCTAAATACCACTGGCACCCTCAAGAGCACAACAAGTTTGTTAGAATAAAAAGAAAATTCTTTGCTGTGTTTTTTACATATTGTTCTGCATAAGTTAGCATTCGCGGCACCATTTTATGTTTAGCCGCCATTTTGATCCATGAGCGAAACTAATCCCTCTCTCTCTGCCTGTGCGAGAAGCAGCTTTGGTAGTTTTCATTTCCTCAAGTAGACTGCTTGAGAAGAGTCCCACACCGGTATCTCAGTTCCCGATGCAGGAGGTTCATCCTATCTATCATCCCGAAATACCAGAGCTAAGGGATCAGCATAATGCTGTTACTAGACCAGGGGTAGAACAATGGGTTTATACTCCATGGAAAAGGAGTGAGGTTTTGTCCCTTAAGACTCAGTTACCTGACCCTAGAAAGAATCCGACTGCTTATTATAAAGAATTGACTGAAGCTGCCTCTTCAACAGTAATGACGCTTGCTGATATTGAAATGTTCTTTGGCTTACTAGTTCCGGTTAATATTTGGAGACAAGTACACACACAGGATCATGCTGCGGACTTGGGTGATACCTGGGATCAAAAACAAATGTTGGGATCAGGAACGGAAGCCAGGTGATAAGCCTAGACCAGAGATACTTGCTTTGCCGGGCCGTATCATTACGTATATGCATTCTCTTATCCCTCTGAGGAAAGTTGATTGGGACAAGTTATCGGCTAGCTGTCAAAAGGAAGATGAGAGTGTGTCTGATTTTTTCACTCGGCTTGAAGGTGTGTTTCTAGACTATAGATCACGCTTCCAATGTGTATGCAGCTATACAAAAATTGCATAGACTTTCGTCTGACATACACCATTAAACAGGTACTTGGACCCTATCAGGGTGGTTCTGGAATATGCTAACAACATGGAGTTGGAAGATTCTCATCTTTTTGATTGTGGTTGCTAGTATTATTTTTACATGTTACCTCTGTATACACTTTCTCCCGACTTGCTGCACCTATTGTGTAAATGTTCTCACCCCTAAACCGAAAATATCAGTTCATGATATTAGTGCTGCGATCATGTTGCAGAAGGACATTGAAGACATGATGCAGATCGATGAGGGTATCTTTGATTCTACATCATCCCTTGCAGCTTTCTATTCCTGATATTGAGTATATGGATTGTTCCGAGTATTGATGTCCTTTTGCGTATAAGAATGTTATGTCTTTTCTGCCCACCATATAAAATTAGTTAGCGAATGCTAAAAGGAGGGTCTGTTAGAATAACAAAAAATGTCTTTGCTGTGTTGTTTACATATTGTTCTGCATAAGTTAGCATTCGCAGCACCATTTTATGTTTAGCCGCCATTTTGATCCATGAGCGATACTAATCCTTCTCTCTCTGCCTCTGCGAGAAGCAGCTTTGGAAATTTTCATTTCCTCCAGGGTTAGGCCTTGCTGTACTAATGAATACACTGTTCTTATTAGCGCATACCTTTCCCACTAGACAGAGGCCTGCTCCCACTAGTCCAGCGATGGGTACCGACAGAACGATCTTGGCATAGAGATAGTGTGTGCCCGGTCTTAGGATCGAAACTTATCCTTCTGTACCTCCTTTGTGTAGCTGCCTCCAGCTGGAAATTTCCAGACTGGGCGTGCCTTCTTTGGTTCTGAATCGTACATAATGTATCACCATGTTTTCTGATGTCAGTCCTCTCGGCAGTACCCCTAAGCGACTGGGCAGACGGGGCTCCGCTCGAGTGTATCTGAATAAACATATACTTGGTTTGTATTCTCTACTGTCTGACCGACTCTTCATTTGTATGGAAGGCTGAGAGGTGGTCGCAAGTGACCCGGTTGGCCCTAATCGGGTCACTTCCTTCAGTTGGTGCCCGAACAGGTTCCCCATCGGGCGAGTGGCCCTTCCCGGGTAGGGAGGTCGAGGCCGCCGTTGGGTTGGACGGACGGACCAGGGATACCTGTACGAAAGAGTTTCTGAACTCGCAGCTGCCCAGCGAGATGGTGCCTCGCCCAGCGGTCATCCCGACTGGGGTCCTGAATGGCGAAACCCTTGGATCTGACCGTTTGGTCCGAAGAGTCGTCAGTGGAGAATAAATTCGTTTGACCTGTGTGCGCCAGGTGAGTTTGTTTTGGTTTGTTGTGGATATGGTACCATTTTGGTTTGTATTTGGCACGGTGTGAGGACCAATTTTGGTATGAGGTGTTTGCGAACACTTCGCCAGGCAACATAACGAATTTGGCTCACTTTTAAAAATGCCTGGATTTAGTAGGTTTTTGGTTTCTTGTTGTAGTTGTTGCTCTGCAGATGCTCGATTGGAAGAAAGTCAGCCAGCGCCTCCAGAAGGCACTCCGAACTTTGATATGTATGTGAAGCATGGCCTTGGCCCTATTACGTTTAGTACGCCATGGCACAAATATACGAGGGACAATGCCAAGTTGCAGTGGCCGGTGGCGAGCACTTTTGATGAACAGAAAATTGGGTTTTTACAGGAGAAGTTGTTTGCGAAAAGAAGTAGACAGTCTATGTTTGATTCTCTTCGAACGTGGCAAAAGGAGGCTAAACAGAGGCGAATAAAAGCAGAAAAAGAGGCTCGGAAGGGGAGAATGCAAACATTGACTCAGAAGGCTGTAGCACATGCAGAGAGAAACAAGAGATAGGAATTGAACGTGAAGATAGGATGTTTCAATTAAATATTGATAAATCTTATGTAGCCCGAGAAGAAAATGATACTTTTGTGGAAGAATTGCTAGATACTAGACCCCCACCCCCATATGCCCCGCAGAGGATACATCTCGCTCTTCCCTCACAGGCCCAGCTACCCGGTTCTTCTGTCTCTGCTGTTTCTGCTTCTGTTACTGTTGATCGGACTGCCTTGGCCACGGCACCTCCTGTTCTTTCTTTGTCCTCGCTGTCTGTGGTAACTATGACTGTTATTACTCCTCCAACACCTATTGCTTCGGCGTCTCTTTCGCCAGCTCATACACCCGCGACACAGCCAGCAGTGACGTTAGTGCCTACTACCTCTGCTGTCACTCCCACTGTGTTCTTCCATTCCCCGACATCTCTGAGTAGAGTGACACCAGTACGTGGATTTGAAGATAGAGACTGGACGAAGTTCAAGGAGCGAATGGGTCCGTATGTGCGATCGGAAATGGGAGATGCAGGGAAAAAGGTAGTGGCTAATCAGGCTGCCCAGAGGGCCCGAAACCCCATTTATGGTGTGGAAGATGTGTGGAGTGTGATGAAAGATTATGAGCCTTTTGTACAACAGCATGTCCTTAAGCATATGTAGGCTACTTTGATCGGTCTTTGGGAGCAGTGTTTCAACGATGCAGCACCGCAAATTCTACATGATATTAAGGATCATGTATATGTTACTGATATGGCACCTGGTCAAGTCTTTGGTAATGTTGCAACGTTGGTTGCTTATCGGGGTAGACTGCTTGAGAAGAGTCCCACACCGGTATCTCAGTTCCCGATGCAGGAGGTTCATCCTATCTATCATCCCGAAATAGCAGAGCTAAGGGATCAGCATAATGCTGTTACTAGACCAGGGGTAGAACAATGGGTTTCTACTCCATGGAAAAGGAGTGAGGTTTTGTCCCTTAAGACTCAGTTACCTGACCCTAGAAAGAATCCGACTGCTTATTATAAAGAATTGACTGAAGCTGCCTCTTCAACAGTAATGACGCTTGCTGATATTGAAATGTTCTTTGGCTTACTAGTTCCGGTTGATATTTGGAGACAATTATCAACCGCCCGGTATTGGAAGCCGATCCAGATCTAGCCAACCATGAGTTTAACCAATGGATTGAAGCCTCTCTGGATTTGGTGGCTCCGAAGAAATGGATTACCATTAAGAAGGGCCCTAAGAGCATTGCATGGTACACTCCTAAGCTTAGAGAATTGAAACTAAAACGTAAACAAACAGAGAGGCAGTGGAGGAAAGATTTCTCAGATGAGAGTAAGGGCGTTTACAGGGAGGCTACAAAAATGTATAAGCTAGAAGTCAGGAAAGCCCAATCCCTGTATTACGCAACTAAGATTTCCTCAGCTTCTAATTCCCCTCGTGAAATTTTTAAAATTGCTAAATCTCTAATTTGTCTCCCGTCCCCAGCCCCACCTTCTGCTGATACCTTAGGACGCTGCAACAATATAGCAGAGTTCTTTTTAAAAAAAATTCAATCTATTTAACTAGCATTTCCCCCAGTAACCTTGAAGGACCTCACGTTGGTAAACGAATCAAAAGCATCGGTTACTTCACTGGCGGTTATTCCTCCCCTGGACATAAAATCCCTCAAAGTCCATTTCAATAAATTAAAAACAGGCTCCCCTAGGGATATGGCCCCTCCCACTGTTCTGAACCAAGTTTTTGATACAGTTTCGCCCACGATTTTAGAACTTGTCAATCTCTCTTTGGCATCTGGGACTGTTCCCTCCCTATGGAAACGAGCCATGGGGAGAGCATTGCTCAAGAAATCTGGGTCCGATCTTGAAACTATGGCAAATTATCGGCCGACCTCGCTACTTCCGGGGATTGCAAAAATCGCGGAAAGGCATGTCAATTCCATTTTGTCCACCTTCTTGGAAGAAAATGACTGCTTTCATCCATCGCAAACTGGGTTTAGACCCCATCAGGGCACCGAGACAGCTCTGATTGTAGTGGTTGAGGAAGCAAGCAAAATCTTGGATGCCGGAGGTTCAGCGGCAATAGTCCTCTTGGATCTGAGTGCGGCTTTCGATACCGTTAACCATCAGCTGCTGGTGTCTAGACTTAGAGATGCTGGGGTGACGGGAACTGCACTAAGGTGGTAGGAGTCTTTTCTAGACGACCGCTCATTTCAGGTCTTTGAGGACAATTCTATCTCCAAGAGTAGGTTATTGAGTTGTGGGGTCCCTCAGGGTTCGTCCCTGAGTCCCACCCTCTTTAACATTTACATGAGTCCGCTAGCCCATATCGTTAAACCCTTTGGCATACAGATCGTCACATATGCGGACGATACTCAATTGATCGTTTCCCTTAATCAATCTGGGAACGGGGAAATCAAGTTAGCCGATTGTTTGGAAAAAGTGTCAGCATGGATGGAGGGCTCATATTTGCAATTGAATGGATCAAAAACTGACCTGATGTTTTTGGGTAAACCCTCCCCATTAGCTTTTAGCTCTTTATGGCCTAAATGTCTGGACAGTATGCCCCCCCCTAAAGAACAAATAGAAAGCCTTGGAGTATGGCTTGACCACAATCTAGATATGAAGGAACAATCTCGGAAGGTAGCAGGAACCTGTTATGGACTGCTTAGGATGATTAGGAAAATTCTTCCCTTGCTGCCATTTAAGGCAAGGAAGCTGCTGGTCCAAGCCTTAATCCTTTCTCGTCTGGACTATGCAAATGCCTTGTATTTGGGCTCCCCATGTTCAACGATAAAAAAGCTCCAGACTGTGCAGAACTGTGCGGCTAGACTCCTCCTACAGATCCCCCATAGAGAATCTGCACGAGCATCTATTGCCGCACTTCACTGGCTTCCAGTTGCAGAGAGGATCCAGTTCAAGTCCCTATGCATTACTCACAAGATTCTTGCCTCCAAGGGTCCATCTATCCTGCAGTCCATTGTTACTCCGCACTGTCCTAGCAGAGCCATGCGCTCTGGGAATAAACGTTTGGCGGTAGTCCCCAGAATATATAGGTCTAGGAGTGGGGGTAGACAATTCTCCTACATAGCCTCCGAGAGTTGGAATGCCCTTCCAAATCACATTCGCTTGGAGGACGATTATATGTCCTTCCGTCGACAACTGAAAACGTTCCTGTTCCCGGTTGTTTAAAGACGGTCATCTGGGTTGGCTCTATTCCTAGCGCTGGGAGGCCTTCTGGTAGCCATGCGCTCTATAAATGTCAATTCATTCATTCATTCAAGTACACACACAGGATCATGCTGCGGACTTGGGTGGTACCTGGGATCAAAAACAAATGTTGGGATCAGGAACGGAAGCCAGGTGATAAGCCTAGACCAGAGATACTTGCTTTGCCGGGCTGTATCATTACATATATGCATTCTCTTATCCCTCCGAGGAAAGTTGTTTGGGACAAGTTATCGGCTTGTTGTCAAAAGGAAGATGAGAGTGTGTCTGATTTTTTCACTCGGTTTGAAGGTGTGTTTCTAGACTATAGTGGATAGGATTTGTCGATCGATTGTTTGTTAATAGATTTGTCTCCAATTTACTTACTGAGATTGCGACCTGATTACAGGCCTCCGAGAGCACCTGGTCTACATCTTCCCCTTCTGTTATTTTGAATATGGCACAGTATTATGAGCACAGGGAAAATGAGGATAAGGAGAGGACGGAGAAGAAGCACAAGGATTTGAAGACGAAGGTGTTGTTGCAGCAGGCTTCTAGAGGGAATGGTAGAGGACGTGGTGGTTTGGCCCGGCAGCTTCCACATACTAGCAGGAATACAATGCCTGTAGGTCCGAATCAGTGCGGGTATTGTAAAGAGGAGGGACACTGGCGTAGCGAGTGTCCTGTGCTTTTGCAGAAGGTGGCCGTCCCGAGAGGACGGGGTTCTCGTAGACGGGGTTGTGGAGCTGGTGGCCAGGACAGGGCTCAGAAGGCTGTAGCCTCACAGGGTCGTTCAGATCAAAATTATTTTGATGACCCTCGGGGAGGACAGTATTATCATGATGATTATGACACAGATGAGGTGACAGGGATGTCTTACAGCTAGGACGGCCAGGGACAGAGTGAGGGACCAGTTTCGATACCTGTAGATCAGCGGGGTCTTATGTTACTGCGAACTTGCATGGTTCGGCTAAGGAATTTTTGGTGGATACAGGTGCAACAAACAGTTCTATTTCTCGCTCCTTGGTCCCTGGGGCGGCTCTGTCTGGCCATAATAATGTTTCGGTAGGATTTTCTGGTGTATCGGTTGTGAGCCCCATTTCAAAACTTCTTGCGTTGACCATAGGTCCTTTCACTGTGGATTCGCCATTTTTGTTGACATCTAATTGTGGTGAGAATGTGATGGGTCTGGATTTACTGAAAACGTTGCATGCCACAATTTATTGTTCTCTAGAAGGTGCCTATATGAGAATAGGTCCGGATGTCGTGTGCGCTAAGCAGTGTCTGTCCAAAGATGCGCCTCTTCCTGCGGAGTTGAAAGATGTACCGCCCACTCTTTGGGCGACGGGTGACACAGATGTGGGATTGTTACAGATACCGCCAGTTTCGATCCGAGTTAAAGACAATGCTATTTTACCTCGCATCCCTCAGTATAAAATACCGCAGGCAGGTGAGCGAGCTCTATTGCAAATTATACAGGACTTGATTGAGAAAGGAGTGGTTGAGGAGACGACTGCTAATGTTTGTAATAGCCCTATTCTTCCCATTCTCAAACGGACACCTTCAGGTTCTTCTCATGATCATGCAGATGTTTATCGCTTTGTGATTGACTTGCAGGAAGTTAATAAAATAGTGATTCCCCAGTTTCCGGTGGTCCCTGACATTACGACTCTTTTGACAATGATTCCTTCTTCTGCTACATACTTTTCTGTCATTGATTTGAAAAACGCGTTCTTCAGTATTCCCATTCATCCTGACAGCAGGTATCTGTTTGAGTTCACCCTAGCTGGTAGAAGCTTTAGATTCTGTCGCGCTCCTCAAGGCTTTACAGAGAGTCCGAGTATCTATAGTCAGGCATTGAAAGGTCAGCTGGATTCCTTGTCGCTCCCTACAGGTAGTGTATTGCTTCAGTATGTCGATGACTTGCTCATCGCCTCGGATACAGAACAAGGTTGCAGAGACAGTACAGTTAAATTGCTGTTACATTTAGCTCAACAACGCCATACAGTATTCCTTTCCAAATTTCAGTATTGTCGACAGGAGGTCACCTACTTAGGTTACCTACTGTTGAAGGAGCATAGGAGATTGACCCCTGAACGCATTCAGTACCATTATTAAAATGCCCATTCTGCAAACTCAGAAAGATGTGCGCGCTTTCATAGGTATCACTTCCTATTGCAGGCAGTGGATGCCTAGCTATTCGCTACTAACCAAACCCCTGCTTGCTTTGACTACTAAAGATGTGCATGAACCCCTGCCTTGGACGCCTGAATGTCAGCAGTCTTTTGAGCAATTAAAAAGTGCGCTTTGTTCAGCTCCAGTGCTTGGCACGCCTAACTATAGCAAGCCATTTGTATTATATGTCCATGAGACAGCTGGTTGTGCGCTTTCTGTTCTAACACAAAAATTTGGAGATAAGCAACGGCCGTGTGCTTATTTCTCTGCTGTTCTTTATCCTGTCGCAAGAGCCCTCCCGAGCTGTCTAAGAGCGGTCGCGGCTATGGGCGTCTCGATAAGACAATCGGCTGGACTTGTACTTGATACTGATCTCACAGTCATGGTACCCCATGCTGTGGATACACTCTTGAATAAGACAAGGACACAGCACCTCACCAGTGCACATCTGACAGGTTATGAGTTAACGCTGTTCGCCAAACATATTACGAGCAAACGATGCGCCACTCTGAATCCAGCCACGTTACTACCCCTCCCTTCTGAGAATAAGGAGATTGACATACATGATTGTATCTTCCGGACGGAAGAAGAAACAAAAGGACGGGTAGACTTGACTGATGTTCCCTTATCTGACCCACAAGGGGAACTATATGTTGATGGCTCTTGTTTTAAATTATCAGATGGCACTACAACTGCTGTGTATGCTATTACCACGCAGCGTACAGTAGTTGATACATCACGAGTTCCCCATCAGTCGGCCCAAGCTGCAGAGCTCGTCGCCCTGATACGAGCCTGCGAATTGAGTGAGGGACTGGTTGTTAATATTTATACTGACAGCCAGTAAGCCTTTGGAGTCGCCCATAATTTCGGGCGACTCTGGGCAGAGAGAGGGTTCCTTATTTCCCATGGGACAAAGATTCAGCACGGTCATCTTATATATAGGCTTCTGTCTGCTTTGACAGTCCCTAAGAAATTGGCAATAGTAAAGTGTAGCGCCCATAGGAAAGTTACTGACGATGTAGGTAAAGGAAATGCTTTTGCAGATCAGAATGCTAAGGAACCAGCCCGGACTAGGATGAAAAGAATGTTCGTAGCAGGTCCCGCTAGGTGGGTGCCCGAGGTCACAATGTTTGAAGATTCACTTGAGAATGTGAAGGTAATACAGAGTGAGACCACAGTGGAGGAATTAGCATTGTGGCAAGAAAGTACAGCACAATTGAACGATGAGGGATGTTGGATTGACAAGTCAGGGAAGCAAAGATGGATGTTGCCAGATGCATATGTTCTTCCTGTAGTCACAATGGCCCATGGCCCAGCCCATATCAGTGCTAAGGGTATTTGCAAGCTGTTAGGCCCTGTATGGCAAAATCACAACATCTCCAAGACTGCTGCACATTTAGTGAGTATTGCATGGTGTACATGATGCACAATCCTGGAAAAGGTACCCCTACACCACCTGGTAATTTTGCACCACCTACTTTTCCTTTTGAGGTTCTTCAGTTAGATTACATTGAATTGGACAGGGTCAATAATTTGAAGTACGTGTTGGTGGTTGTTTGTGCATTCAGTAAATGGGTTGAAGCTTACCTCACTAAAGACAATACAGCCATTGCGACTGCAAAGGTACTCCTGAAGGAGTTCTTTCCTCGCTTCGGCTTGCCCCATTTGATCTGGAGTGATAACGGAAGTCACTTTAATGCCAAAGTCATACAGTTAGCTTGTGACGATTTGCACATAAAACAGAAATACCATGCTGCAAACCACCAACAATCAGCAGGTTTGGTTGAGAAGTACAATGGTACTCTCAAACTGAAGTTAGCAAAGATACAGGAGACAACAGGGTTACAGTGGCCAGATGCTTTACCATTAGCTCTTTTGTTGACGAGAACAGCAGCACATTCTAGAACAGGATTGTCACCCTACGAGGTCGTGTTTCGATGCCCGACAAATGTCTGGGGCGTCCTGCGCCCTTGTAGGTTTTCTGATATTGAGTATCCATTGTTAACAGACAATCTGCGTTCTATTCACCAACAGGTCCGCGAGTCCCTTCCACCCATACCAGAGGGTCCCGGACACGACATTTGGCCTGGCGAGTATGTCTTGGTGAAGAATTTCCAGCAGAAGAAGAGTTTGGAGGCCCGTTGGAAGGGACCTGAACAGGTCCTCCTGGCAACTCGAACCGCTGTGAAAGTCGCTGGCCGAAAGAACTGGATTCATACCAGCCATTGCCGCAGGATACCCTTACCCTTGCCCTATGATCAGTGGGTGAGGGATGGCATTGGGGACACTGAGTGTGAGAAGGTGCCTCAGTTCGTCCCCTTCAGCAACGCAAAATTAACGTGGACCCAAACTGATGCAGAGAATGATGACGCGCTAAATGCAGCGATCCCTCCAGAAATCCGAGCCATTAAAGAGCAGCTGTTTGTTGACCCCTCTGTGCCTAGAGTCACCAGGTACAATTTGCCCCCTCGGCTAAGGAATGGTGCACCAAAGGAGAAGTCAGATTAGTTAGGGATGGACTGTGTAAGTTAGGGTGTACTTTGCAGTAGTACCAACGGTGTTAGTTTAAGGTGTCGTGAGATTGGTGCACTGTTCTGACATTGGACAGGATAGATCGAACGTGCTCCCTAGGAGGGTGGTACATTATCCTGTGCGACGTGGGATTCATCGTGAGCTTAGGACTGAGCAAGCTCCACCGCCGGTGCTCAAGAGCGCCAACGTTGATGAACAATAGGAGCCTGTACCAGTGAGGCTCTGACGGACACTGGGAACACTTACCTTTGCTATCAGTTTTATTGCATTCCTCTTCTTGTTCTATAATGCATCCGTTTGGTCGACCTATTGAGGAGGAGGAACAGCCATTTGCACCACCGCGTCTAGCGCGGGGTTGGTCAACAAAGAGTAAAATAGTTTGCATATTGATTGTTGTGATTACGCTAATAACAATACTTGGAATATCCTGGTTCCTAGAGGAGAAGTATCCTGTACATTCCTTGGTTGGTACAACGCCCATCCCCCGAGCACATTTTTGTTACTTTGGCCCCTCACAAAGAAGAGCATAGAAAGTCTTACACAGACAATGTATTTATACAAATGTTGCATCAAGCCCATACCGTGTCCAATACAACTAATTGTTGGGTTTGTGGATTGCTCCCCTCAGTTACTCATAAGAGCGATAATTTGTTGTCCCTGCTATTGTCATATATTGGTAGCTGTGAAGGTTGGTTTGAATTGTTCATTATGGTGCACTACCATTTCCAACTCTCTACTCTGGTAATGACACCTGCTGATTCTCGCACTGTGGTAGAGTATATACGTTTTCATCATGAGTTTACCCCCATAGGACTGGCAGGACAAGAGACCTCCGGTACATTGTCCCCAAAATCCTGTATGAGCACATTTGAAAAAGTGAAGAACGAAACATGGCTTTGAATGGAAATGGCTGAGTTCCAAACGTTCAGCACCTCTGAGTATTTTCAATCTTTCCAAGCTCGCAATGTTACTAAGGACAAACCGATGCCGGTGTCCGTGGTCAACACAACAGCTAGTTTCTGTGTCCAGGGGACTGGGGAGGTAAAGGTGGGAGAGAGTAAATGCAATTTCACCTACAGACTGAGAACGATTAATAGTCCGCCTTTGATCCTACCCCATAATGTCTATTTTGTCTGTGGATCCCAAGCTCATGTTTGGCTTCCGAGGGGATGGTCAGGCAGATGTTACCTCTCTTTCCTCCTTCCCCCTGTGTATGTTGCCCCGTCCAATTATCATAAAGATCATCAGCGGCAGCGTAGGAGTACATACTTGCCCGAGTCAGATGGGTTATTGACACAAAGGATATAGATCAGACAGATACCAAGGCACAACAGTTTGAGGATGCCATAAAGGGTCTCCTACCTTTTTGGGGCCCCATGGCTAATAGTTTTCAACTTCGTCGGCTAACAAGAGTTGTGGAGGGGGTTATTAATACAACTGCTGGAATAATGATGAATATCACTGCTGAGCTCCAGGCTACGAGATCAGTCTCTTTGCAGAACAGGATGGTGTTAGACGTCATCCTTGTAGATCGGGGAGGGGCCTCTCACGTCATTGGCAGCAGCTGTTGCGTTTACATACCTGATCACGCTCCCAATGTGTATGCAGCTATACAAAAATTGCATAGACTTTCGTCTGACATACACCAAGAAACAGGTACTTGGACCCTATCACAGGGTGGTTCTGGAATATGCTAACAACATGGGGTTGGAAGATTCTCATCTTTTTGATTGTGGTTGGTAGTATTATTTTTACATGTTGCCTCTGTATACACTGTCTCCCGACTTGCTGCACCTATTGTGTAAATGTTCTCACCCCTAAGCCGAAAATATCAGTTCATGATACTATTGCTGCGATCATGTTGCAGAAGGACATTGAAGACATGATGCAGATCGATGAGGGCATCTTTGATTCTACATCATCCCTTGCAGCTTTCTATTCCTGATATTGAGTATATGGATTGTTCCGAGTATTGATGTCCTTTTGCTTATAAGAATGTTATATCTTTTCTGCCCACCATATAAAATTAGTTAGACGACTCTTCTTCTTCTTCTTCTACGTCCCCAACCGCCAGCGCCGCTCCGCCGACCTCTCCCTCGCCACCGTCCCTCGCATTCGAAGAACAACCACCGGCGGCAGATCCTTCTCACACCTCGCCACCAAGACCTGGAACACCCTTCCACTAAGCCTACGACAGACCCAAGACCTGCTGACCTTCAGGAGGCTACTCAAGACCTGGCTGTTCGACCAGTAGCAGCACCCCCCCCCTTTTTTCTCCCCAGCGCCTTGAGACCCTCGCGGGTAAGTAGTGCGCTCTACAAATTCTGTGATTGATTGATTAGAATTAAAAAAATGTCTTTGCTGTGTTGTTTACATATTGTTCTGCATAAGTTAGCATTCGCAGCACCATTTTATGTTTAGCCGCCATTTTGATCCATGAGCGAAACTAATCCTTCTCTCTCTGCCTCTGCGAGAAGCAGCTTCGGTAATTGTCATTTCCTCCAGGGTTAGGCCTTGCTGTACTATTGAATACACTGTTCTTATTAGTGCATACCTTTCCCACTAGACAGAGGCCTGCTCCCACTAGTCCAGCGATGGGTACAGGCAGAACGATCTTGGCATAGAGATAGTGTGTGCCCGGTCTCAGGATCGAAACTTATCCTTCTGTACCTCCTTTGTGTAGCTGCCTCCAGCTGGAAATTTCCAGACTGGGCGTGCCTTCTTCGGTTCTGAATCGTACATAATTTATCACCATGTTTTCTGATGTCAGTCCTCTCGGCAGTACCCCTAAGCGACTGGGCAGACGGGGCTCCGCTCGAGTGTATCTGAATAAACATATACTTGGTTTGTATTCTCTACTGTCTGACCGACTCTTCATTTGTATGGAAGGCTAAGAGGTGGTCATGAGTGACCCGGGTGGCCCTAATCGGGTCACTTCCTTCAAGTTTACCAATGCTTCTTGCTTAGAGCATCTCTGAACAACAGGCAATAAATTAAATAATAATAATAATTCAAATATGAGCTAAATTATATGAACACAAATTACCAGAATAATGCAGGTGCTGAGGTTGGGAATGGATAGTATGAACCTTTCATGAGACATTCTGAAAGAGCGTCCAGTGTGCAGGATTCATAAATCTCTAGTGCCTATTCCTCAGAGAGGAAGTGGTCATTCCGGAAAATACACTTCTGTAAAGAAGGCTGGCAAAATCACATCCTGATCCCCATGAAAACTGGAAAGAAATGTAGGCACAAAGGACAGAATCATCTATATAAACAGAGTCCCTGGGAGCAAACGTTGCTAGGGTCACAGATCCCTACTCCACCTTACCGGTATGACTGCTACCAGGTCATAGGAGAGTATTCTAGTGAAATCTTCCAGAGTGGTGGAAGCAGATGTAACAGAAGAAGATTAACAGCCAAATTAATTTTCTTGTAAGAACTAGAAGTTTTCACAGGTATTAAACAGAAATCATAGTTTCTCAACCTGAAAAACAAACAGAGAAGAAGACTAAAAAATTTTGAGATGATAAGTCTCTATTACCAAGTGTCTCAGTAGAGGGAACCAAAAGATTTGAGTCCAAAATAGAATGACCAAGTCTATCCCTGCTGCCTCTTTTCTGGCCTAGGGGAGAACCGTTGGTATCAAGGGCTATGAGAGGGGCACATGAAATAGAGCACTGAGACAACAGAGTAAGAGGGAAAACACCCTCTATGTCAGAGGGTCTGGAAAACTGCAGCAAAATTAGAGTGTCTGGGAAATCTCTCTGGATGCAAACATTTCCAGCCAGGAGAAACATAAGCTTGATTAGATTCTATAACCACAGTGTGACCCCTGTACCAAAAAATGAAAGAGTAGCCTCAAAACCAATATATGATTACACTCCATTAAAATTGCTTCCCCCTATTCAATTATCACAAATGTTTTTTAAAAATTCTAACTGTGAACCAGCTACTTGATGCTGTGCTGGGCTTGCCGAACTCCATCCTACCACCAACCTGAACGTGGCATAGTCCGTATGCTGCTGTGGCTGTTGATTAATTTTTCCAGAGGTTGCTGTCGACTTGGTCAACATCAATAAGGACAATTGACCATTAGGTTTAAATAAGAATGGCCTCATATGGGACCATGAGCACTATTCCAAGGATGTGCCTCTCCAAACTCCTGTTGGAAAAGGCATTTATGACAACATCCTTCAGAGATGGTCCGGAGAACACTATCTCTGAGACAAGCACCTCAGCGGCAGAATATTCAAGTCTGCAGCTATATGCCATATGATATCTGGCCACTGATGTTCCTCTGTCTGCAAAGGCTGATGTCTTAATTGCATCCATGGAGACATCAGTCAAAAGCTGACTCTGTGGTTCATTGATCACTAATAGCTAAGTGTAGACTTTGAACATCATTCAGAACCAACAGATCATGTGAGACATTGGCCCCAGTAGAGTTGAGGCTGATGATCAAAGAGGATCCGGCATACATGCTCTCATATAACAAGTCAGCTTTGATGTCCAATTCATCAGAAGTTTTTCTATACTCATTTCTTGTAGATGTTTTGCTCACCAAACTACAAAGCAACAAGTCAGTTAGAAGAGCCTCAGGCAGATCTACTCTTGATGCACCTACGAAATCTGGGTATGGAAAGTTTGTGTAGTGGTTATCGCAGAATGTTGAGCTCGGTTCGGAACCTCACTGCATGAGGGTTCCATGCATGAGCGTTGCTGCTGTGGCAGTTGGAGTTCAGAGGCTGCCCGAGCTCTGCCCTAGGTGGTTCAGCTTCTGTGAAAATAAAGAAAGTGAAGAAACTTACCTTGCCTCTGTCATTCGTTACTACACTTTTCATGGCCATGAGTGCTGAACCCCCTACATGGACCCACCTGCCTATGACATCGAGGGGCAGTCAGCTCTGTGCCAGCTCCAGTCTTGGGATCAAGATCGGCAGATGACATTGGGTTATTGCCGTTGTTTCCTGTCGTCGAGTGTGGGGCCAAGCATGGAGAACCATAGCTGTGGTTCCCCAATGCAAGGAGGCCAGTACGTTTCAGTCGGGCAATCGAGCAAGACGGCGTGACGGAGCACGTTTCACGTCGGCGGACATCTTTGGATTCAACTCTACGCGGCTTTGGAACGCAAAGAGGGCTCTGCGTTCCAGTTTCTGGCAGGACTGTGTGACGGATTATGCTTCACGTCCGACTTCACGTCGGAGCCATCTTGGATGTCGAGTGTAAGTCTGTGCTTCACGTCAGACTTCACGTCGGAGCCATCTTGGGTTTCCAGCATAAGTCTGCTTCTTTGTGAGTCTTGGACCCACGGAATGCGATGGAGTTCGCGAGTTTCAGTGCCGGGCCGCCCTGTTCCGAGTGACATTCTCTTACCCGGAACTCTACGTTACTGTGAGGTGGAGCCTTTTCTCAGTAAGTGCACCCTGCTGTACGCTACAGCCAACCGCCATAGACATATTTCGGACAATCTACATTTCTTGTAACTCCACGCTGCTGTGTGAAGGGGGCCATTTTTCTACGCTGCTGTGTGGTGGAGCCTTTTCTCAGTAAGTGCACCTCGGTTTGTGCGTTCCTTTTCCCTGCAGGTGTGCGTTGTCTCATGCAGTTCTTCGCAGTTTGGTGATGTGGGAGTGGCATCTCCACGCAGTACCTATGGTCAGTTTTGGGCATCAGCCAGCCTCCAGCTCTGGCGTGCCTCTTTACTACAAGTACATTTGACTTCCAGCTCCGGTGTGCCTTTTTGCTACAAGTACATTTCATTCTGCATTCTTTTTCTGGGTGCTGAGTATTGTGTTTTTGCAAGCACTCATTTAAACAATTATTTGGGTGTTCGTGTGGAACTGCATGTGGTACTCTTCCTGCATTTTGAGACTTTGTTTCATTCTTGGTCTCCTAGTCTTTAGTCTGAAAACATGCAACAATGGCACCCCCACTTCCATTTTTAGAAACACCTGGCGAACCCCACATCAAGTGGAAACAATGGTTTGATGGGTTCGAAACGTATTTAGGCACAATTGGTGCTATTCGTTTCAGAGCTGAGAGGAGAAAATATCTTCTTCTTCATTCATTATGGTTTGAAGGTAGGGCCATCTTGAAACATTTGCCGGAACCTGTAGTTGAAGGAAATGATATCCTAGATGAATATCAAGACACTGTAAAAAGACTCCAAGCTAGGTTCGATGTCCCACCAAGTTTGGTCGTGTTGTGTCATACATTTTTCTTATGGACACAAAATGCAAACGAGTATGTAGACACCTACATTACTGCATTGAGAAGGTTAATTGCAGAGTGTCAGTTTGAAAATTTTGCTGAACAATTGGTAAGAGACCAATTCATTTGTCATTGCAATGATAAGATGATCAAACAAAAACTGTTGTAGATTGGCAATCCAACGTTGACGGACACTATAAAAATGGCCAAGAGCATTGAAACTTCTCAGCTGTCAGCCAAGGAATTAGAAGCCAAGAACAGTGAACCTATTTCTGTTGTTAAAATGAAGGGCATAAAGGAGGGTAAAGATAGCAAACCAGTTGACAGGCCATGTGCTGGTTATGTTGACAAACGGAATTCGGTTTTTTCGCAACAAAACATTTGTTTCAGGTCTGGGTACAGAGCACACGTGAAGAGTGGTAAACAGTATCCAGCAAAGTTTGTGACCTGCAGGATTTGTAATAGACCTGGTCACTTTGCTAAGGTATGTCAGTCCGGCAAGGGCAAACAATTGTCTTCTGTCAAATGTATTACTGATGACGAACTGGTTGATGAGGGAGACCTAGCCATCAGCAAAGATCTTAGGGATATGGTTATGGTTGTGCAGAGTGAAGATGTTAAAGTGGGTAATCCTGAACTATGTGTGGATCCGTATGTAGAGATCATGGTGGGAGACAAAGTCTTAAAATTATTGGTGGATTCTGGGGTGCTATTCTCCATGATTATTCAAGAGCTGTATGACAGTACGTGGCCAACGAGACCACTCTTACCCCCTGATCGTAGAGCAGTCTCCTATGAGGGACGTGAAATCAATTTGTCTGGTTACATAGAAGATATTATGGAGTTTGAAGGAAGGAAGATAGCAGGAAAGGTGTATGTTGCGCACAAGGGTTTGAGCATCTTGGGCTGGTTCCATCAAGGGTTATTTGGGATGGTGCTCAGACCAGGAACTTGGGAGCAAGTGTTGGTGGTGGGAGACAATTTGGATCTGGAGAGTGTCATAAACAAATTTCCCCATGTGTTTTCAGGTGAGTTAGGGAAAGTTAAGGATTACCAGCACAGGATCATAGTAAAGGAAGGGGCTAGGCCTGTAAAGCACAAATTGAGGAACGTCCCTTTCAGTATAAGACAGGATTTAGAAAAGGAACTAGATTCTTCATGCAAAAGGGGCATCATTGAACCAATTGACTCGTCCCTGGGGCTATCTCCTTTGGTCGTTGCCCGCAAACAGAATGGGGAGTTGAGAGTTTGTGTTGATCTCCGCTGTTTGAACAATGAGATCTGGGTGGATTCCCACCCGCTGCCCAATATCAACGAACTGTTGGCAGGGTTGAAGGATGCTAAAGTTTTTTCCAAATTAGATTCAGCGTCAGCGTACCATCAGGTTGAATTGGCTCCGGAGTCAAGTCACCTCACTGCATTTGTTTCTCCTTTTGGTACTTACCAATACATCCGAATGCCGTTTGGCCTCATATCTGCGGCTTAGGTTTTCCAACGTTTGATGAACAATATGCTCAAAGGAATAAAGGGTTTGTCTGTTTTCCAGGATGACGTCTTAGTCTTTGCACCAGATAGGGCAACCCATGATGCGATTCTCCAGGAGGTTTTGTCTAAGTTTCAGTCAAATGGTGTGCTTTTGGGGAGAGACAAGTGTGTTTTCCTTACCAAGGAGGTTGGGTACTTGGGGCATTTGGTTACCAGCCAAGGTGTCCTCCCGAAATCGAGTCTGGTTGATTCCATAACTCAGACCAAAGCACCTACTGACAAGGGTAGTCTGAAATCCTTCTTAGGGTTATGTGAATTTTATTCATGGTTTGTACCAGACTTTGCCACCAAGTTGAGGCCATTGTTGCAGATGCTCATGAGAGGTGCTGTGTTTGAATGGAATGCTGAATGTCAAGAGGTGTTCGATTGGGTAAAACAATAACTGATCCCACCCAAGGTGTTGAAACATTACGATCCTGAACTTCAATGTACTTTGACTGTTGATGCAAGCAATGTCGGAGTGATGCTGTTCTGTGTCAAACTAAAGGTGGGGAGGTGAGAACCATTGGCTATGCCTCGAGAGTGCTATCAGGGACAGAGAAAAAATACTCTGTCATAGAAAAGGAGTTACTAGCCTGTTGGTGGGCTGTAATGAAGTTTCGTAACTACGTATGGGGCAGGAAATTTTGCCTTCAAACTGATCACAAACCTTTGATTTTCATTTTAAGTGGGAAGAACGCTAGAGGGTTTACACCACGTATTGCACGTTTATCTTCTAAATTGTTGCAATTTGACTTTGTACCAGAGTATAACCCTGGCAGTAAGAATGGTTGTGCAGATTATCTGTCTCGCTCATCAGAGATTGTTGATCGTGACACTGATGAGAGTGATGAAGACAAGAAAGAGTTTATTGTGGCAGCTGTTGACCTTGCACAAATGTGTGCGATCTCTGAGAGTAAGTGGCGCCAAGCTTTGAGCAATGATGTTTCCATGTTGACAATCATGAAATATGTGGAGACGGGTTGGCAGAGAGAGAGAAATCTGAGTTTTGAATTCAAGACGTATGTTCAAGTGGCAGATGATTTATCCATTGAGGATGGATTGTTAATGAGGGCTGACAAGTTGATTCCCTCTGTGAGTTTGAGAAATGGCATCATTCAGCGAGCACGAGGGACGTTTGGGAGCGACCATGACTAAGAGAAGAGTCAGACTGTCTTTCTGGTGGCCCTTTATAGATAGGGAGATTGATGACGTTGTCAAGGAGTGTGTTATCTGTTCTGGCTGTGATAAATCTGTGAAATTACGCACTACACCTCTATCTCCTATTGTGCTTCCGTCTGCACCTTGGGCGAAGTTGGGTCTTGACATAGTTGGACCATTCAATTCGCTTGACATCTCTTCAAGGTTTGCGTTGGTCATGATGGACTACTATATGAAATGGCTGGACGTGAAGTTGATGAGAGAAGTGACTTCCAAGACTGTTGTTGAGTTTTTGAAAGATGTGTTTTTGAAGGAGGGTTTTCCGGAGACTCTCGTGACAGACAATGGGACACAATTCGTGTCCAGTGAAGTTGAAATGTTTTTACAATCCAGTGGGATTAAACACTTGAAAAGCTCACTGTACCACCCTCAAATTAATGGTTTAGTGGAGTGAATGAACAGGGTGTTAGGGGAGTGCATTCAGTGGGCAGTTGTGAACAACTGTGTGTAAAACCATGTTTTGGTTTTATTGCACCACTCCTCATTCGACTACTGCTGTGTCACCTTTGAGCTGTTGCATGGTCGCAGAGCCACCACCAGTTTTTGTCCCAGTTGGATGAATAAATGGATCAAATTTGGACGGTGGACAGATGCGAGTGTGAGGTGTCGTGTGAGCATGACAGGAGAAGCAAAAGAAATATTTTGACAAAAGGAAAAAAGTTAAAGACATTAAGGTGGTAGTGGGAGATTCTGTTCGAGTGAAAAAACCCACACATCTGAGGAAGAGTGGATCCAAATTTGGGTCACCCACCACGGTTGTGAAAGTGATTGGTGATTCAGTGAAACTCGAAATTGGCCAGTGGTGGAACAAGTGTTGGTTGGTTAAGACCCGAAGTGTTGAAGAAGGTTGTGGGGGGTCACAGTGTGGATGGTGGAAGATTATCTACTGAGACGGAACAGATTGTCATGAGATGCAGTTCAAGGGTGAGGAATGTCCCTCTCCGCTTTAGGGACTAATGTGTTTTGGGGTCTCAGTAATTATTCACTGGGATGTTTAATGTGTTGTTTTCTTATTCTCTTTTTGTTTCTTTCTCTGTTTCTTTTCTTTCCTTTAGCCTAGGTTTTCCATATGTCATGTTTGTTTATTTAAAGGGGAAACCCATGTAGTGGTTATTGCAGAATGTTGAACTTGGTTTGGAACCTCACTGCGTGAGGGTTCCATGCATGAGCGTTGCTGTTGTGGCAGTTTGAGTTCAGATGCTGCCCGAACTCTGCCCTAGGTGGTTCAGCTTTGGTGAAAATAAAGAAAGTGAAGAAACTTACCTTGTCTCCGTCGTTCGTTACTACAGTTTGGCATGGCTCTTCCTTTCCAAAAAGAAAGCTTAACAAGCAAACTCAACATAGGTATCTTGAAAGTGGATGCCACTTATGAAAGTGGCTTAATTGACCTGATGAGTACCATGCTTGTTCTGGCATATATTTCCACTTAAAAGCCACAAGATGTCTAACTGTGACTCACTTGAAATATTTTACCTTTGGGCTTAGGTTTTTTTTCATGATGCAGGAGGGGCATCTTTAAGTCTTCTGCAGCAGCTCAACGAGTGTCTGTCCTGTATCACTCATTTTCTCTATTTTTCTCTTTCTCTCTTTCTTTTCCCACTTCCCTCTTTCGTGTTCTACCTCAGAATTTTTCCAGCTTGATGGTTCAATTAGTCATGACTTGCAGCTCGCACCTTGACCTAGGCTTAGACAGGGACTGCTCCTTGCTGGATCTGTTCCTAAAAGCTCATCACCCTCCTCTTCCTGTCATTCTCTGGAGAATTAAAGGGTAAGGGGTCTCTACGCCATCTGTATATAAGCTGACATCATCAAGCAAGATGACTGTTCCCACTAAGTATGTTGGAACTGCACTCCACTGTGATTCCTAAGGACCAGAACTGTCATGCTGAGGCTGACCTGCGGGAAGCATGCCCAGCTAGTCAGACTACACTCAGCACTAATACGGGCAGACCCACCCGCAGAGGAGAATGGACACATTTCATGTTTACAAGAAGGAGTCTTTATAGCAGACAGGCAAATATAAACAAGAATAGGAAGAGGATGAATCCTCCAATCGACGTTCTCAATAGGAGTGTGTTTAAAAAGAATGAAAATATTTTTTCCCAGTTCTGGACTTTGAGACAGCTTTATCTATTTTGCCAGAATATGGTTTAAAAAAATTATATATATATATATATATATATATATATATATATATATATATATATGTAAAACACATGGGCTTACAGGTGCTTTTTTATTTTTTCTATTAACTTTAAATACTGGTTATTTATTTTGCTGGAAAGTCATGCGCCCAGATTGATGGGAATTTCGTTTATTTTTTATTGTTGGTGTTACAAAGTGTTTAAATGACATTGTAACATTGTAGTTGCCTGTAATTGGAGTGTTTGGTTAGGTGGTGATTTATTCTCGTCTCCTTCATAAATAATAATAATAATAATAAAATGTATGGTGAAGCTAAGAAGCTTGATATTTTAAAAACATCAGTAATAAAACAGCTGCTTCTGTGACTTTTTAAAAAAAATAAATACACAATTTAGAGAAGCACTATATATTTTCCATTGCACCAAGAGTCCAAAATTAGTCCAAAATACATCAAAAATTGTATTATGCTTACATTCAAGCACAATGACAGCAAGTGCCTTACTTTTCACTCAGTTAAATGATAGCAGGAAAACCTGTACTACTTTCATAACACTCCAATTGTCAGATTGTTTTTCATCCTCTTTATTTTCTCAAAATATATAATAATACAAAAAGACAAATGTACGTTGGGAACACTTGCTGTCATTGTGCTTAAATGTAAGCATAATACAATTTTTGATGTATTTTGGACTAATTTTGGACTCTTGGTGCAATGGAAAATATATATAGTGCTCCTCTAAATTGTGTATTTGTATGAAGAGATTTGGGTTTTTTCGGTTGACCCAGAAGAGTGAGCATTTCTTTGAAAAATAGTAGGGACAAATGGTGTGCAGGCGAAATTTGTATCCAAAACAGTTTTTCTGTTGTAGACTTTTTTTAAATGTAACCTTTTATTGCAAGCATATGGTGACCAAGTTGGTGGCGTATTTTCTTTTTTTTTCCTTTTTAGATTTGGCCTACTAGACAGCATAAGCTGTCTGGTTGCGGAAAACCGAATGTGGTCATACCAAACAAACATTTACAGTGGGTTTATAGCCTACCCATTGCTTACCATTGGTTGGCTTTATTTTCACTTTCATTTGCTTTCTTCTTATTCAATGGCTGGCCTTCCTCTTCTTGTGTCTGTCCCTTCACTGAAGCATAGCCTCTTCAACATTCTTTTTATTGGCTGACTTGTATCCTTCCACTGCTATTTTTAGGAAACTACTTTTCCCTTTTGGTTAAGCACTCAATGAGTGTGCATGTGTTTTCCAGCTCTCACACTCGTGTGCTTTTCCCTTGCCAAATTCCCACCCCTGTACTCCGTGTTGCTCTCTCCCCTCTGTGCTGATCTCTCTCTCATTTGCTTCTCCTCTCCCCAAACATTCCCGACCCATGTTCTTTGTTGTTCTTTCCATCGTGTGCTTCTTCCACCACCCCCATGTTGTTTTCTTCCTCATGTCCTGCATGCCCACCCCTTCCACTACCAGCTCCCCCATCCACTCCTCTGTAGCTTTCACACAAAAAAACTGTCATTGTTTTTATTACTAAGCCAAAGCACCTCAACTCTAATGTGCCTAACTTCCTGCTATCCGAGTTCTGCCAATGCATCACCAATCTTTTCTCATCCCAGTAATTGGACCTACACACAGCACTGGCACAGCACCTCCACCCTCGTGTCCCCATGTCTCTCTTAGAGCCCCTGTGCCACTGCACCTGTTGCACTATCGATGGCTAGGTCCCTGGATATCTATCAGCAGAGCTAGGACCAGACAGGACAACATCCAGGCATCTCTACTGAGCCGAGACCGGAAACACGAGGACTGACAGCCCTGGGCGAAGGCTGCCACCTTCCTGTGAAAAAATACTCGTCATTTGTTCAAGTTTAAAGATTCCAAAATGGCTTACTTCTTGTATTTATTAAGAATTTGTGTAATATCCCCTGGATTCTTGTTTAACCTGTTATTTAGTCATCTGCTTGCTTTAATAATAAATTTAGGAATAGTTTAGACCACTCTAAAGTACCTTCAAATTACTTCTTTCTGTATTTGCTGTTTAAGTTTTAACTTCCAAGTGGAAAATACCTACTTTTGCTGATTTTTCACAATTTCTATCTATGTTTGTAAAAATAGAATATAAGCTACCGGTGACTTTATGTTAAAGTGATGTGTCCTGTCTTTTCATGTCTGGGTTTGAGAGTGTAGCTGTCAAATATTGCTAACAGTATGCTAGCGTGGGATTTGGGTCTGCCTCTTTAAACCACTGCCTTTTCAGGGTTTGATGCACATCGCTTGCGCTGTGCTTGCGAAATCTGTTTTAAAGAGAAAAAAATCTTAAAAGGGGCTTAGAGCTCACCCATTACTTACCTTTACTTATCATTGGTTGTTTCCCACGTTCATTTTTGTGTCCTTGCTTCCTATTGGTCTGCGCCTCCTCCTTGCCTCTGGTTTCCTCCTGGGCTTAAGTCTTCGTCCTTGCTGTGGTGCATGGACCAAGTACAGCTTCCTGTGGCCAGTGTCCTTCCACTGGCCACGGGCTCCTGCAGGTACTCTTTTTTTACTTTTCAGCATGCAATCTTAGGGCATGTATGCCGCTACAATCCTTTTCCTTCACTCTCCCTGCCCGCTCTCCATTGTGTAAGCCCCCTGCCCTCCTCCCTAACCCCGTTGGGTCACCCTCCCCCACCACTTCATGCCAATCCTCCCCTCGCCCTCCTCCTGCCATCTGATCGTTTTAACCCTCCTTCTGTCCATTCTTTTTAAAACACCAGCTGCCGTTGTACTCTTTAACCCACCACGCTGCCTTCTGCTACACATTCTTTGTTTCCCACTCTCCTCCCTCTTGTGCTTGCGCACCCCAACCTTCCCATGCTGCTTTACGGCATATTACACAGCAGCATGGGCTGCTGTGCAACATGGCTCAAAAACAAAGTGCTATGGCACAGTTAACACTAGCTGCAGCATAGAGCTGTGTATTTATTTACTTAAAGCTATGTTGCACAGCAGCCCATGCTGCTGTGCAACATTGTGAAAAAACATTAACAAAGTCAAATAGCTTGTGCAGAGCTATTTGGATGTGTTAATGTTTTGTAAACAATGTTTCACAGCAGCATGGGCACAAAAAAGTGCTATGACGCAGTTAACGCTGGTCGTGCCATAGTGCTTTGTTTTTATTTACTTTGAGCTATGTTGCTCAGCAGCCCGTCCTACTGTGCAACATCTTTAAAAAACATTGATAATGCCAATAGGTCTCGGATAGGCAAAACTTATTGGCTTTGCCAGTGCTTGTTGTCATTTGCTTTTTGGTCCTTGTAGTGCTGTTTTTCCATTATATATACAGGACCACAAGTCCTAGAGTGCATAGGAAATTGGGCTGCATGTATTGGTCATGTGTAATGTTAGACATCCTGAAACTCTGTTTTTTCCTTTGACTAGCCAATATTTTTAGGTCGAGCCTAGCGTTGCAGCGCATGCGCTGCTCGCCTTGCGAGGCATGCTGTATTAGGGTATGTTTTAGAAGTGGTGTGGAAGCCCCGCCCATATTTTTCATTGGCTGGCGTCATCGTCCATGGTAAATGCTGGCTTTCGATTGATAATGAGGCTTCTTAGTCCCTCCTTGTTACCGCCCTGTCTCCTTTTGGGACCGCCCATCAGGACTGGATCTTTTACTTGCGGTGTTACACTGTCTCCTTCAATTAGTCGGTAAGCACTTTTTTTTCCATTCGCGCAATGGCGATAGCTTGTTCTAAACGCTCTCAGTTTTCACTAACTGCGCCACAATAAGATCGACATTTTCCTTGGATCACACATATTGGTCTACAGCGGAGCCAGGATTTGAACCTGCGTCCCCTTGTTCTTTAATGGCATCTCGCACTTAGACATCGCCATTCTTGTAGAAGGGGAACAAAAACACCTAAATTTACAGACTCCGCGTGTTTCTAACCTCAGTTTTGCTTTTGTGCGTAGAACTGGCTCCGAGTTTGTGAATTGCGATTGATGTTAAACTGGCACTTTAAAGAACACCCAGTGTTGGTAGACAAGGGGCATGCCATGGGATCACACAACGCCGGTCCCTGGGGAAGCTGGGATTGGAAGTTATGTCAACATTTTAATGAGTAGGATTAGGGGAAGGACTGGCAGCAATTACTCCCCAGAGCAGGAAGTGTTTGTGTACAGTTAGCAGTAAATATCGTGTTACAAGCCGAGGCTCACTGCCTCACAATACGCGGGAGCTGCGGAGACAGCGGGTTCTGTGCCTCGACCCAGGCAGCGCAGTCCTGCCGGGGACTAACTCTGTCGTTCTAAACGTACTGTAGACATGCTGAGAAGTGCTGGTACCTTCCACTGAGAGCGCCGTAGAGCTGCTGTGAAGTGCTGGGACTGTCCTAACAAAAGTGCTGTAGAGCTGCAGAGAAGTGCTGACACTGTCCCAATAAAGGTGCAGTAGAGCTGCAGAGAAGTGTCCATTGAAAGCTCCGTAGAGCTGCTGAGAAGTGCTGGTCATGCCCCAAAAAAAGTGCAGTAGAGCAGAACAGTGCATTATTCCCCATTAAAATCTCTGTTCAGTTGATGAGAAGTGCCGGGACTTTCTCATTTAAAGTGGTATAGACTGGTAAGAAGAGCTGGGCTGTCCTAACAAAAGTGCCGGAGAGCTGCGGAGAAGTGCTGATACTGTTCCACTGATACTGCTGTAGAGCTGATCAGAAGTTTTGGTATTGTCCCATTGAATGCACTGTAGAGCTGCAGAGAAGTGCTAGTACATAGACATTGAAAGTGGTGTTGAGGTGCTGAGAAGTGCTGGTACTGTCCCTCTGAAAGTGCTCTACAGTTTATGACAAGTGCTGGTACTGTCCCTTCGAGAGATTTATAGAGCTTATGACAAGAGCTGGTATTGCATCTTTGAAAATGATGCGCAGCTGGTGAGAAGTGCTGGTAATATCCTATTGAAAGTGCTGTACAGCTGATCAGAAGGTTTGGTACTGTCTCATTGAATGCGCTGTAAATCTGCGGAGAAGTGCTGGTACTGTCCCATTGAAAGTGGTATTGAGGTAAAGAGAAGTGCTGGTACTGCCCCACTAAAAGTGTTGGCTGCTGTAGAGCCAGAGAACCAGGTCAGCAGAGCCGCTCTAGAGCCAGAGAACCGGGTCAGCAGAGCTGCTCTAGAGCCAGAGAACCAGGTCAGCAGAGCTGCTCTAGAGCCAGAGAACCAGGCCAGCAGAGCCACTCTAGAGCCAGAGAACTAGGTCAGCAAACTGATGTAGAGCCTGAGAACCAGGTCAGCAGAGCCGTTGCAGAGCCAGAGAACCAGGTCAGCAGAGCTGCTGTAGAGCCGGAGAACCAGGTCAGCAGAACTGCTGTAGAGCCTGAAAACCAGGTCAGCAGAGCCACTCTAGAGCCTGAGAACAAGGTCAGCAGAGCTGCTGTAGAGCCAAAGAACCAGGTCAGCAGAGCCGCTCTAGATCCAGAGAACCAGGTCAGCAGAGCTGCTCTAGAACCAGAGAACCAGGTCAGCAGAGCCGCTCTAGAGCCAGAGAACCAGGTCAGCGGAGCCGCTCTAGAGCCAGAGAACCAGGTCAGCAGAGCACCAGGTCAGCAGAGCCGCTCTAGAGCCAGAGAACCAGGCCAGCAGAGCCACTCTAGAGCCAGAGAACTAGGTCAGCAAACTGCTGTAGAGCTTGAGAACCAGGTCAGCAGAGCCGTTGCAGAGCCAGAGAACCAGGTCAGCAGAGCTGCTGTAGAGCTGGAGAACCAGGTCAGCAGGACTGCTGTTGAGCCTGAAAACCAGGTCAGCAGAGCCGCTCTAGAGCCTGAGAACCAGGTCAGCAGAGCTGCTGTAGAGCCAGAGAACCAGGTCAGCAGAGCTGCTGTAGAGCCAGAGAACCAGGTCAGCAGAGCTGCTGTAGAGCCAGAGAACCAGGTCAGCAGAGCCACTTTGGAGCCAGAGAACCAGGTCAGCAGAGCCGCTGTAGAAGTGCTAATACATAGACATTGAAAGTGGTGTTGAGGTGCTGAGAAGTGCTGGTACTGTCCCTCTGAAAGTGCTCTACAGTTTATGACAAGTGCTGGTACTGTCCCTTCAAGAGATTTATAGAGCTTATGACAAGAGCTGGTATTGCATCTTTGAAAATGATGTGCAGCTGGTGACAAGTGCATTGAAAGTGCTGTACAGCTGATCAGAAGGTTTGGTACTGTCTCATTGAATGCGCTGTAAATCTGCAGAGAAGTGCGGGTACTGTCCCATTGAAAGTGGTATTGAGGTAAAGAGAATTGCTGGTACTGCCCCACTTAAAGTGTTGGCTGCTGTAGAGCCAGAGAACCAGGTCAGCAGAGCTGCTGTAAAGCCAGAGTACCAGGTCAGCAGAGCGGCTCTAGAGCCAGAGAACTGGGCCAGCAGAGCCGTTGTAGAGCCAGAGAACCAGGTCAGCAGAGCTGCTAAAGAGCCAGAGAACCAGGTCAGCAGTGGCACTCTAGACCCAGAGAACCAGGTCAGCAGAGCCGTTGTAGAGCCAGAAAACCAGGTCAGCAGAGCTGCTGTAGAGCCAGAGAACCAGGTCAGCAGAGCTGCTGTAGAGCCAGAGAACCAAGTCAGCAGAGCTGCTGTAGAGCCAGAGAACCAGGTCCGCAGAGCTGCTGTAGAGCCAGATAACCAGGTCAGAAGAGCCACTGTAGAGCCATAGAACAAGGTCAGCAGAGTCGCTCTAGAGCCAGAGAACTGGGCCAGAGAACCAGGTCAGCGAACCAGGTCAGCAGAGGTGTTGTAGAGCCAGAGAACCAGGTCAGCAAGCTGCTGTAGGGCCAGAGAACCAGGTCAGCAGAGCTGCTGTAGAGCCTTAGAACCAGGTCAGCAGAGCTGCTGTAGAGCCAGAGAACCAGGTCAGCAGAGCTGCTTAGAGCCAGAGAAGCAGGTCATCAAGATGCTGTAGAGCCAGAGAAGCAGGTCACCAAGCTGCTGTAGAGCCATAGAACCAGATCAGCAGAGCTGCTGTAGAGCCAGAGAACCAGGGCAGAAGAGCTGCTCTAGAGCCAGAGAACCAGGTCAGCAGAGCTGCTGTAGAGCCATAGAACCAGGTCATCAGAGCCGTTGTAGAGCCATAGAACCAGGTCAGCAGAGCCATTGTAGAGCCAGAGAACCAGGTCAGCAGAGCCGTTGTAGAGCCTGAGACCCAGGTCAGCAGAGCTGCTGTAGAGCCAGAGAACCAGGTCAGCAGAGCCGCTCTAGAGCCAGAGAACCAGGTCAGCAGAGCTGCTGTAGAGCCATAGAACCAGGTCGGCAGACACGCTCTAGAGCCAGAGAACCAGGTCAGCAGAGCTGCTGTAGAGCCATAGAACCAGGTCAGCAGACACGCTCTAGAGCCAGAGAACCAGGTCAGCAGAGCCGTTGTAGACCCTGAGACCCAAGTCAGCAGAGCTGCTGTAGAGCCAAAGATCCAGGTCAGCAGAGCCGCTCTAGAGCCAGAGAACCAGGTCAGCAGAGCTATTGTAGAGCCATAGAACCAGGTCAGCAGAGCTGCTGTAGAGCCATAGAACCAGGTCAGCAGAAACGCTCTAGAGCCATAGAACCAGGTCAGCAGAGCCGTTGTAGAGCCATAGAACCAGGTCAGCAGAGCTGCTGTAGAGCCATAGAACCAGGTCAGCAGACACGCTCTAGAGCCAGAGAACCAGGTCAGCAGAGTCGTTGTAGAGCCTGAGACCCAAGTCAGCAGAGCTGCTGTAGAGCCAGAGATCCAGGTCAGCAGAGCCGCTCTAGAGCCAGAGAACCAGGTCAGCTGAGCTGCTGTAGAGCCATAGAACCAGGTCAGCAGACACGCTCTAGAGCCAGAGAACCAGTTCAGCAGAGCCGCTCTAGAGCCTGAGAACCGGGTCAGTAGAGCTGCTCTAGAGCCAGAGAACCAGGTCAGCAGAGCTGCTGTAGAGCCAGAAAACCAGGTCAGCAGAGCCGCTCTAGAGCCTGAGAACCAGGTCAGCAGAGCTGCTGTAGAGCCAGAGAACCAGGTCAGCAGAGCTGCTGTAGAGCCAGAGAACCAGGTCAGCAGAACTGCTGTAGAGCCAGAGAACCAGGTCAGCAGAGCTGTTGTAGAGCCTGAGACCCAGGTCAGAACAAGGACTGCAGGGACTGGAGAGGTACAAACATAATCAGACACAGAAGAGGTGCAATGATGCAGCGTAATATGGCACATTCTGTCGCAATATTTAGCTATTTTGTCATTTTACAACACAGTAGTACTGTCTGGGCAAACATTTCTCCTCATTAGCAGCACTGTAACACACGAATACAGCCGTCCGCAACGAAATAAAGCCCACTGATCCTCCTTCAAACTTTATGACCATAGAGACATCACCAAAATCCTATCGTCTATAAAACCTAACAACCACTACAACGACCCCCTCCCGTCGAGTTGTCTGACAGCTATTAACCATACTATCATCCCCATCTGGACCAAGATAATCAATGCATCGCTCTCTCAAGGATCCATCCCGGACTGCCTAAAAACCGGCAAAGTCATCCCCATCCTAAAAAAACCTACAGAGAACCCTTCGGACCCAAACAATTACCGACCGATAACCAACATTCCCATGTTAGCCAAAGTAATAGAAAAATGTGTTCAACAACAGCTTAACCAACACATTATGGAATTCAAGCTGCTTGACACCTGCCAATCAGGCTTCAGACCCAGGCACAGCACCGAAACAGCTATCCTACATATTGTGGATGACGCCCTACTAGCATTAGACCGTAATGAATCATGTCTGCTTATACTACTTGACCTCTCATCTGCTTTTAACCATGGCAAACTTCTCGAGAGACTTGAGAACAGGATGGGTTTATCGGGAACGGTCCTAAAATGGTTTAAATCCTTCTTAGACAACAGAACGCAAAGATTCCTGGTGAATCGAAATCTATCCACACCATCCCCTAACCTACTAGGAGTACCACAAGGCTCAACACTATCCCCATCATTATTTAATCTCTATATCGAACCCTTAACTGTAATACTACAGCAGGCTAACATCTCCTTCCACATGTATGCGGACGACACTCAGCTATATATCAAGATCACTTCCCTGGAAGAAATTAAGACGATGAACCAAGCACTAAAAAAGACCGTCCACTGGCTAAAAACAATCACCTTAAACTAAACTCTCAAAAAAACGAATTCCTTCTAATCTCCCCCCAAAAAATCTCCTCAGCTAAGAAAGACTGGACTAAGCTAATCACTGCACTAAACTGTACTCCAACCCTGGTGGACTCCATCAAGTCGCTAGGAATCACTCTAGACAAGAACCTTAATATGCAATCACACATCAACCTGATGGCTAAAAATGTCCGTTTTCACCTCAGTTACCTTAGAAAAATGAAACCATACATCGAACCACTAGACCTCAAAACTGCTGTTCAGGCTTTAGTCATCTCCAGACTTGAATATGGATGTACCACTCTATCAGGACTACAAAATTTCAAAAGCTCCTCTTAAAGCCTGTCTTAATGCAGCCGCGAGATTCTTAACTGGGTCTAAAAATGTTTACCACATCACCCCTCATCTGGAAGCTCTCAACTGGCTCCCTCATGAAGCAAGAATCCAACTAAAGATGGCCTGCATAACGCATAAGGCAATCTATCACAAAACCCCACTGTACCTAGCACAGAAAATCTCGATCTCTGGAGGAAGTAGACTCTCACGGAGCGCCGGCGCTCTTCTTCTAAAACCTCCAGTCTTCCGTAAGAAAAGAACATACGACAGAGCCTTCTCCGGAGCTGCACCTAGAATATGGAACTCACTCCCACCAGGCATCAGGAAAATCTCCTCTACTTCTACATTCAAAAAAGAAGCTAAGTCCTTCCTAATGAGCAAATTCCTCCCTTAATCCACAGTAACCCGCTCATTACATGTCCTAGAAGCCTCATTCAGACAATCACTCTACCCACCCAAGCCGGGGGAGTACCTCTCTCTGTAATCTCATCCATCACCAGACTCTAGTGAAGTTCCTCACTCTCTCACTAGGCGCATCGTGATGGTACGTACTCGCACAGAAACTTCTGCATGAAGACTGCTTCCCCTACTGTTACACTGAGAATACCCAGAACAAGCCCAAATGTATGATAAGCTATAACCTACGCTACTCTTATTGTATTAATGATTGTACAAATGTTTTTCTCTTTTTTTTTTCTTTCTATCTCTCCTCGCCTCTCTTGTCCATCTAGGTAACTACATTTATAGGTTTCTATTGCAAGGTTTAAAACTTCAATGCTATATATATATTTTTGATCCGTTCTGGTACTGTTTATTGCGACATCTCTATGTATATGGGAAGCGCTCTGATACCCTTTTCTGGGTCTTGTTCGCGCTATATAAAACACTAAATAAATAAATATAAATAAATTGTGACAGTTAATCTTTGCAAAGCGTCTGTCCCCTCCGGGGGACCACGGCTGATGCTTTTTAAAGCCTCTTTTAATCCATCTGAGCTAGAATCAATGTTTGCAACTGATACAGAAGATCTGAATCATGCGGCAAGTGTGGAAAATATGTAAATACTCTGAGAACGCGGCGGCCACAATATTGCGTTATTCCAGTGGTCCTGCCTATGAGCAAAGACTTGTAGTGTAATGGCCTTGATTTACTGACTGTGTTGTAAATCCATGGAACTGTACCCCAGAAGAATATTTGGGCAAAAAATAACCTTGAAGTACTGATTCTGTGGTACTGATAAAGTAAGGGTAAAAGTGGAGACCATGCAAGGGCACTGAAGTCAGGAAGGAATGGGCAGTTCTGGACAGCATTGTCATTCTCCAGGTAGGAATTCCCATGTAGGGCAGCGCCAAGTAGCTGGGATGAAACAAGCATTTGCACTGCAATAGGTCTCTCATTTACGCGAGTTGAAGCTATTGGCATTGTAAATGACAATGTCTTTTATTTATGTTTTAAAAACCAAAACATAAATAAAGGGCATTGTCATTTACAATGCCAATAGCTCAAACTTGCGTAAATGCGAGACCTATTCCATTGCAAATGCTTGTTTTAAATGGAAAGAAGTTTACAGCCTCTGAAATACTGGGATTTGTTGACTTTTTGTAATGTATTTTTATGGATTTGTCTGATGCAACAGTGTAGTCCTTCTTCTATAGGGGAGGGTGGTGTATTGTAGTCCTTCAGTGTGCCAGTGGTTAGTATTACTTATAGGTCTGTGGTCATCCTGGTTTTTGGTTCTGAAAATATAGTCAACCTAGTTTGGACAGACATAGATCGTGTTAGTAAGTATTGTTGAGTACTTCCCGGCTGACTCACTTTTAGTTGAGTTGTACCAGTACTTCTCAGTATTGCTGGTATTGATGATAAAACCAGAAAGCGGAATAGGTATTAAACAGAATTTGCATTTGATCATCTTTGATTATATGGCCCAAACCGCACTTTCAAAGTGGCGGCATTGGCTCTTCTCAGCTGGGCAGCTGTCCGTGGCGCAGTGTCTCTGTAGGACTGAGCTGAAATAAGTTTACACAGACAAAACCGGCAGTTCTTAACTGGAAACAAATACTGTGAAATACTTAGTACCTCCCAGGAGTGCCTGCACTTCTCTTTTTCCATTTCTAGCTGTGTGTGAAATGAAGCCACCAAGGGCCCTAAAAGGAAGTGTAGAGAAAGTGAGAAACTACAAAACTTTCAGTTCTCTCTGTAAAAGGCAGACACTATTGAAGTGGACGACTGGACACAAGGCTAGTAGCGGATCTTTCAAGTTTAAAAAAACACAGCGTTGGAGGGACAAAAATAATCATGATAGTTTGGACCAGCAGCTAAACTTATGCCTGGAAAATGTTTTAACATCAAGCTTGTACTGCTCAGAGTGAGCAAGCACTGATATGATCCTCTTCAGGAGGTGTTTTCCCAACAAAACATTGTTGTAAGAAATTGTATTATTATTTCGGGTGAGTGACCACCCACCTCAAGGAATAATCAAAACCCCTGTTAGGATGAACCCTCAAAATCAATAAATTTACCTGAGCCCAACCCCTGGTAGTTATGGCACAAAGCAGACAGGTTTAACTTAGAGCAATATGTAAAGTTTTTATGCAGTATCAAAACAGTAATAAAACCAAAACGCAAAACAATAAAAATCCCAAACCAAATTAGGAAAAACGGAGCAAAATTCATTTGAACAAAATATGCGAAAATGACAAAAATTAAATAAGGGGAACAAGAGATATGCATTTTGAAAGATTTAAGTAGAAATGGCGCCAAAAAGCACCAAGTTTCAATGATAGTCAATGGTCATGGTAGACTAGGACAATTTGAGGCTGACCAAGATGGAGCGCAGGTCAGATACACAAGATGCCAACAGCAGGGTCCAACCATGTCCAATTGCCACTGGTCAGGTAGGACCTTCCAGGAAAAGGCCTCTTGTAGATTGTTCTATCCATGTAGCTTGAACAGGATGTTAGCCTTGTGAACCTTGGAGTCCTCTTCTTTGCCCCGGGTATGAGAGAGAGCAGGTCCAGTCCTTCAGGGTTCCCTGCAGATTCTTATTCCTCTTCTGATCATCTTCAGGTCCAGGAAGTGTTCTAAAGGGGATGACTGAAGAGGCCACATTTCGGCCTGGCAATTGGTAGTGGGTGGAAATGACTCCTGGCACGCCCTAACCAATGGGGGAAAAGGTCCCGGGGCCAACCCTACCCCCTCTGGACATTTTCAAGATGGCAAAAGTCATTGGGCTTTGTGAGCTGAGGGTGTATGTGGGAAGTGTACTATAGTAATCCTAGTGTACTCCTATACCTCACACTATAATTTGGTTTGAGGTAGCCACTGTACACTCAATAAACCAAGAGACAGATGTTTTGTAGGACAAAAGCAGAGTCCTTCAGCAACCAGACAATGGCTCCACGTGAACTGGCTGGGGCATCATGTTGTCTCCCTTTTCCAGTGTACCCTAAGGGCTATATGTAAACCCAACAGACCTGTAAAGCAGGATTTGACACTCAAGCAGGATTTGACACTGTAGTGTAAAAAAAAATGCCCAGAACCCCCACCCTACATATTCTGTGGGGTTCAATGGAGCCATCTCTATCCATTCGGGTAAGCCTATTGGTTGCTCCTGGGAGGCATTTCACGCCAATTCAAGGCTAATTACTGGCTGGGAGAAGCTGGAGGGCAAATGCAAATTAGCCTCTATGATCTCCAGGCAGGGAGCTCACACGGACTGTCGCGCTTGGACTGTTTCTTCGGATCTTCGTTGTTGGGCACTACCTAGCCCTGGGAATTCCCTTGTGTGTCCAGCCTATCACACTGGAACACTCATACTGGACCACACCGACTTGTTATTTTTGAACTGTTGCTTTGCTTTATTTAAGCCCTGATGAAATTCTCGGTGAGAGAACGAAATGCGTTGGCTGAGCCTAATGTGTCATTAACATTATGAAAATATTAATTGGAAATAAAGACTATTCAAACTACAAAAGTATCTTGGACTTCTTTGCCTGGCGCACACCCACTTGTAGCTGCAGCTCTTAGGGACATGTTTACATTACATTTCTACATGTCCTACTTTTAAATACCAAGCACCTGCCTTCTGGGCTACAATGTCTATAATTCTTAAAAGGGAGATTTTTACCTGTCAAAAGATTTTATTTTGACAGATTGAATTGCAGTTTTTACACTTCTACAGTCAGGCTACAATGATAGATGTGAAGTTGGTCTCAAAATAGGTGCTGCAGTCCATGAGTGGTATTTAACTTTTAGGCACTGGGTACATTTTGTACATATACTGGGTACTTGTAAGCAAGTTAAATACACCAATTAGGAGTATGCCAATTCAGCCATGTTAAAAGGGCGAGCACAGAAACTTTACTTCTTGTTATGAGGGGAAAAGTGCACATAGTTCTTCAGCCAGCAAAAACAGATAGGGCAAAAATCTGGGGGTACACCAAGCAAAAGATGGTATTTACTACAGTTTTTACTACAGTTGTTTTCATGTGCCTAACAATTGATTTCACAGTAGTTTTCCACGTATATATTGGCTTTTCAGCAGTTGTAAGAGAACATCATGACATTTTACAATACTTCGGGAACTGCCACAATGTACAGGAGACCTTTGTTCTCTGGAGAAGTAAATATTGACAAAAAGCAGGCATTTATGGTTATCTGCTTTGATAAATTGTACATTGGTGACTAGGATGTGTTGATTAGAAGGAGATAGAATGGACTCTGAGTAATGGAATTAGCAGTAAGTGAAACATTAACCTTGTGCTCAGGACCAGACAGATTACAGCAGGCTGAGATGCTCACCTACATGCCGTAAAATGGCTCCCACACAGGATGAGCACAGAGGTGATTGGACTGGTCTGGTCGAATTGGTGAATTGTGAGTTTACCAAGGCTGCCCGGGGGGCCCCGTAGGGGACCCTCCATCAGGGCGGCCGCCTTAGTGCCACAGGAAGGCACAAGCAAGTAATTTGACTCCCTGGGCAATGACCAGGGGAGGGGTCGGCGGGCCGCGTCACTTCCGGCCGAGGGAAGGGGATAGGGTACATAAGCCTTCCCCCGCCCACGGGAGGGTCTCTTGACCGCTGCCCGTCTCGCTGTTCAGTCGCCCTGTTGTCGCCGGCCGCGGAGCGCTCCCTGGTGAGTTTACTCCTCCCCCCCAGCCCCCCTACGCAGGGGCGCCAGGCCATGCTCGGCTTCGGCACCCGTCCTAGGGGGGGGAGGACAGCTCCTCGAGGGCTCAGGTGATGAGGGGGTGCTTGGGGTTGTAAGGCCTGGCTGGCCCTGGGCACGACGCAGCGTGCTCGGTCCGGGGGCCTCGCCCAGGGCCCCGCCACCGGGGCTCTCCACGGTGGGGTCATTACGGCCTTCCCCACCCGCCCACTTGCCGGGAGATTTCCCGATTCCTGGCCGAGCGACAGGCCGCGTCCAGCGATGCGTCGGGGCCCCGTCATCCCGTCGCCTCCTTCCCTCCCCCTCCGGGCTCTCCGTGGGGGAAGGGGGGCAGGAGGGGGCTTCTGACATGCTGGCCCCGCAGGGCCCAGCGCTGTGCACGGGGTCCGGGGTTCCCCGGGCCGGTTGGCAGCCGACCACTGGCGTTTGTCTCCCGGGCGTTTGGTCTCACGGGGCCACGCCGAGTCGCTCCGCCTCTCCCCTCCCAGCTCATCGGGGTCGCTGAGGGGTAGCTGGCGAGGCAGGTTGCACGCTGCCTGCTGGGGGCCGTCCCCAGGGCAGGGGAGTGGTCTCCGGCCGCAGCCCGGGGACGCGCTCGCCTCCGAGGCGACCTGCTGCCCCAGCGTTTCCAGGGAGATCTCTCTCCGCGGGTTGGGCGCACCCGGGAGCCTCCACGCCACGCCGTGTCCTTCCCTCGGGGGGTAATACCCCGGCTTGCTCCGGCGGGCCGCTGAAGAGAGGCGGCGGGGTGAGCAGTGCGATCGGCGGTGGGGGGAGTCATCCCCAGGGGTAGGAGGGTTCCCGGGCACGGCGCTTCACTCAGGTGAGCGGCAGTCCAGGTGGCGGCGTGGGCGGTGCTTGTCCCGCGAGTATCTGTGGTGTAGGGCAGGCGCTGTTGCTTATATGTTTAAGCGCCAGATGAGTTATCCGGATTCCTCTGGAAAGGAGAGTGGCCTAGCGGTCTAAGCCGCAGGATTAAGGCTCCTGTCTCTCCAGAGGCATGTGTTCGAGTCCCACTGCTGCCAGTTATTTGGCGGGGGCGCTGCTACCAGTGCCTCAATATTCCCGGCGCTTGCGGCCCTGCACACGGCCTCGCCTGTCTCCTTCACCCGTCGCCCTCCACCGCCACCTCACCTGGCGGGATTCACCGTGGGGGGGAGGGTGAGCCGCGCTGGCCGGGGCCTCCTTGGCCGACGGAGGCTCCTGGGAGCGGAGGGGCGGCGTACGCCAGGCTTCTCTTCCACAGCCGGGGAGGCAAGGCAGGCTCTCAGCTGACATGCTGGGAGGTTGCGGGGCCCTGCGAGTCCCCGTGTAGCTCCGCCGCTCCTCCCGGTGTCCCTGGCGGGCTGCGCTCCCACCACGCCCTCTGTACAAGGTCCTCGCGGTGCTCCCAGCGCTCATTGCGGGGTCTGTTCTCCCTCCGGGGCCTGTCCTCGGTTCACGCGGGGTGCGCTCCCTGACGGGAGGGGGGGGGGTCCGAGCTGGAGCTCCTGAACCGCGGTGTTGGGCCGGGCCTGCTACTCCGCTCTCGCCGGCGGGGGCGCGGCGTCCTCGTGGGGTGTGCACCGGCTTGGGGCGGAGGGGAGCGGGGCACCACCACTGGGGGGTCTACTCAGTTTCGCTTTTGGGGGATCGCGCCTGGGTACTTACCTCTACAGGAAGACTGTTTTCTCTTTTTCGCTATGTATGCCATCAATATATGGGTGCCAAAAAAAAAAAAAAAAAGTGCCTTTATCTTGAAACAGGCTACTTTCTCTGCACTCGATGGGGACATTGCCCAGGGACGTGGGGAGCGCCTCGCCTTGGGGGGGGGGTCGGGCAGGACAGGTCGGCATGCATGCTCGGAGGGAGCCCTTTGGGTTTCCACTCTCAGGGCACCTGCTTCGCCAGTGCTGCCGCAGTAGTCATGGACACATGGGTGCGCATGTACTAGATGTTGCTATCGTTCCGCTGTCGCCATGGGGCAATGTGGGGGTTCTGGATGCCCAGACCCCGTGGAGCAAGCTGGGTACCTGCTGCCCCCTAATTTTCTTCTGTTTGCCAACCCCAGGTCAAGACTGTGCTGCCACCTGTTGCAGGCTCACGCTGGCCCACCACCCCTAATCGACCGATCACTCACCCTCCTCCACCCCTCCCTCCCCCCGTTACCCCACCCGAGCTGGCAGGGAAACAGGTCAGTTTCGCTGAGGGAAGCGCCGTGCCGCTTCGTCCGAGTACGTTTACTCATTACCAGGAGAGTAAGTACAGCCGCTGGGTGTGTGCGCTTTGGGGACCCTGGAGGAAGTGGGGGCTTCCTTGCCTGGGGGTTACCTAACGTTTCTCTGCTTCATCTCCACCCAGTTTCTGTGGAGATTCTCGACGAACGACACCCACTTCGACGCTTCGCTCTCCCTCGCCGAGTAAGTACAGGCGCAGCTCGCTGTTGTGCGGAAAGGACATTAGGATATCTTGGGAGTGCCTATCGCTGTCTGGGTGTTAGCTCATTGCTGTCTTTTCTTGCAGGTGAGCCCAACACTTCAGGAGATTATGGATAGCCAGGGATCCCCGTCGCTCTTCTCGTTGACGTCCCAGGTGGAGGAAACCCAGCAAGGCACTTCACAAGACGCTCAGCTAGCTGCCATCATCGAACTGGCCAAGACCAAGGGATTGGCTTGGGCCGCAGAACTTTTGAAGGCCAGCGACCCAGCAGACTCTGGGGTCATCTGTGGGGGTTCTAGCATTGAACAGGAGCCTAGCGAAGAGGCAGGCCCCTCCCGGTCAAAACGGACACGCAGGGCAACTAACAAAGACTTCCCGGCAGACCCGCCGCCACTTAAGAGTCGGGCAGCGGCCATCACCCGAAGTGCTCCGCTGCCCGTTCCCCCGCCCGTGTCGCAGGGAATAGCCCCTCCCCGGCGGACGGCACCCCCTTGGGACCTTCGCCACCAGCGAAGACTTGGGTAAGCTCTCGGACACGCTAAAGAGCTTCATGTCAGAGGTCAGAGCAGGTCTCGCTGGGATCAGTGCGAGGACTGCACCCACAGCAGTGAACATCGGGGAGGGAAGGGTATCAACGGCGGCCAACGTGTGGGCCCTCCAGGGGGTTCACACACAAGGGCATCAGTTGCTCCTCCCTGCTGGGGGGCTCGGATCTAGAGTTTTGTCAGGCCCTGGGTTAGCGGTGTCTGCTAAAGAGACAGTGGCCGTCGAGAAAGATGGTGGCCGTGGACCAGGCACCCAGGCCCCTTCTCTCCCGGGTCCATCAAGTACAGCAGGTATTAGCGTAGTGACGCCCGGCGAGGTAGTCGGTCTTCCCGCAGTGGGGGCCCCGGCTACCTCCACACAGTCCACACCGAGCCCGCCCCTGGTTGTGCTCGCCTCAGTTATTCAGCCGGCCGTGTCAGCCATTGCCCCCCCGGTGCCTCCTCCGGCAGCGCTCCCAGGGCAGTTGCTGGTATCTCACGCGCCGCTCCTGTCAGGCCGCAGCTCCCTGTCCTGGGAGGTGCCCCTTGCGGTTAAAGAATTCATATGGAGGCGTGAAGTCCTGGACATCTTTTCCTTACTCTTGCTTGGCCAGCACGGCCAGGACGCCCGTAGGGTTGGCGGCAAAGAAGAGGACAAGAAAGTCAGGTTTCAGGCATGGCCGGAGAAGTCGATAGATAACTGGTTAGCGGCTTTCTCCATCTTTCAGTCAGTGATTTTGGAGAAATTCCCGGAGCAAGGGCAGGCACTGGTGCAATATCAGCGGCTGATTCACACTGAAGCGCAAAAGTGGGGGGTCAGGGTGGGTCAACTATGGCAGGGAATTTAGAAAAAAGATGGCAGTATGCCCTGAAATGGGGTGGGACCAAAAGGAGGTCCAGTTATGGATGGACCATATGGGGTCCCGCGGGGCACAGAACACTGTAACGCATCCCAAGGCGCAGGGGGGGGTTCATCTGGATTCTGAGTCCTCCCAGACGGTCATCAAGGCGTCCAGGCAGTCCTTTCGAGGGTCACGCAGGGGGGGCCACAGAGGGGGGTCCAAACGAGTGTCTCCGGGTACCTGCAACCTCTTCAACGCAGGGTCCTGCTCCTGGGGGGGTCAAGTGTAGGTTTCAACATGCCTGCAGTAAATGCGGTGGCCGACACCCCGCGAACTCTTGCCCGGCCAAGCAGGACAAGGCTCCGCCTGCTGTCAGTAAATAGGACACCTGTGGTAGCACCGAAGGACACTGCCAGATTCACTTTTCCCGCCCAAGACCTTCCGCGCAGCATCCCTGATTTTCCTCCCAGTACACCGTGGAATAGTGCACCCCTTGCCCCCCCCGCCCAGAAGGGGCCGTCTCCCATCATCCTAAACAACATCCTCCCCCTTCTCAGACGGTACCCCATCAAAGACGATGGGGCTCTTTTACTGGGAGGGTTCTTAGATGGATTTGTGATTCCTTATGTGGGCACTCTGACGTGTAGGGAGGCAGACAACCTAAGGTCTGCCAGGGATCTCCCTCATGTAGTGCAGACAAAGGTCAAGAAGGAACTGGAGCTAGGTAGGGTGGCAGGGCCCTTCCGAGAGCCCCCTCTGGACTACTTTGTAGTTTCCCCGCTGGGGGTGGTACCGAAGAAGGAGCCGGGGACCTTTAGACTCATCCATCACCTTCCTACCCAGAAGGCGACTCGGTCAACCATGGGCTGCAGGAAGGAGCTTGCTCAGTGTCATACTGTACTCTAGATGTGGCTCTGGACTTAGTCAGGAGGGCTGGCAAGGGGGCCTGGTTAGCAAAGGCGGACATTGAGTCGGCATTTCGCTTGCTACCAGTGCACCCGAGCAGCCAACACCTGCTGGGTTTCAGGCTAGATGGGTGGTACTTTTTTGACAAATGCATGCCCATGGGGTGCGCAGTTTCCTGTGCATTCTTCGAGGCCTTCAGCTCCTTCTTACAATGGGCGTTACAGGATACTTTCGGGGTGGAAGGGGTCTCCCACTACCTGGACGACTTCCTTTTCATTGGGCGGGATGGCACTCAGGAATGCAGAGCGGCTCTTTCGGACTTCCAGACCCTGGCAAACCACCTGGGGGTCCCACTAGCATCTAAGAAAACCGAAGGGCCGGCGCAAGTACTCATGTTCCTGGGAATCGAACTGGACACGGTGCTTGGTGAATCCAGGCTGCCTCCAGATAAGGTCAGGGACCTGGAACAACAGATCAGACTAGCAGTGGGGAAGGACAAGGCCCCTCTGGCCTTTGTGCAGAGCCTCCTGGGGAAACTTAACTTTGCAGCCAGGGTCATCCCTGCTGGGAGAGTATTTGCGCGCAGACTGGCCAGAGCGACCGCCTCGGTCTCTAAGAAGCACCACTTAGTCAAACTGAGCAGAGGCATGAGGGAGGACTTGCTAATGTGGGCGGACTTTTTAGAGAACTTTAATGGGTCAGTCATCTGGCGCGCTCCCTGGGCCAATAGCGCTGAACTTTCCCTGTTCACAGATGCGTCGGGAAGGGAAGGGTTCGGGGCCATCTTAGACCGGGAGTGGTGCGCCGAGAGGTGGCCCAACTCTTGGCAGAAGAGAAAGATTACCTCCAAGATTACTGTGTTGGAACTCTTCCCCATAGTGGTAGCTCTGCACCTTTGGCCGGCCGTGCTTTCAGCAAAAAGGTACTTTTCTGGTCCGACAACTTAGCAGTTGTACAGGCAATAAACTCACATTCGGCTAGCTGCCCGTTGGTTTTGAGTCTGTTGAGAGAACTGGTGAGGGCATGCTTAAAAAACAATGTTGAATGCAGGGCTCGCCATATTCAAGGGGTTCAGAATGTTGCCGCTGACGCTCTCTCTCGTTTTCAGTGGCGCCGTTTCCGAGAGGCGTGGCCGAGAGCGAGAGAGGAGAGGACCCCTTTCCCTCCACATCTGTGGCATCTTCTGAGGTGGAACAGCGGATGAGGAGTTTAGGTGAGATGTCATTGGCACCTAGGACGGTGAAGCGCTACAGGACTTGTGTGGACACCTTTTGTGCGAAGATGGGAGCGTGGGACTATGCGGGGTTCCCACTGGAACTTAGAGTGCATAAATTTATTTTGTGGGCCAAGGATGGTGGGAAATCCCACCCCTGGATCTCGGGGCATTTGTCAGCTATAAGTCATCACGCCCGGTTGAGAGGACTTCCTGACCCGACCAAATCCTTTGTCATCAGGGCTGAACTTAAGGGATGGGCGAGGAGCGAGCACTGTTCCCCGGACAACAGGTCTCCCATCAGTTACTCGATCCTGCAGGGGATGCTAGACAGCATGCCCAAGGCCACCCGTTCTGGGTACGAGGCAATCTTATTCTCCACTAGTTTTGCGCTGGCCTTCTTTGGGGCCTTCAGGATTGGGGAGCTAGTTGCGCGTTCCAAGCAGGATACCTCGGGGTGGCATTAAATATCAGGGACGTGACCATTAGCTCTTCTTGTCTCAGGATAGTGGTGAGACAATCCAAAACTGATCAAGCAGGAAAAGGGAGAGTAGTCCTACTACAGGAGCTGGGGGACGCCAGGTACTGCCCCCTCCTTTTGAGCCAGGCTTATTTGGCCCTCTGCCCGGGGTCTGCGGGGTACTTACTCATTCATGAAGACGGGTCTCCAGTGACCAAGTTCCAAGTAGACCACATCATGAAGATTTGCTTGCAATTGTCAGGACAAGCAGGGGGAGATAAGAGATTTAGCAGTCACTCTTTCAGGATTGGGGCGGCCACCACTGCCTTCCTATCAGGAATGCCGCCAGAGCAGATTAAGCAAGTAGGGCGGTGGAATTCGCATTGCTACAAGCGCTATATAAGGACTGGAACGGAAGGTTAGGGAGAAGTTCCCTGGGTTATGTGAATCTGTCTGTGTGGACAGGGTGTACGGTTTCGGCCCCGTTGGCCAAATGATGTTGCAGTGCTGTGTTTTTGTTTTGTACAAAAGTAGATCATAGAATATATACGTTTAATAAAGGGACTTCAAATACAACATCTCTTTATTTACCAGGTACCAAGGTCTGGGTAATTGGCCACTCAAGCATCGTTAGAGTGGCACAGTGGGCTGAAATAAGGAAGTGGCGACATGGCTTCTCCGCTACAGAGATCACTTGGCTAGGTTAACCGGGCATGCGGTGGAACGAGCTGAAGAGGAAGTTACACCTGAGACTGGGGGGAGGGAGCAGCCCACCTCACATTCTGATCATACACTTGGGGGGAATGACCTGACTACGCTAGGGAAGAGGGGGCTGCTCCAGGACATGAGGGACACCATGTGTCAATTGAGTATCCAGCTGGGGGCTTGTGAGTTGTGGTGGTCGGAGATGTTACCTCGCCATGTCTGGCAAGGAGCCCGTTCAGGAGAGGCTGTTGAGATTTCACGCAGGAGAGTGAACAGCGCCATGCGAAAATTCACCCATCAATGGGGATTTGGTTTCATCAGGCATGGTCTACTTAATGCCAGGGCCACTGGAATTTGGGAAGTGGATGGGGGTCACCTCTCAAGGGTAGGCATGGACCTATTTCTGCTGGACATAAGCGAGGCCCTGGAAACAACAGGCTGTAGATAGGAATAGCGGCCTTGGTGGGGGGCTCTGGTGGTGACGGGGGCCACCTCCTGAGCTGTGGAGGAGTTAGAGGGCGATCCAGAGTCTGCAAGGTACAGAAGGGTACTATTTTGCAGCAGCACAACAGGGTGCTAAGCCAAGGATACCCAGGGATGTATTAGCGGGTCCCCTGGAAGAACTTCGGCGCCCCGTTAGCCTACAGGCGGTTGTGGGTCTGAGCAACCGGGGGCTGCCTGGAACGCTCCGCCCACCTGTCGGGGGGGCGTGAGTAAGGGAGTGGACTGGCGGTCCACAGAGGTCAGAGGTGGCCTCTCCCAAGAATTGGTAACCACCGGTTGGCGAGGGCCACGGTGCAAGTTGGCTCATCAGACGGGCAGGCGGCATAGGGGCTAGCCTGCCCTGGGATCGCCCGTAAGATAACCCACCATGTTGGCATATTGGTTATGCAAATAAACCTGCAGCACATTTCTCCACTAAAAAAGGTGTTGTGTGGTTTATTTATGTACATCACGTATAATAACTGAGTGTTGCCGATATTGGCACTATGCTTTATGGCCGGTATGCTGTCTTTAGATGGCTCTGTAGGTCGTGACTGGCACAGCTATGTCTGTGATGTAGCGATGGAACCCAGTGACCTGAATTATCAGAGAAATATTAACGCATTTGACAGGTTTTCAACAGAGCCCAGTGGACCCTGTGAATGTAAATTAAGGCTTTATGTAGCCGGTGTCCATGCGCTTCCCAGGGCTGAGAGAGTGGGCTTGACACAAGATAAAAGCAACACTTTATTCATCAAACATGACACCAAAATGCTTCCTGCACAGACCACGCTTCAAACCACCACCAGCACACTGACTAGTCTTGTTTGTATATGAAGCGCTATATGCATGCATACATACATATACATGTGCCCATACACAGCGCTATATCCATGCAACTACAACGCAAGACAATACATGGGTACCACATACATTTCGGTATCGTGTTGCGCACACAAACACACAGACACACACGCTCACACCGGTAGTTAACAAACAAAGGCAAAACATTTGCAATAAACATTCCCAGCATTATATATAAAGAGATGCTTCATCGCCGTTCCTAATAGTTTTATCCTAAGTACTAACAGAACCCCATCCGAATACACATATCATGCAAAAGAAATAGATTCGTGGATGAAATGGACTTCATTGTGCCCATTACATTAAGATCTTGTGCCAGCATGCCCCATTGGTGAGAGTCAAAATGTCGGCCCGTTCCTCTGACTCATGGCTGCTGGCGGCGGATACAAAGCCGCCTCTCAGCTGCTCCTGGGAACCGAAAAAAACAAGTCAGTCATGACGCCCTGAATGCAGGGCCGCGCCGGGCTTCGGCGACTGCCCCAGTTTACAGGGCCTCGAAGTCCCTCGCCGAAGATGCCTGGTGCCCGAGTAACACAAAGACACAACGGCATAACTGCGCTCTCTGCTCGATTTGTTGTCAAAACTGCAATGCGCAGCAGGTCGCGCAGCCGCACCAAACCGCACGATTAGGTACAAAGAAGAGTGACGGGTCGAGGATCTGAAGGACAGGCGGAGTGTGACACCTTTGCCCTCAGTGCTTCGTTACGTTAATTTTATTCGTGTTCATTTTATTGTGATCAGTTCCAGCTGAAGTATCCACGTATGTACCTAGGCCGTGAAAAACAGGAGCTGGCATACTCAGTGAACTGGGTTTGTACTGAAATCATTGTGCTGTAAAAATAATATCGTATTTGCTGTTCAAATTACCCTCCCCTTATAGAGGACATGAGGGCGTTACAAAATATCACGAATCTCGGTCATACGAGTAAAGCTGAATATCTCATTTACATTTTTTACCTACATGGACTGAACTTTTTAAAATGTAATACATTCTCCGACCAGAAGAATAAACTCAGTTCAAGTTCGGTGCTAAAGCGATTCCACTCGTACAGTAGGCTCTAGTATTGAAGGAGGTGGAACAACCTAATGGGCTTGAACCCGAGGGCCATTGTTCATGCGAGTCTCGCTATGGCACGTCATGTGTTGTAAATATCTTCTCGAATTTTGGTATGACTGCCTCAGCTGATTGACAAGATGATTTCCCTTTCAGGACTCTTGCTGCAATCATCGATCACGTTTTGCAGGAGCAGTTTCTGGTAGTTTAGCTACGAATGCATTCTGCCCTTTACTTGCCATTGGCTTTGGGGTTTGTAACTCGTGTTTTCTTGCTTTCCATTTACTGCTTTATTTGTTTTAGGCTGTCCAGCTTGAATTCGAATTTGCACACAGTATAACAGTCTACACAATTTAGAAAAATGTAAAGGCTACGCACAGTATGAAATAAACTTCTTAAAAATGTGCAAAAAAGACTTTAAAATAAGCATTTACTACGAATCTTTTGAAAGTGTGTATTTTTCTTTTCTGTCTTGATAAACCCCCACCCCACCAGACTTCTTGGTTATGCCACGGCATCGAGGTAGCCCTCGGGCACACTCCAAACTGTGCATTTTGGCCCCGAGAAAATGTTTGTGACTACCCATGGTGTAGCATGAGCCCATTTTTAGGTCGAGCCTAGCAGCAGCTAGAGCTAGACTCTGCAAGACTACTGTAGTAGAGTATGGGAGAGAAGCCGCGTCCACTCTCCTCCCATATTTTTAATTGGCTTGTGCCATTGTCTTTCGTAAATGCTGCCTTCCGATTTGTTAACAGGCTTGTTAGTCCCTCCTTAGTATGGCCTTGTCTTCATTTGTACCCTCCCATGGCGACTGGCCCTTTTACTTCAGTTGTTACACGGGACCTGTTATTTAGTCTGCAAGCACTATTTACTTTTTTGAGTTTCTCTTACTGCAGGCCAGACATGCGCTGCTTCAGCTGAAACCGCTTGTGTTTTTTTAAGCAGCATGGCCGCCCCCGTAACACGGGCATCTGCTTTCAATCACTTTAACCTGGCATTATCTTGTGTCTGTTTCAATCCGCCACAAGTAAAATGTATTTTGAAATGATAAGCAAATTAAGTCATGTGAATTCCAGGTAGCACATAATCGTGTGCTAATGGGCTGAAGCTGACAACAGCACATCTGTGCTACATGTCATCTGTACTAAAGCCACCTGACGGGTTGTTTTCAAAAGCCTGTTTTATTAACACCATCACTAATACCACCACCAATACCACCACCATCAATACCACCACCTCCACCAATACCACCACCACCAATACCACCACCACCAATACCACCACCACCGCCAATACCACCACCAATACCACAACCACCGCCAATACCACCACCACCAATATCACCACCAACACCACCATCAACAGCACCAATACCACCACCAATACCACTACCACTACCACCACCACCACCACCACCAATACCACCACCACCACCAATACCACTACCACCAATACCACCATCAATACCACCACCACCAATACCACCAATACCATCACCACCAATACCACCACCAATACCACGGCCACCACCACCATCAATACCACCACCTCCACCACCACCAAACAGCACCAATACCACCACTAATACCACCACCAATACCATCACCACCACCAATACCACCATCACCAATACCACCACCACCAGTACCACCAATACCAATACCACCACCACCAATACCACCACCACCAATACAAATACCACCACCACCAATACCAATACCACCACCTCAGTGCCTCTCGCTCACTAGTAATAGCAGGGGCACTATACGATGCCAAAGCTGCAGCCGAGACCATCCCTCCCTCCCTCCATGCCTGCCATAAAGCAAAGCCCGCCCTGCACCAGGAGGTGAAGCCAGTGCCCTACTACAGCTGGAGTGTTTTTTATTAGGCCCAAAGATAGCAATGACATTACGCAATGCCATACTGCACACTCAAATCAATAATGGCAATTTGTTACTTGTATGTGTGCTGCAGAAAAATACCCACTTTCAAAAGATTCGTAGAAAATGCTTATTTTAAAGTCTTTTTTGCACATTTTGAAGAAGTTTATTTCATACTGTGCGTAGCCTTTACATTTTTCTAAATTGTGTAGACTGTTATACTGTGTGCAAATTCGAATTCAAGCTGGACAGCCTAAAACAAATAAAGCAGTAAATGGAAAGCAGAATGCAGCACACATAGAAGTAGCAAATAGTGATTATTAAATGATTGTTTATGTGCAGGAAGGGACTGCTTCCTGCACATAAACAATAATTCATGGTGTTTTGCTCTTTCTATGTGTGCTGCAGAACGCAGCACAAATAGAAAAAGCAAAAATGCGGAGAAATGAAAGTATTTCTCCTCATATCGCCACTCTAACGCATTCTCTTGCATGACGTTAGTTTTTGGCGCTGCCTCAAATTTACAGATCCTTGTAAATCTCGGGCAGCGTCAAAAAGCAATGGGTGTTGTGGTGGAACGCCCACAGCAACACCCATTGCATGCCCCTTTCACGCAGATACCTGCGTGAAAGGGTACCATACTTTCAAAGCGGCATTATGCCACAAAAAGTGGCTTAATGCCACTTTGTAAATATGGAGCAGGGCATTGTGCCGCAGGAACATCGTTAAAAGTGACGTTCCTATGGTGCAATGCCCTTGTACATATACCACATAGTCTGCTGGGGTTCTGTGATGTTCCCTTTTTATTTCCCTTTATTGTGGCATCCTCATGCTTACACAGATTCCAATTTTGTCCAGCTGCTTTGGCTTGCGGGCAGTCACTATGGGTAAAAACCATAGACTAGGTTCTTCAGCTTTGTCAATGATCCTAGCTGCTTCAAGGTTGTTTCGTTTGTAATCTGCTAAGCCCCTTAAGTGGACAGTGATCCATCTATGTCGTAACCCTGTGGGTTATTTTGAGACGTATATATGTATGTAGCCTTTTCTCTTTTAGGCAGTCTATGCAGTCGATAACATCACCTTATTTCTTTAGGTTGTGCTTCATCTTGCATCCCAAATGTGAAAGCGATTAAGCGCAATGACTCTACCGCCTCACAAATTATAAGTGTGTTGCTGTTGGTGGGTGACAAAGAATCGACCTGTGATTGACTGGTTCAGGTGGGAGATGACTGTCATAAAAACACCAGCAATGTTGAGTGACGATATGCTGTCAAAGGCAAACACTTTTCTAGGGGGGACACCAGTGTTGGGTGAGGTCAAAGATACCTGTAGCCTCCCCAAGCCATTACATACACTGCGGCGTCTGTGTTAATGAAGCCGACAAATTTGATTGACTCCGTGGACAGTCAGCTCACATTGTGACTGTGTCTTGGACCGTTGGTCTTTTGGTTCCCTGAGTGTAGAAATCAGATGAACATGTTCATCACCAGTGTCCAAATCAGTGGCACTGTTGTCTCTTTGAGATGGTTCAGGGTTGGTTCCCAGTTGTTTGATGTTTTCCTCTAAGTTGGCACGTGTTTGTGCAGCATCCGCATTTTCTTAATTGAGTACCAGCAGTGGCAGCTGCCACTAACAAAGGGTGGTGAGGTGGGTGGCGGACCGCGGGGGGAGAGCGAGCGTAGGATGGGGGCTTGGAGGGGACGACGGGTTGTTAATAATTAAAAAAAATTACCTGACGTCATCGGCCGCCTCCTGCGTCGCTACTGCTGGCCTCTTCTTCCTTCTGTCCCAGCAGCCTCTGGGACAGACTCCCAGCCATTCCCTGTGCTGCAGAGCAGCGCAGGGATTGGTCTGATGAGGCAAGAAAGATGCCCTGCTTAGACCAGGGAGTCTGTGGGGGTTTCTCCAGCCCGGCTGCTCAATGAGACGGCCGGCCAAACACACATGAGCACTTAGGGAGTGCACACACACTCCTCCTCCACCCTCCCATGCCCCGCCCCTCCATGCACAAGCTGGCAAACGGAAAATAAAACGATGTTAGAGCATCGCTTTATTTTTTGTTTGCTGGCAAAGCAGTGGGGCGATGCTCCTCCACCATTGCAGAGGAGCCACCACTGAGTACCAGCACACTTTCGCAAAGGGATTAGTCTTTCCGCAAGCAGAGCACATCTTTCCTGCAGGGCAGGTGGATTCATGGGGTGCTGGGCTGCTGCATTGTCCGCATGTCCTGCTAGGTCTCTTAACAGACACTGAACTTATTGACTCAAAGGGTACCGCTTTAATTGGGCATGCTGCTAAGGAGGCTTTCATGTGGGATCCCATGCATCAGAACCTGTGAGAGCGCCCTAGAGTTTTCATCGTTGGCAGGGTCATTTTTAATTTGTTGTGTGCTTGGCTTGTTAAAGGATGAACCTTTCACAGTTAGCGTACAATTGAGTACTCTACTGTCCATTGAGAGCGGCTGTGACTGCATTCTAATCATATTCTGGGCCTTTGATCGGTAGAGTTAGGTACAATTTGTGTGTCTCTTCACCGGCAAGGTGAGGTAGGATTGGTAGTTTTGTCACTGGGTCCGGTTCTTTTGCAGACTCCTGCCTCTAGATTCGTTTCTTACTGTAGTTCTCGTTGCGGGGGATGCTATGAGTATCTACAACACACTACATTGTGTGGCAAGAACATGCCTCCCACACTGAAGGTAGAGAATAAGGAGGCACTAGGTTATGGGAATGCACAGTGCTACCACAGTGTTAGGTGGCTCCAGTCTTTATGCCGAAAATTCTGACGATCTCCTGGTACCGATTAAAATACCGACAATTGGGCTGCAAATCGTACCCAGTGGCTTTACCATTACAGAGAGGCCAGACATTCCAGGTCTGCAGGATGGTCAGGCATGCAGGACAGACTACGCGTCACTATCCGTCTACTGCTGTCCTCTACTGGACTAGTCGTCAAGGGACATACCTTTTCGCCATGAGGCATAGCTGCGCCGGATGTTGGAAGGTGCAATGGGCACATCACGGCCTGAAGAGAGGCAGGGCTGGCTGTGAGGAGCAGTTCAGATGCCAGTAGGGTCCTGGAAGCATGAGGCAGTGTACATGCTTTGTACATGGTGAGTAGGAGGCCTCCCAGGGTTTTGTCACCACATGCAATGGTGCAACCTGAAATCAACGCAACACAGAAGGCTTTGTGTCAGCCAGCATGTGTGTAACTAACCTCGTGCCTGGACCATTTATTATATATGCATCATGTCATCACATGAACAAACCGCCTTGTTCATAGGTCTGAGGGGTGCAGTGCCAAGCCACATGACATGTGCACCCCTTCAGAACCATGGAATATAACATGTATGGTGCCAAATGTTGTGTTCTGGTCTCCGGCTGGTTCTTGATGCCCAAAAGACACATTATTTTTTGCTTCTCTACATGTGCAGTCAACCGCTGCCCACTTCTTGCAGGCTGTATGTAAGCATGTATGCAAATGACTTTCATAGTACAAACCTGACACATAGCAAGGGGGTACTGTAAATAACATAAGGGATTTATGCAGGGGGAGTGGCAGAGAAGGCATCACAAAGGCCAAGGAAATAGGGCTCATAATACGGGGCAATTGGGCAATATTGGGAGGCGGTTGTAAGGAGAAGGGCATATTATCAGGTGCTAGGCTACAGACAGAGGGTGAAAGTGATCCCTAGAATACCAGAGAGGTCAAGAGACTACCTTGCACTGAGCTGTAACTTGAATTGTAAGGTCTTGAGTTGTACTATGAATAAGAGAAGGAATGGCGCTCCCCGATCGTTATTACGGTTGGAATTTCACATGGCCTACTATCAGGACTTCCTTTTTCTGGGAAACATCGGTTACATCGCGGTGTTCACACCGCAATACCTTTACAACGCGGGCATTACAACGCAAGTCATTACAATGACGCGCTGGATGGCGCTCTAAGCTAAGGAATAGTATGATTTACTATTCCAACACCTTCCCTACTGTAACGTAGGCTGGAGTTGGAATAGAAAATTATACTATTTCTAAGTCCAGCGCCCTCCAGCGCAAGTCGTTGTAACGACTTGCGCTGTAATTCCTGCACTGTAAAGGTATCGCGGTGTGAACACCGCGATGTAACATCATATATTTCCTTTTTCTGCACTTCCAGATATCTTGCCTGTAGATACCTTAGCTGTGAGTTTGGTGTAGCCTTCTGGACATAGTAGTATTGCCAGTACGGTGACATGCCTCTGTTGACTGCTGTATAGGTGAGTCAGCAGAATTTAAGAGTGATACAGGGGGGCAGAGTTAGTCATTAGTAGGCTGTCCTGCTTTCAGTGTTTATTTTTTGTGGATGTCAGCTGTGTTTTCTCAGTGTTTTTCAAACCTTTTGAAATCAGTGTGTATCAGTGTTTATTCACCTGCCTAACCCACAAAGTAGACAACTGTGTTTTCCAGTGTTTACAAAACACTGTTTTATGCAGTGATTGTTATAAAGCACATATTTATTTAAAGGAGAAGTAATGCAGGGTATGTAGGGTCTATCCACTGGCAATGTGTCTAATGGACTTATCTTTGATTGCTTTAAGCATAGGAAGTCTGTGTATTGCATACTCACTCACCCCTCATTACCCTCTTGCATCTCATTACCTCTCATACTCACTCTGTCAGGAATCTGTCTGGTTTACAGGATTTATAATGGATTAAAAAAGTAAGAGTGCTATATTCAAATGTTTTAATAAACAAATTCCTGAACATAGTTGGGGGTCGTTTACTTACCCCATACTAAATAATATGACATTGTAGGGGTGGTCAATCCTTCCAACAGCATAGTACATTGTGAAGCCTTTAAAATTTTTAATTACACCAGATTAATTTGTAGCCCTGCGTTCTAAGGTACCTGAAACTTAATGCTTTAGGCATGCTCACCACTGCTTTTTTGCACTCTTTGCCTGACTGCATTAAGGTGATGCTGCCGTTGTGTTGACATTCATGGCTACGAAATGTCCCGATGGCAAATGCCGTATTTTAAGTCATTCCTGACCTTTTTGCAGACATCAAATTGTATTTTGGCCTTGAAATTTTGCTGTCAACATTGTCACTATGGATTCCAAAATGCTAGCAGTAAAGTTCAGCTGGGTAAAAAGCTGGGATTAGCTGAAGGTATCACACATAACAATGGGACAAGTTGCAGCTATCAATATTGTTGGTATGTTGTAAGTCTTGTGTCATGTTTTCACCACTGTCCCATGTGCATGGCAACAGCATTCTTTCCACAGGTACCTGAAGCTGCACATTGCATTGAATGTTTTAAGTCTGGGGTGTTTGGTAGTTGACCGTCTGTCAATACTGACGTTAAAAAAAGGGGGCTGATGTCTCAAAGGGTTTTACCAATTCGGTGTTTGTGGGTAACTTTGATACTACGGGCCAGATTTACCAGTATCTCACACAGCGCAGTGCAGCAGCTGCAAATGCTGCGCTGTGCTGTGTGAGAAGGAGAAAGCAGGAGATCACCATATTTACAGAAATATAGCACTCTCCTCCCCTTTCCCTAGCGCCGGTGCTGAAATCAGCTGCCGTGTGCCGCGGAGACACCTTTGCGCCATAGCGCAAGGGTGTCTCCATGAGTCAAGCATAGGTTTTGTACTGGAAGGAAACCCTTTCAGTACAACATACTATGCTTAGACTAATTTTAAACATTTTCCCTCTTTGTAAGTGTGCTGCACAGTGCAGCACACATGTGAAGTCGGAAAATAAAGGAGAAAAAAAAGCATTTCCCCTTCATAGTGCCTGGTTCAAGTATACACTATTTTCTGGTGCTAAACCCTGTCTACTTTTTTAGGTAAATTGTGTTTAGTATCAGAAACCTTCAGTGGTTGCATGGGAAAGCCCTCTTGGCGCTAAGTAATGCGAAGCAGTGCTTTACACTGCTTTGCGTTACTATCATGTTATTTCCAACGCTAAACAAGTTAAGCGCTGGAAAGTAAATCAGAAAAGAAGATTTTGCCCTGATTTGCGTTAGTTTAGTGACGCAAACATGGCATTAAATCTTAGTAAATCTCACCCATCATACTGGTCAAAATTCTTATGAACTATTGCAATGATCAGTAAAAAAATTAAACACTGCCAAAAATCAAATATCATGCCCAGATTCTCTACAGTGTATAAAATAATTATAATTAAATCAGACATAAAAGATGCTTCTAAATCCTGCGCCTTTAATATAAGTGCACCACACCAGAGAAAACAAAAGGCAGAAGAAACAATATTTTAATGCCATCCCTAAACAACAACACTCAAGTAGAATAATCTTAGACTAGTCCGTCTTGATGCTACCTAGTATAACAAAGTTACATTGTGTTGGCCCCTTCATGAATAAATGAAAAGGACTCATTCTCTCCCACTTTCCTCTCTTTGAATCACATTTTAGTTTGAAGTTGTGCAAGTGTTTGTCAGTGTTTATAGGTTTACACTGATGAGGGCTGCGTCCTTTCAGTGGGGCTTTATTGGTTATTATAGGTTTAAACCTAAATCAGGATAGCCTAGTCATTAGGAATCTTTGGGGCAAATTTGTCCAAGTTTTTCCTTGTCAACTCTGTGAAAACAAAGCTCCATATCTTCTGCAAGGGCTTCAGGTTTTTGCAGGATATGATGATGCCCTGGATGCTTCATCACTGTCCTCAATGCTGCAAAGTCATTTTACTTCACTATAGAAATCCCTGACATAATCCTATCTAATGTCCATTTTATTCTGTCAATGAATAAAGGAGCTCCTATATGAATCTCACTTGATAAAATTCAGAAAACTTGCTTTCAGGTTCTTGTGCATGTTTTCCTGGGGTTTCAAAACTGGTGCTTTCACTTTAAATATCTCAACTTCAAAAAGGTCTCGGCATCTTGAAACTGATATATGACCGTTCCAATTCTGAACAATTCATCCCTCTAATGATTATTTTTTTCCACAGGACACTCACTGCAAAAAAGCTGCTTCAAAGTGCTGAGCGTGTCAAAGGGAAAACGGTATACAAATTGAAAAAAAGATGCAGAGATAGTGCAAACAAGTTCTTTAGTTTATCTTTGTTAATCAGAGAACAGATGGGCCTTTATCTCTCTTCTGTCATTTATGCAACTACGTTTGAGGCAGTTGAGAGTTCTAGAGGCAGTACCATTCATACTGGAGAGATCTGCTCCAAAATATATGTGATTAAGCATCTAATAGTCATTGGTTACACATAAAAACACAATGTTCAATCACAGCTATTACTTTAAAAAAATGATTTGCCTTTTATTTACAAACTGTAAAAGTGAGAAACACCACAAAAAAACAGAAGGTCCAAGCACACTTTATATTATATTACAGCATTTCTGTATGACTTTCCTGCCATTGACAGTTCACAAAATTGTTTTCCAGCTGTTTGAAAAAGTAACTGCTCGGTTTGTTCTGCATAGTTGGGTGAAGGGGTTGGATAACCAGTCGACTACGGCTCTCATTATGAATTAGATGGAATTCCATGCGGAGATTCCCAGCTTCCAAATTACTGTTCCTGGCCAGTATCTCCTCAAGGAATTCCACCTATTTTGAGATAAACCCCTCAGAATAGTGAATATCTGTGCCGACATGGAATTACTGTTCGATTTTCTGTGCAGCATGTCCTATTCTGAGGGGTTTAATGCTCACATTTACTGGTGGTAAACGTGTGCAGGGAGTTGCCAGCCGGTAAAACTGCATCCAGTGTTCCTGCGCCTGGGAAAACCAAGTCTAGGAACATCAGACCAGTCGTGATCAGGCAGAGTGAAATTCCATACAGTAATTCCTCACTGGCTGATTTGTATTCAGGGCCTAAGAGTGACATGTTTTAATGTCATATGTGAGGCTCAGAAGTATGATGGAGACTTAAATCAGCATCATGTAACAGTCTCATACACAAAGCAGTTGTAAATTGAGTGTAAAGGACAGTTTTGCACACTGCACATCCAGACCACAGTGTCTTGCAATCTGTGACGTTGTTGAATCATGACATTTGGAACAGCTAGGTCTTTATTTTGTTTCTAAATTCTATATGGCTATTGATAATCCTTATTCTCTTTGGAAGCTTGGTCCAGTGCTTCCATGTTTGTACAGAGAAGTTGTGCCTCTGATTCATGATTTTTTAAAAGGGAAAATGATTAGGATTCGAGCCAGATTGTATCTGAAGTTTCTCCTTTGACGGTATGGTTTGAGTTTTGACTGTAACGGATCCCCATATGTGATTCATAAGTAGGAAACAAGAGTTGGTCTAGTAGAGCAGGGTTGATGGATTCAATTTAGTTATCCTATTAGTTTTTTAAAGTCTCATCTAGAGGCAATTTGCATAGTCAAGGCATGACAACACTAAGAATACCAGAAAAATATTACTTTCCCGCACCCCCTTACAAGTAGATTGGTCTGGCCATTTTCAATACCTTTTCTAATTCTGTTCATTCACCTGGCAAGAACCAACATCTGATAACCTGGTCATGCCTGCTGAAAAAACTGACCCCCTCCTTCTTTACAAGGATCACTTCTTACATATCTGGAGATATTAAACTCAAAAACAGGCATCAACCCTAGCAGGGAAGAATGTGCCAACATCTTACTAGAAGTCGTACACTCAGTAGCTGCACTTCACTTGAAAAGGAAATGCAGAAAACGGGGCCATCTCTGGTCCCTCAAACCCTCTAATAAAAAGGAGCGGACAAAGGGCCAGATGTACAAAGGTAAGCGTTTGCGATTACCAAATAGTGAATTTTTGGGATTAGCTATTTGGTAATTGCAAACAGCAATGTACAAATGTATGGTTAACACATTTTGCGATTCGCAGTGGGTCGCAAATAGACCTACCTCATTAATATTCATGAGGTCGTTTCGGTTTGCGACCCATTGGGAATTGCAAAGATCACAGGGATGGTGGCATGCGGGGGTCAGCAGACCAAATGTCTGTGGTTGCTTTTCAATAAAGCAATCTTTTTATTTTTTAAATGCAGCCCGTTTTCCTTTTAGGAAAACGGGATGCATTTGAAAAAGAAAAATGAAAAGTGGGACCACTGCCTGCTCTTAGAAAGTGTTTTTACCAACATTCACAAAGGGGAACTGGTACGTTGGGGACCCCTTCCACTTTGAGAATGGGTTACCACCTATTTCAAGTAGGTGGTAAAATGTAAATGTTTTATGACCCCATTTCAGTCACATTTCAGTCGCAAAACATTCACACATACCACTGCGATTTACATCTGGCCCTAATGGCCTTATGTTCGCACAAAGCATTTGATAAGATGCATTGGCAAAGCCAATAGGTGTTGCCTTTGAGGAATACTGACTTTCCTATGCTTTTAGATGATGGTACTCAACATTGGTAAAAATCAAAACATTTTACTGTGACGTGAGCTCATTGTTTACTGATCCAAGATAGTAGAGACCATTTTGGATCAGTAAATTTAAACAATTGTGATAATTTAAACAAATATAATTTTTTTAGCTTGAAAGTGTTTTTTGTGTGTGATTTTAGCCAGGCTGCCTTCAGACTGGACACTTCATGCTCCTGGAGGGAGAGCTCGCTGTCAAGCTGGCCTTGCCAACACAGGCTTCATTGTGTTCACAATCAGACGCAGATGGCACACTGGCCTCCCTGTTTGCACATAATGCACTTCAAATGCATTCATAACAATAGGGTAGAGGATTTGGCTTAACTGCCAGAGCTGCCGACTCTGGAACTGGGAGCTGGGTTCAAATCTTGGTGTCACCTCAACAAGCCTGTAATTATGGGCACATCACTTAATCTCTCCGTGCCTATAAAATGAAAATGGATGTGCCCTTGTGTGATGCAAGTGGTGCTCATGTACCGTGTTCCTATACCTTCGAGTCGAGTTACCATTTTATAATATAAAAAAACAAATTATCAATTTTTAATGCACTCCCAGTTGAGGTATCATTTTACATGCTGTCAGCAAAGGATGCAATTTTGCATCATTCTCCTGTGGAAGATGTATTATGGTGGGCGCATTGTAGAGGGAGAGATTTGTTAACCGCATGAGTGATAGCGCTTATATGGGTCCACTATTATTTGAAGTTCTAAGCGCAAGCGCTATGGAGGGAGCAGTGGGCAGGGGGAGTGGTGGGGTGAGAAATAGTACCTCACTCACGTCGGGAGCTGCGGACAGGCACTGAATAACTGCTTGGTCCTGCTTCACAGAAATGACCAGAAAGTACGTATCGCCTTCACTGGCCAATTAAGGAAGCTGTAAAGAAGAATGGTGTGAAGTCAACAAATGGTAAGCAATGAGTGGGATCCAAGCCCTGTATGTATATAATAGTGTCTCACAAGCGAGACGCATGCGCTAGCGCATACTCTCGCAGGCTCGACCCTCAAAAGTGGTCGCAATTTGCACACCAACTTTTACTGGATGCATTGTTTGTTTTGTGAATCAACGTATATTTATACATGTTGGTTCTGTTAATATTGGGAAGCCCTTCTGTCCGTATACTTGAGCATTCGCGACACCATCTTGCAATCTGGACGCCATTTTGTATGATAATCGAAACTGCTGCTTAGTTATTTTCGAGAAACGGTCCTTGGTAGGCTTCGTTTCCCAAGGTTGAGTTTTTTTGCAAGTATCCTCGTTAGTACATACCTTTTTTGTTAGATGGAGCCTTTCTCCTACCCGTCTGGTAGGGAGGATAGGCCATATGACCTTGGGCACTAGATAGCCTGTGCCCAGCTGCAGAATCGAAACTTATGCTCTATACCCCCATTGTATTACGACACCTGCTAGTGTTTTTCCATAGTAGGCGTGCCTTTGTGGACTTTGCAAACGTACATAATGTAATTGTATGCTTACGGGCTTCAGTCCCTCGACAGCCATCCCAAGAGGCTGGTCAGACTGGGCTCCACCGCAGTGTAATCTCAATAAATATCTGGCTTGTATTCTCTACTGTCTGACCGACTCTTCATTTGTAGGAAGGCAGAGAAGGTGGTCGTGAGTGACTCGGGTGGCCTTTTTCGGGTCACTTCCTTCAGTTGACGCCCGAACAGGGACTCCATTGGGTGACCTCATCCTCGCCCGCGGACGGGTGAGGAGGACTGGGCCGCGTTGGGTCGGATAGGCCCCCTGCACGATAGAGTTTTGCACTCGCAGCTGCCCCGCCTGTCTGATCGGGCGGTGCCCTGCCCAGTGGTCATCCCGACTGGGGTCCTAAATGACGAAACCCTTGGATTTGACCGTTTGGTCCGAAGAGTCGGCAGTGGAGAATAAATTCGTTTGACCTGTGTGCACCAGGTGAGCTTGTTTGGTTCTTTGTTGTCATGACCTTTGTTTGACGGATATTTTGGTTGGTCTAAGAATCAGTTTTGACAAGCGCTTGCATTTGATTTTGAAGATTCTTTCTGAAACATGGTACCATTTTGTTAATTTGTGATTGATGCAGCCCACGGAAGCGATTTTTGGTAAAGGTATGAGCACATTTTAGTGTGATTGTGTGGTGAATGTGTTTTTTTGTGTGAACAGAATGCCTTGCTGGAGTAAGTTGTGCTGTGTGAGGTGTCGTTGTTTTTCTGCTGATGCTCGATTGGAGGAAAGACAGCCCGCACCTGCGGAAGGTACTCCAAATTATGACATGTATGTCAAATATGGTCTTGGCCCTATTATATTTAGTACATTATGGCACAAATAGGGACAACGCTGAATTGCAGTGTCCGTCAACGGGCACCTTTGATGAACAGAAATTGAGTTATTTGGAGGAAAAATTGTTTGCTAAACGTAGTAGGCAGTCGATGTTTGATTACCTTCAGGTGTGGCGGAAGGAAGCTAAACAGAGACGGCTGAGGGCGGAAAGGGAGGCACGGAGGGAGAGAACGCAGACATTGACTCAGAAAGTGGAGACACATGATAAGGAGAAAGTGGAGAAGGGTATAGAATGTGAGATAGGAGGTTTCGATTGCAATGTGATAAGTCTTATGTTACTAGAGAGGAAACAGACACTTTTATGGAAGAGCTATTATGCCCTGAATAGAATATACCCTGTTGTTCCACAGCCCTCGTCATCTGCCTCTGCCCCCCCTGTTCCCGTTGTATCTGGTATTGATCGAAGTGCTTTGGTTCCGGCATCACCAGCTTCTTCTGTGGCTCCGTCTCCCACAGTCACTGCGACTGCCGGTCCTCCTGCCACCCCTGTTGTTACGATGTCACTTTCTCCTTCACAGACACCTACTACTCAGCCGATGTTGACCTTGATGCCCCCCTCTTCGACCAGTATGTTGGCCCCTGTTTTTACTCCTACCCCCTTGTTAGATGCCGAGACACCGGTGCGTGGTCAGGACGATGGAACTGGGGCAATTGCAAAGGAGCGATTAGGACGGGTGTTGATTCGGTCTGATGTGGGAGATGTGGAGAAGAATATGATGGCCAATCAGGCTGCCCAGTGGGCCCGTAGTCCTATTTATAGTGTTGAGGATGTTTGGAGCGTGTTAAAGGATTATGAGCCATTTGTTCAGCAGCATGCCCTTAAAGATATGTCGGCCACTTTGATTGGACTATGGGTACAGTGTTTTAAAGGTGTAGCACCTCAGGCTGTTTACGATATTAGGGATCAAGTATATGCTGCGTGCATGGCTCCCAATGAGGTTTTTGCTAGTGTTTCTACACTGATTGGATATCGCGGTAGATTGCATCAAAAATCCCTGACGGCAATATCGCAGTTCCCAATGAGGGAAGAGCATCCCGTTTTTCACTCGGAGATACCAGAGTAACGTGATCAACATGAACAAGTGACTAGACAATGAGTAGAGGCCCGTTTTCAAGAACAATGGGTTTATACTCCATGGAAGAGGAGTGAAGTCCTCGCAATTAAGGCTCAGTTGCCCGACCCCAGGAAAAATCCTACTGCTTACTATAAGGAATTGACAGAAGCTGCTGCATCGACGGTAGTGACGTTGGCAGATATTGAAATGTTTTTTGGTTTATTGGTACCAGTGGATGTCTGGCGACAGGTGCACACTCAGAACCATGCCCTAGAATTGGGTGGCATATGCAAAAGAAGCAATTGATGGACGGAATGCTGGACAATGCAAACTCACCCCCAGTCACAAGGATCTGGGTTAAAGCCATCATTCTTTTGCTCACCACACCACCCCAGTTTGGACCCAGCCATATGCAAATCAGTCTGGACCCTGTTCCTTGTAGGAACAGTCCAGCCCGAACTGCCAAGCCAGGTCCTCCCTGGACCGGAAACAAGCATCCTGGGACCGGTTTCAGGGCAACACCCTTCATCATCCAGGCTAGTTTGAATCCAGTGGTGTAGTGAGCACGGGACCCACGTCTGGGCATACCCTTCCCACTTAGGGCGACATATGCAAAAGAAGCAATTGATGGACAGAATGCTGGACAATGCAAACATTCACCACCAGTCACAAGGATCTGGGTTAAATCCATCATTCTTTTGCTCACCACACCACCCCAGTTTGGACCCAGCCATATGCAAATCAGTCTGGATCCTGTTCCATATGGGCACAGTCCAGCCCGAACTGCCAAGCCAGGTCCTCCCTGGACCGGAAACAAGCATCCTGGGACTGGCTTCAGGGCATCACCCTTCATCAGCCAGGCTAGCTTGAATCCAGTGGTGTAGTGAGCACGGGACCCACGTCTGGGCATACCCTTCCCACTTAGGGCGAAATATGCAAAAGAAGCAATTGATGGACGGAATGCTGGACAATGCAAGCATTCACCCCCAGTCACAAGGATCTGGGTTAAATCCACCATTCTTTTGCTCACCACACCACCCCAGTTTGGACCCAGCCATATGCAAATCAGTCTGGACCCTGTTCCTTGTCGGAACAGTCCAGCCCGAACTGCCAAGCCAGGTCCTCCCTGGACCGGAAACAAGCATCCTGGGATCCTGGCTGATGAGGGGTGAAACCCCGAAACCGGTCCTAGGACGCTTGGTTCCAGTCCAGGGAGGACCTGGCCTGGCAGTTCGGGCTGGATTGTTCCCATTGGGCACAGGGTCAAGACTGATTTGCATATGGCTGGGTTCAAACTGGAATGGCATTGGGAGCAAAAAAACGATGGATTTAGGCCCAGATCTCTGTACTGGGGTGAATGTATGACATTGTTCTGCATTCTGTCCATCAACTGTTCTTTTTGCATTTGTCACCCCAAGTGGGACGGGTATGCCCAGACGTGGGTCCCGTGCTCTCCATGCCACTGGAGTCAAGCTATCCTGGCTGATGAGGGGTGAAACCCCGAAACCGGTCCTAGGATGCTTGGTTCCAGTCCAGGGAGGTCCTGGCCTGGCAGTTCGGCCTGGACTGTTCCCATTGGGCACAGGGTCAAGACTGATTTGCATATGGCTGGGTTCAAACTGGAATGGCATGGGGAGCAAAAAAACGATGGATTTAGGCCCAGATCTCTGTACTTGGGTGAATGTATGACATTGTTCTGCATTCTGTCCATCAACTGTTCTTTTTGCACTAGAATTGGGTGGTACATGGGATGAGTTTAAGGCTTGGGATAAGGAGAGGAAGCCTGGTGAAAAGCCTAAGGCTGAGATCTTGGCTTTGCCAGATCGCATCATTACTTATATGCACTCTCTTATTCCACCCCGGAAGGTGGATTGGGATAAGCTAGCCGCATGTCGTCAGAAAAAGGATGAGAGTGTGTCTGATTTTTTTACTCAGTTTGAAGGTGTGTTTTGGGATTTTAGTGGCCAGTATTTGTCCTTGGAAGGGGGTATCAGATTGTTTGTTAATAGATTTGTCACAAATTTGTTACCAGAGATTGCAACACGTTTGCAGGCTGCCGAAAGCACGTGGACTACTTCTACCCCTTCGGTGATATTGAGTATGGCTCAGTATTATGAGCATAGAGAGAATGAGGAGAAAGAGAAGGTGGAAAGGAAAACAAAGGAGTAGAAGACTAAGGTACTGATGCAGCAGGCATCCAGGGGGCAGGGACGGGGTCGAGGCATTGGACCGGCCAGGCAGCTTCCTCGTACAAGTCGGAGTGCTGTGCCTGTGGGCCCCAATCAATGTGCGTATTGTAATGAGGAAGGGCACTGGCGTAGCGAGTGCCCGGTTTTGCTGAAAAAGGTTATAGCTCCGAGAGGACGGGGAGAGAGAGGGCGAGGACGGGGAGCAGCCAGTCAGGATGGGGACCAGGATACTGAAACGTCATTGGGCCGTACTGATCAGAATTACTTTGATGACGTTCGGAGCCAACAGTATTATCATGATGATTATGATTTGGATGAGACGACGGGGATGTCTTACAGCTAGGACAGCCAGAGACAGGGTAAGGGACTAGTTCCGATACCTGTAGATCAGAATGGACCTTATATTAGTGTTGATTTGCAGGGTGCAGAGAAGAAATTCTTAGTGGATACAGGAGCAATGAATAGTTCTGTTGCGAGGTCACTGGTCCCTGGGGCAGCCCTGTCTGGCCATAACAATGTTTCGGTTGGTTTTTCCGGTTTGCCGGTAGTAAGCCCCATCTCCAAACCCCTTGCCTTGACTATAGGTCCCTTTACCGTTGATTCGCCGTTTTTACTAACATCAAATTGAGGAGAGAACCTGTTGGGATTAGATCTGTTAAAAAAGCTACATGCTACAATTTACTGTTCCCCAGATGGTGTCCATTTGACAAAGGGTCCAAGTGTGGTTAGTACTACACAATGCTTGTCTAAAGATGCCCCCTTCACAGTTAAGTTTAAAGATGTTCCATCTACGCTGTGGGCTACAAGTGATACAGATGTGGGACTTTTGCAAATACCTCCAATTTCAATTCAGGTTAAAGAAAATACGATATTGCCTCGTATTCCTCAGTATAAGATTTCGCATGCAGGAGAACAGGCGTTGTTACATATAATACAAGATTTGATTCAGTCAGGAGTTGTTGAAGAGACAGCGGCAAATGTGTGCAATAGTCTTATCCTTCCTGTTCTCAAGAGGCCGCCTCCGGGTTCTCCTGATGATGTTGCTGATGTCTATCGTTTTGTGATTGATTTGCGCGAAGTTAATAAAATTGTAGTCCCTCAATTCCCTGTCGTCCCTGACATTACTGCTCTCCTGACTATGATTCCTTCTTCTGCCAAATTCTTTTCTGTCATTGATTTGAAAAACGCTTTCTTTAGCATCCCTGTTCATCCCAATAGTAGGCACCTGTTCGGGTTCTCCCTGGCAGGTCGTAGTTTTAGATTTTGTTGGGTTCCTCAGGGCTATACTGAGAGTCCTATTATATATAGCCAGGCTCTGCAGAGTCAATTGGACTCCCTTACCCTTCCTCCAGGTAATGTATTGCTGCAGTATGTGGACGATCTTTTGATTGCGTCCGATACTGAAGAAGGATGTAAATCAGCTACAGTCAAATTGTTGCTGCATTTGGCTCAACATGGACATAAAGTGTCCCTTTCCAAATTCCAATATTGTCGACAGGAGGTCACCTATTTAGGTCACCTACTGTCGAAGGAGGGTCGGAAACTAACTCCTGAACGTATTAATGGTGTAATTAACATGCCTGTTCCAAGGACCCAAAGAGATGTGCGAGCCTTTATTGGTATCACTTCCTATTGTCGTCATTGGATACCCAATTTTGCTTTATTAACAAAGCCTCTGCTTCACTTAACAACTAAAGATGTGTGCATGAGCCTTTGCCTTGGACGCTTTAATGTCAACAAGCTTTTGAGCAATTGAAAGTCGCGCTTTGTTCGGCCCCTGTGCTTGGCACACCTGACTACAACAAGCCGTTCGTGTTGTATGTACACGAGTCGGCCGGTTGTGCGCTTTCTGTCTTAACACAGGCCTTTGGAGGTAAGCAGAGGCTGTGTGCGTACTTTTCTGCTGTTCTTGATCCCGTCGCGAAAGCCCTCCCGAGCTGTTTAAGAGCGACTGCGGCAGTGGCCGTCTCTATTCGACAATCGGCAGGGCTTGTTCTTGACACTGATCTCACAGTTATGGTACCCCATGCTGTGGATACGCTTTTGAACAGAACAAAGACACAGCACCTTACCAGTGCACGTCTGACTGGCTATGAGCTAACTCTTTTTGCACCACATATTACGATTAAACGATGTGCCACTCTGAATCCTGCCACGTTACTACCCCTCCCTTCGGAGAGTGAGGAGATAGACATACATGATTGTATGTTTCGCACTGAGGAGGAGATGAAGGGACAGGTAGACTTGACTGATGTTCCCTTATCTGACCCCCAAGGGGAACTATATGTCGATGGCTCTTGTTTTAAATTACCAGATGGCACCACAACTGCTGCTTATGCAATCACAACACTGCGCATGATAGTTGAGACATGACGAGTCCCCTATCAGTTGGCCCAAGCTGCAGAGCTACTCAGCTCTAATTCGGGCTTGTGAGTTGAGTCAGGGACTGGCGGTTAATATTTACACTGACAGCCTGTATGCTTTTGGAGTCGCTCATAATTTTGGGCAGCTCTGGAAAGAGAGGGGATTCCTTACCTCCCATGGTTTAAAGATTCAACACGGCCCTTTGGTAAACAGACTTTTGTCGGCGTTGACCCTGCCCAAGAAACTGGCAATAGTGAAGTGTAGCACTCACAAAGCAATTACTGATGATGTGGGGAGGGGGAATGCTTTTGCGGATCAAACAGCTAAAGAGACGGCCCGATCTAAGATGAAAAAGATGTTTGTAGCAGGTCCTGCTAGATGTGTGCCGGAAGTCACGATGTTTGAGGACACACTAGATAGTGTAAAAGAAATCCAGAGCGAGGCGACGGTTGAGGAATTAGCAATATGGCAAGAAAGTACAGCACAATTGGATGATGATGGGTGTTGGATAGATAAGTCAGGGAAACAGAGATGGATGTTGCCAGATGCATATGTTCTCCCCATAGTTACTATGGCTCATGGACCAGCTCACATTAGTGCTAGGGGTATCTGCAAGTTGCTCGATCCGGTGAGGCAGAATGATAATATTCCAAAGACGGCTGCCCATTTAGTAAAATATTGCATGGTGTGCATGTTGTACAACCCAGGGAAGGGGACCCCTACACCTCCGGGTAATTTTGCACCCCCTTCTTTCCCTTTCGAAGTCCTGCAAATGGACTTCATTGAGATGGCACGGGTGAACAATTTGAAGTATGTGTTGGTGGTGGTTTGCGCATTCAGTAAATGGGTTGAGGCTTATCCTACCAAGGAAAATACAGCTCTAGCGACGGCGAAAGCTCTTTTGAAGGAGTTTTTCCCTCGCTTTGGTTTGCCCCGTTTGATTTGGAGTGACAATGGCAGTCATTTTAATTCTAAAGTCATCCAGTTAGTGTGAGATGTCTTGCACATTAAGAAAAAATTTCATGATGCGAATCACCCCCAGTCAGCAGGTTTAGTTGAGAAGTACAATGGTACTCTCAAACTAAAGATGGCCAAAATTCAGGAGAGTACAGGATTGAAGTGGCCAGATGCTTTACCATTGGCTTTGTTGACAACGAGAGTTACAGCCCATACTAGAACAGGGTTGTCCGCCAATGAGATTGACTTTGGTAGGCCCGCTAATGTCTGGGGAGTTCCAAGACCCCATCACTTTTCCGAGATAGAGCACCCCTTGTTGATAGATTATCTATGCGATTTAACTAACAATTTGCATTCTATTCATCAGCAGATTCAAGATGCCTTGCCATCCGCTACAGAGGGACCTGGCCACGATCTTTGGCCTGGTGATTATGTATTGATAAAGCACTTCCAGTGAAAAGACAGCTTGGAGCCCCGATGGAAGGGGCCTTTCCAAGTATTGCTCGCCACCCGCACTGCAGTCAAAGTGGACGGCCGGAAGAATTGGATGCACTCTACGCATACCAAGAAGGTGCCACTTCCCCTGCCGTATGACCAGTGGAGGATCGACGGCATAGGGGACTCTGAGACGGAAAAGGTTCCTCGCTTCATCCCTTTCTCCGATGCCAGAATAACGTGGGCACCTTCTGAGGAGGAGAGTGATGCAGTCCTGAATGAAGCAGTGCCACCTGAGGTTAAGGCCAGCCAAGAGCTCCAGTCAGCTGGCCCTTCTGTGTTTGAATCCGAATCAGCCCATACCGCTGAAAGTGAATGTTTGTTTCTTGATCCCTCTGCTCCTGGAGTTGTTAAGTACAATTTGCGTCCTCGACGAAGGAACAGTGCACCAAAGGAAAAGTCAGACTAGTAGGGATGGACTTCATGGATGAAGAATAGGGACAATAGAGCAGGGACAGAGAGATTGGTGCATTGTTCGAGACACTGGACAGGATAAGTTTGGGGTGTTTTCCCAGGAGGGAGAGTACCCTATCCTGAAAGAAGTGGATTTTCCTCAGCAAGGGCTGCAGTTGTGTAGCTCCAACGAGAAGTGCTTCATAGCACCACCGTGGATGAACAATAGGAGCCTGCCAGCGAGGCTCACAGGAGAAGAAAAACGGACGCTGGAAAGAAGATTGTTTGCTTAGTTTCATTACAGTTAGATTAATGGTACCTTTTCATTCCGCTATCATGCATCTTTTTGGCAGGCCAATGATTGATGAAGAACAGCCATTGGGTTTTGTTGTTTTGCCCTGATCATCATGGGTGAAGCAGCGGAGAGTGCTATTCCTTCTTTTTGCTATTCTGCTGATGATTATTCTTTGTGGAGTTCTTTGGGCATTAGAAAATGCAAGTAATTTGCCTACTTCTGTCAATGATATCTTTTTCACACCAAGACGGAAAAGAATGCTTTCTAATAATGTTTTTCTAGATACTCATAAGAGATTTTTTGGTAATGGTGTTGCTTGTTATCCTACTGAATCTGTAACTAGCCTATGGACCGCTTACCCTCTGTCTTTGATAAATTATACATATTCTAAGCCGACAAATTTTGTTGAGGTAAAAGGGGAGTTTGGTTTTGGCTACCCAGGGCCATGCTTGTATCATCGTCAACCCACAGGAACAGGGTACCCCGGTTGTGACAATAATACGTACTGTGATAACGAAAATGTGGCTATTACCCTGCTTGTTGCCCCATCATAAATTATACTGATACTATTTTGTATATCAACTGTTCAGGGGTGATCATATCCAAACAGACATTCCCTTTGAAAGGTTCGAAAGGTTCTGACACTGTTACAGGTAATTCTCGTTATTCAGCTGTGAATTATGATAGGCCGATATATGCCCACCCCGGGTTCTTCTTTCTCACTATTGGAACGTACTCAAATGTCCATAATGGCACCAATGATGTAGCTCTTGGGATGGTGCTGCCCCCGGGGGTCCTGCGCAAATATGCTCACAGACAAATAAAATGGGTAAAGAGAACACTTACAAAGGAATTTTGCGAAGGAGTAACAGATATTGAGATCAACAGTTACAGTAATGGTATTACTTTTGGTTATATCCTGTCTGCCATTTTCACATTAGGGGGAATGGCTATGAGTAGGACTGAAAAGGCACGAGAATATTTTGGCTGTAAATTACACATATTGTCAAATACCACAGTAGCAGCATTCCGTGACATCACCATTCAATTAGAAAGTATGAGGGTTTATTCTGAACAGACTAGATATGCAGTGGACTTTATTTTAGCAAAAAAAGGTGGTGCATGCGCAGTTATTGGCGATCAGTTTGTAGTGGGCATAACAAATATGGAAAAGAATATCACCAAGCATATCTTGGATATTATCGAGAATGTCAAAGGTATGGAACCAGGTAATTGGAGTTGGTCCCTTTTTGGAACATGGGGGTGGCTAATAGAAAAAGCAATATATTTCATTGTTATATTGATACTTTGCTGTATTCTTATTCAATGTCTCCCAATGTGCTGCACATAGTGTATCTCTGTATTAGCTCCGAAGAGGAAGATATCGATTCATGACACTAATGCAGCAATAATGCTACAGAAAAAAGTAGATGACATTATGGCTATAGATGAGGGTGTCTTCGAAACATCTTCTCTTCTTTTGGAATATACTCCCACTATTGACAGCATAACATGTGCATAAACAAGCTATGTGCTTCATTATTCTTTTATGTTTATGTCTTTCCGATTGTAGATGGTTAGCTCATGCTAACAGGAGGGTTTGTTAATATTGGGAAGCCCTTCTGTTTGTATATTTTAGCATTCGCGACACCATCTTGCAATTTGGACGCCATTTTGTATGATAATCGAAACTGCTGCTTAGTTATTTTCGAGAAACGGTCCTTGGTAGGTTTCTTTTCCCAAGGTTGAGTTTTTTTGCAAGTATCCTCGTTAGTACATACCTTTCTAGTTAGATGGAGCCTTTCTCCCACCCGTCTGGTAGGGAGGATAGGCCATATGGCCTTGGGCAGTAAATAGCCTGTGCCCAGCTGCAGAATCGAAACTTATGCTCTGTACCCCCATTGTATTACAACACCTGCTAGTGTTTTTCCATAGTAGGCGTGCCTTTGTGGACTTTGCAAACGTACATAATGTAATTGTATGCTTACGTGCTTCAGTCCCTCGACAGCCATCCCAAGAGGCTGGTCAGACTGGGCTCCACTGCAGTGTAATCTCAATAAATATCTGGTTTGTATTCTCTACTGTCTGACCGACTCTTCATTTGTAGGAAGGCAGAGAAGGTGGTCGTGAGTGACCCGGGTGGCCTTTTTCTGGTCACTTCCTTCAGTTCACAAAATTACGATTCGTATTAAGTTATCTCATTAATATGCATGAGATAGATCGTAAATTGTGACCCACTATGAATCGCTGCCATCAATGGATCGTACCCTGCTGGGGTCAGAAAACCGCGGTGACCGTGATTGCTTTTTAACACAGCCTGTTTTCCGTAAGGTAAAAAGGGATGCGTGCATTTTCAAAAAATGAAAAATGAAAAGTTTCAAGAACTTTTTTTTACTAGTAAGCAGTGGTCACAGACACCACTGTCTACTCCTAAAAAATATTTGTTTACAACATTGACAAAGAAGAAGGGGTCTCTAAGGAACTCCTTCCTGTTTGTGAGGGGTTTGTCACCTCCTTTGAGGTGTCAGTAACCAGGGCAGGAGTGTGAACCCAAAACAGCCCTGGCAAATTTTGTCAGACCAGCCTCCATACGGTGCATAGCGAGTGAGCGCAGCAAACGTGCCCGACCACTACAAGGAGGTTTGGGGGGGTTCACCCCCCAAGAAAATATGAGAAAAAAACTACAAAATGGGTCATTCTACAACATATTTTTCATTATATATTCAATTGTATTAGTTTTCAAAGCATGGTAAATGACGACCTTACAGTGCACCAGGATATGGCAATCTTTATTAGGACTCATCAATGATTCCCTCACTATCACCCTCCAACAGTGCCTCTCATCTCTCCAGAGCCCCTTTTCCACATGTATTTAATTTGTTTTATAGCGCCTATCATACTAATGTAGACTGTCAAGCATTTTACACCACACCCTACTTGATGCACACTGCCTGAGGCACACCCAGTTTACTAGCATAGGAGATTTCAGTTTTGATTTTGAAGACTTTTCATGTAAGCACTCCGTGTCCTTACACTCTGCG